>LNAC01000502.1:882244-931872 GCA_002007465.1 Ailurus styani
GGGGGGGGGGGGGGCGCAGCTAAAACAGGGAGGATGAGTGAAGGCTCTGAGTAGCATTAAGCATCTCCCCCCTTCCTTCTAACTTCCTGCCATGGAGGCTGCCTGGCACCCCACTCCCCCACTTAGGTTGATTTCGGGAACTTAATAGGAAATCTCTTGCAATGGAGGACTAGAAGATCAGGTAAGGGTTTGGGCGTTTTACGAAAGCCACCAGCACCAGGGGAATTAGAGACAGTCCATACATGTAACACATGCAAAATTCAGAGACATGCCCTCCCTTCCCCAGCTCTCTTCCCTTACCTGAATCCCAAGAACCCTGGGAGCCAGATCTGGATCCTCTAGGTAGTTTATATAGATTCTTCTGTGAGGAATCTGGTCAGCCAAAAAGTAAAGTTCTAAATCTACTGACATCAGAACTATGACCAAACAGGCCACCCAGATCACCCCACAGTGAAATCCAAGTTAACAAGCCCCATTCATACACTCAAGAGCCTCCAACAAGCTTTTTAGATCCCAATTTCTTACCATGAGAAGCAGTCAAGGATTTCCAAACAACTGAGGAAAGCTTCTAACATGTAAGACAGTAAGTCAAAGAAGAAAATTCCAAAGACACACACAAAAAAGTCCTTGATGCTTTCACAGAAATAGTCTACTGAACCAAAATGGGATGTTATATGTAGAAGAAAAAAGAGAATTCAGAGAATAAAGACAGTTCTTAAAATTAAAGACAGAAAAAACTCAATAAAACAGTGGATGATAAGGTTGGCAAAATCTTTCCAAGTAGAGCAAAAAGACAAAGAAGAAAATAGGGGAAAACATAAGAATTAGAAGTCTGGTCCAAGAATGAATACTATGTAAACTAAAGAATTTCTATAAAGGGCAGAGGGAGGAAGGGGAACCCAGAAAAACAGAAGAGATAAAAATCAAAGAATAATTTACAAAATCTCTGCATCTTCAAGGACATGTATCAACAGATTAAATGGGCTGCCGTGTGCCCAGTACAAGAGATGGAACGAGACTCACACCAAGATCCATCTCTATGAAATTTTATAACACTGGTGACAAAAAAGAAGACTCCGTAAGCTTCCAGAAAGGAAACAAAGAAATCACATGTGTGGGAACAAGAATCAACATGGCTTCACACTCAACAGTAACACTGAAACTGTGAATGTGATGGATAAATGCTTTTAAAATTCTAAAAGAAAATGATTTTTTAAAAAGATTTTATTTATTTATTTGACAGAGAGAGAGATCACAAGTAGGCAGAGAGGCAGGCAGAGAGAGAGGAGGAAGCAGGCTCCCTGTTGAGCAGGGAGTCCGATGGGGTGGGGGACGACTCAATCCCAGGACCCTGAGATCATGACCTGAGCCGAAGGCAGAGGCTTTAACCCACTGAGCCACCCAGGGTGCCCTGAAAATGATTTCTAACACGAAATTTTATGCCCAGCCACAATACCTCCAGGCATGCAAGACCAAACATTTACTTCCATGTCCTCCTTTCTCAAGAAGATACTGAAGGATGTGTTCCATAAAAATGACAGGAAAGGAAAAAGATCTGCACTACAAGAGATGGGAGCTCTGACACAGGAATGGTCAGGGAGCAGTCTTCACTCAGGATGACAGCAGTATCCAAAGAAGTCAGTGAATCTACACTGGAGCAGTCGGAGTGAAAAGGAAGGCATGTGAGGGACTATCATCACTCCAAGAGGGCCAATGCCACAGGACCAGCACTGTACCCTAAAGACAGAGTGCCCTGGCGAGCCTGAATCAGAATCCTCCTTAAATGTGGCTTGTCTTAACCATGTGTTGATGATAATAAACTGTCAGGTAGACAGTTTATTAAGCACTGGCCTACTCTTGAGAACTGGTAGCAGGCTATAATGCGTACAGAACCAAGGAATACAGAATGACCCACTCCACAGGAACATAATCCTTATGTACTCCCAATACCTGACTCATGACAGATGCCTTACAATGGGTTGCAAAATAAATTTGGAAAGTTAAGATTAGCATTTAAAAACGTGAAGGCCAGTGGCAAAATGGACTAGCATTTCAAAAGTACACATACAAACAGAAAATGTTCAAGGGCCATTATTTTTAAAATTCTGTTCCAGGCACATACTTATAGATACACATATCAATGTGTGCATTTGGTCATAATGTAGAATGCACTTCTAACTGCGTTGGGTCAAAAAGGTTTGAAAGTCATTGCCCTAGGGAAACTTTACACATGTATTCTAGAAGGCCTGGTTCACCAATGTTTACAAAGCAAACACTGCAAAAGCAAAAACTTGGCAACTATCTAAATGTTCCCATATAGAATAAATTGTGATAGAGACATAGCCATGAATATTATATAGCCACAAAGATGAACAAATTATAGTTATATACAACAAATAGATTAATTTTAAGAACATTATCACAAGTGAGAAAAAAGTACAAGTAAAATTTAAAGATGGTATATTATTTAGTGATAGAAATAAGAATTTAAAATTTTTACAAAGAGAATAATAATTTGACAAACAGTTATATCTGAGGGAGGAGATAAGGGAATTGAATTAGGGAGAGGCATATGGGAGACTTCAAATCTAATGATAACGTTCTTTAAACATGGCTGTCTGTTACTGGATTTATTTTTTAATCATTTGAGCAGACACAGCAATTTTTTTTTTATAAAAAGAGGAAACACTGCCTAATTACTCTATGAGGCAAGTATTTTCCCCATACTAAAATGAGACAATAACCAGTTGTCTGTCTGAGAAAGGTAAATTAAAGATCATCTTACTCATTATAACAAATGGAAAATTTCCAAATATCAGCAAATCAAACATAGCTCTGTATGAGATAATGTACCACAAAACCATGATTAAATGTAAAATCTATAATGTGTTATTGCCTTTGGAAGAGAAAAAAATCAGTTTTGATCAACTAACACACCCACTCTCATCAACAATTCCCCCCAACATAAAACAGATCAAAGGCTCCAAAATCACTAATCATTCAAAACCTTCTCTATTATGTCTAGATTTGATAATTAAAAAAATAATAGTGTAAGCACATTATGTGCCAAAAGAAACAGCTACAAAAACATAAGGGTGGGGCACCTGGGTGGCTTAATTGGGTGAGTGTGATTTAGGCTTAGGTCATGATCGCAGTCAGGGTCATGAGACTGAGCCCTGAGTCAGGCTCCACACACTGCACATGAAACTTACTTAAGATTCTCTCCCCCTCTGGCCCCCACCCCGCGCTTGCACATGCTGCGTGCTCTCTCTCCCTTAAATAAAAAACATTCAGGGACAGGAACTCAGCTAAAAACAATCAAAGGGATAGGTATAGGAGACTGCTGGTTTTTATTGTAAACCTTGCACACACACACACACAGACACACACACACACTTCTTTTATTAAAACATAAAAACAAAAACAAAAAAAACCTTTCAAGGGTAAACACAACTAACAGACCCTAGCAGAGGCCCCGTCCTGAGCTGTCTCCTCCATGCCTTCCACACCTTCAATACGGTCCGACCCTGAGTCATGCTATTGCTTCTGCCTAAAACATAAATTCTGTCAAAGCAAACTTAGCCACTCCCCAAAACCAACTAAATTATTCTTATTGACCCCCAGCCAGGAAGAACTCACTTTCTTCAGGGCTTTTAATATCACAAAGTATCTTCCTGCTCTCCATTACATTTCACAATTTGGCTCCAACCAAGTAAGGCCCTTCAAAGGATCGGGTTAAATCTGTACACCCTACAAAGTCATACACAGTAAGTCTCACAATACATTTCTTTTTAAGATTTTATTTATTTGTCATAGAGAGCGAGAGTGTGAGCACAAGCAGGGAGAGCAACAGGCAGAGGGAGAAGCAGGCTCCCTGCTGAGCAAGGAGCCTGATTTGGGACTCAAACCCAGGACCCTGGGATAATGACCTGAGCCGAAGGCAGACGCTTAACCAACTGAGCCACCCAGGCATCCCTCACAATACATTTTCTTGCTTGAAAATACTTGGAATTGTTCCTTTCTCTTCCTCAAAGAAATATTCTTCAAAAATTTTGCTAAAGGCAGCACTTCTTCCAAATGGTTACTATAAAAATTTTAGCTTCCCTTAATTAGTTGGAAGAGTCTATCATAACTGATATTAACTGTACAAGACAAACAGTAAAGTGAACTAAATCCAGGGAAAGTATTTTTTAAAGCAGTTCTGGTAAGAACTTCATCACTTACTCTCTATATGATGTTGTTCAAGTATGAGCAAGCCTGCTAACCCCTCAGCAGACTAAATGACATCCCTCCTAACCCAAAACTTCTTTATATTAAGCAATCTTTTAATCTCTCAGATTAGTGGCTCTCAAACTTATAAACACTTACGGAGCTTGTAAAAAAAAAGGAAAAAACTTTTGTTCAACAAATATTTGAGCCCCTACCGTGTGTCACACATTGTTCTAACTTTTGGAGATTCAGAAGTGAACAAAACAGGCAAAGAGCCTGTCCTCACGGAGCTCATGTTTGTGTGGGTGTGTTGGGGTAGGAGATGGAGGAAGAAAGATGGGAATCAGCTCAAGTGGGGCCCTGGAAGGACCTTGGATTTTACTCTAGGTGACAAAGAGAACTGTGGGAGAGTTTTAAGCAGTAACGGGCTCTGACTTCAGTTAGAACAGGCTTGCCTCTGGCTGCTGTGCTGAGAACAGAGAGCAAGGAGGCATAGAAAAAGGAGCGGATGGTAAGCAGATGGACTCCAATGAGCCACGTGAGAAATGAGCTTGTCTTAGCAGAGAGTGACAGTAGTAAATATGGTGAGTGGATATATTCAGGATATATTATGAAGACAAAATCAACAAGATGCTGTCTGACTGGTTTTAGAGTATGAGTTTAAGAATAGAGCCACAAATGACTCCAAGGATTTGGAATGAAAAACTGGAAAGACAGAGTTACTATTTATATTGAAATCAGGAATTCTATAGAATGGTCAGGTATTGATAGCTAGATATAAAAGTTTAAGCAGTCAGGGGAAAGAGACAAAGGTTGGAGGAAAAAAAGTTGAAGAATAAAGGTATGAAAAGCCACATAACTGGATGAGATCCCCAAGAAAGTTGGTGCCAACAGAGAGGTCTGGGGGAAACAGCCCCCCAACCCTCACGATGACAGTACATCTGGTGTAGAGTTCAAGTCATCCAAATGTTTAATAAGCTTCCTACATGGTTGTGCTATACTCCAGAGTTTGAAAAATTCCACTGACAAATGTTAAGATAAACCTCAGGCTGAACTACAGAATTTTTAACTTAACTAAGTTTAATATTATTTTTAATTTTATAAAACAACTATTTTTTTTCTAACAATCCATGAAAACTTTTCATGAAAAACAAATACCTATCATAAATTAGACCATTAACGCCAAGTTCCTTCAGTTTCTTTCTGTTTTCGGGATCATTGGTATCATCACCCCAGCAGAATATGACTAGTCCCTTAGCTTTTGCCTCCTGAATGTAGGACGGGTTTCTGAGCAGGTCTTCAGTATGTGCATTTATCCCCTAAAAGGAGAAAAATCAGTTACTCGTGAAAAAGTAACTTATTAACTGCAAATGCTAAATGGTCATAATCTACATCAGTGTTCCCCTAAGTAGAGTGGGTAGAGAAAGAAAATGTTAGAACTTTTTCTTCCAATTTATTTTATCAATCAAATGTATAGTCTAGTCATTTCAGATGACTCATAAAACCCACTCAGAAAACTACAAAAACTCACCTAAAACTAATATTAAATGTCAACTGAACTAACGTAAAAAAAAAAAAAAAAAAAAGACTAAAAGAAAAAAAAAAACCAAAAACCTACAAAAACTTAACTTAACCTAGGCCCTAGAAAATACTTTGTTGCTCATTTAACTGCTTTTCAGTCTGAGATCTAATATCCTTATTTAAGCAGAGTTATTAGCTTGTTATAAATGTGTCAAAACTAACCAATTAGATATATAAAATAACATGAAAACTTATTTACTACTACTCTGAGACATTTCTTAAAAAGTTAAAAAAAAAAAAAGCAGACATAAACTTACCAGGAGGTTTTCAAACTGTGCAAAGCTCATTGCAATGGGAGTTGTCCGAGATCTGAGGTCCATGAGTTCAGGGTAAATATCAGATTTTCCTTGAGTCAGAAATAATATGGGGTATTTGTTCTGCTTCTGCCGAACCCTAAAAAAGACAATTTAAAAATACTTTTCTTATCAGGGAGATTATTCTAATTTATTGTTTTAGAATTTTAGGAAACTCTAAAAGTATAAAGAAACCAACTCCCCCAAAAGAGCATAATCCCATTATTAAGCATTAAAACCATTAATATGTATCACACCTTTTAATCAAAAAGAAAAATTTTAAATCATTCTATACAAGAGCTAAAATATTTTCAGAAATGGGCAACAAGAAAACCCTTGAGGGCTTACAATTTGGTAAAGAGGATATTACATTCCTATAAAATGAAACACAGGGTGTGAGGTACTCGGATCCAGTGGGTGTAGAGTTCACTGGAGGAGCTGGGAGGGCATCCTGCCTGTAGTCCTAAAGGGATGTGAAAATATATATAACCTGACTAAGAGGTCAGGTCAAGGGGAAAGTCTGGGCAACCTTCCTACCTCCAACCACAGTCGTTGCACCCTAAGTCCCAGCTACTAAGAGTATAGGTGAAAAAACTGAATATTACTCACATTGTGCAAATATCCGCATCAAATGAAGAAAACACTATCCTCCTCTTCCCAGAATTTTCTAAGACAGTTTTTAAAATTATATCCAAAAATAGATTCATGTCAAAATACGTTGATAAGTTACCATCCCACATTCCATCCTGTATGGAATAAACAGGAAAATAAAAGCCATTAGATACCCTAGAATCACAGTGCCAGAAAAAAAATCTTGGGAACATCTAATCCAACTCTTATTTTACATGTGGAAAGCAAAGGCCTAAAAGGAGTAAGTAACTTGCCCAAGACCACACAGCTACTTAGTGATAGTGCAGCTGTCATAATTCAGGTAGAGACACTTACATACAAAGTGATTATACTATCAGTAAGCTTTTGCTTTAATAAAGTTAACAAAATAAAAACTAAAACTCTGGAAATATGCACTCCAAAATATTAGAATAAATCAATATTAAAATTATTAAAATATTTTTATATAGGGGTGCCTGGGTGGCTCAGTCGGTTAAAAGTCTGACTTTGGCTCAGGTCATGATCTCAGGATGCTGGGATGGACCCCTGTGTCAGGCTCCTCACTCAGTGGGGAGTCTGCTTCTCCCTCTCCCTCCCCACTCCACACTCATTCTCTCTCTCTCAAATAAATAAATAACATCTTTTTAAAAAATAAAATATTTATATAACCTTCATGAACCGTAAGACAAAAGGACTTCATTTGCTAACTCATTACAAAAAAAAAAAACAGGTAATTTTTTTTTAAGTAGGCTCCATGGCCAGTGCGGAGCCCAACAAAGGGCCTGAAGTCATGACCCAGAGATCAAGACCTGAGTTGAGATCAAGAGTTTGGATGCTCAACCAACTGAACCACCCAGGTGCCCCCCCTCCATAAAAAACCCCAGGTAATTATTAATCACTAATTAAAAGCTTCATTCTTTGAGTCTTAAAGTCATATCAAGTACCCTTAAGAAATAATAAAAATATTCTCTAAATATAGGTAAGACACTCAGAGCCCTGTTGATATTCAACTACTAGATGTTTTATATACCAGTCATTAAAACAATCCTAAAAGCCCAGAAACCTAAAAATCACTTATTAAGAAAAATCACTTACTATGTTACCTGGGACCAACTTATCATAAACAGCTACTTAGAAGCCAAGATTTGAGGACAGTTACAGAGTATTCTGACCAAAAGAAATCCAGGATATTGCTGATTGCCCAGTCATACCTGAATTAACCCCTTTTAGCACCCCCCAGGCCCAGCAACCCTCTTACCATGCATCCCAACCATTTATACAGATCCCCATCTGATACACTCAATAGTTAATTGTCTTCCTCAACTAGACTGTAAGTTCCAAAAAGGCAAGGTTTATGTTTATTCACAACTCAAACCCAGCACCCACACAATGCCTCACCCACAGCAGCTTTTCAATATAAACTGTTGAACGAAAAAAATGACTAAATTTGGGAATGATTTAAAAGACACCTGCAGAAGTTTCTTTTCTTGGTTTACAATTACTAGCTACTACTGCTACCTAAGAGAAAACTGCTTAGGTAATTATTTAAAATATATGTTTAGATGGAGAATAAGAAAACAAAAACTAATCAGTTATAAAGTTAACTGTCCAGTTTTCACGTTCATTTTATAAGTATATTCGGAAACATCCATATCAATGTGCACGGGACATATGTAAATTGAAATTTATACAATACATTTATCACTACTTTTAAGTAGTCATATATAGTACAAGGATAAAGGATGCTTTATTGAAGAGGTCCAATAATGTTGGAAGAAGCCACAGTAAGATTTCAGCTTCACTTTTCCATTAAAACAAGGAGATGGGAACAAATGCATTTAAAGAAATGAGGGGGAGAGAGGAAGAAGGTGTTAACATCAAGGATTACTTACCCTCTGTTGGCAGATCCATTTTATTTCTATGTTAAACCCTACATCTTCTGGCAAAGACTCTAAAACCTAGAGTTTTGTTTGTTGGAGGTGAATTTTGTTTTGTTTTTGGTGAGATGAATGGCAGAATAAGAGAAGAAAAAAAGGAAAAGAGAATTATTACAAAAAGCAACCTATAATAAAACATATCACTAAGTAAGGATAAAATGTTTTGTGCCTTCAGCATGAACTGCTATCTTTTCTCATATCCAACCTGACAACCTAGTTGATGATTAAGTTAAATAAGAGAGTCAAAAGAAATTAAACAGCAAAAGCAGTAGTCTTAGGCAACATCAGTGATGGCAGATGCACTACTACCACAAAGATGCATCTTTAACCTCAAATCCTTTCACTGTCATAGCTCTGGGGTCTACATTAAGCAGCTACATGGAAAGTACAGCACCTAAAACAGTGTGTACTCCATTTCATGTGGGGCTTTTTGACTTTCTTCCCTGTTACCTTTAGCCTTATTTTATTTAATGTACTTATTATGTTTTTTCTGGACTAACACAAAATTGGAAAAATAAGAACAATAGTGTATATTAGTGTTGAGACTGCTAAACATCACATTTACTAAGATTCTCCTTTAAATTGGTATTTTTAGGGGCGCCCAGGTGGCTCAGTCTGTTAAGCATCAGACTCTTGATTTTGGCTCAGGTTAAGACCTCAGGGTCACGTAATCGAGCCCTGAGCAGGGCTATGTTGAGCCTGAGCCTGCTTAAGATTCTCTCTCTCTCTCTGCCCCTCCTCCCCACCACCCCCACTTGATCTCTCCTCTCCAGCTCTTAAAAATAAACAAAACGATTCTATTTGGTCTTTTTCGGTTTTAAAATTTCTGGGATTAAATTACAGTGACAGTGGCGAAGTACATAAATAAAAGTGTGTTTAACATATTTGGCTAAGTAAATGTTAAGCCATTAATACACAATTTTTTAAAAGTTGTTTTTAATCACAAGTCTAGGAATCATGAGATTTCTCAGAACCAAATGATTTCAGATTTTTGAACCAGAAGGAATGATGTTACTTGTCTGGGCATCATAAAAATCTGGAAAATTATTCCAATCATGTTTTACGAGCTCTCTTGTAGCTTCTTTTCTGTTGTGTGGATAATCATGATAAGCTGTTGCCCAAGACATCTAGTGTACCTGACATCACCAGAGAAAGGCAATGGAGAAGAACAGAAGTTAGGAAATGGAGCCAGTAGGAAAGAAAGGAGACCCAGCCCTGAGGATGGAGTGCCTGGCACCCACAGGGGCTTGCCTGATACTGGTAAAGGGATTCCTGTATGAATTGTGTCTAGTTTTAAAATCTTCATGCTAGTATTTGTTGTACCTTTTCAAGTGAATTCTTGAAATTTGTGTCTCATTTTGAGTAATGAGGGTACTTATTTTCTTTGGCTGGAGAATCTCATTTATCTCTAAAAGCTAAGGAACAGTTTTGTTTTGTTTGAAGTTTTTATTTAATTAAGTAATCTCTACACCACCCAAATGGGGCTAGAACTCACAACCCCCAAGATCAAGAGTTGCATGCCCCTCTGACTGGGCCAGCCAGGCGCCCCAGGAACAGTTTTAAATATTGTAAAAATGCTCTCCTACCATCACATGTCCCTCCCACCCCTTTTTTGGTGCCCTCTATTTCTTGTTTATATACAGAAATATGTGAATTTCCTGCTCTTAACAAATTAACCCAGTGAGATGGGGATTTCTATTCATTTGAGCAAAAAAGTTACTCTTAAAAAAAAGTAGCATATGTATACCATACAAAAATATATCTTCTCTAAGAAGAATCAATGACAAGTTTATATAAATGCTATCTTTGACACAGTCTTTTTAGTGCCCATCTAAGAGACCAAAATAACTAATTCAGTTACAACAGAATTAATGAGACAGCCTCATGCTAGTTTCCCTAAGGAACTCACCATCTTAAGAGAAGGAAACGGCTGATTTTCAGAAAAAGAATTTTCTTCCTCAACCACAGATTCTGAAAATTAAAATTATAAACACTCAGTAGATAAGATACCATTTTATCACTAAGATCTTATCCTAAACTTAGGACAAAAAAAAAAAAAAGATGTAGAGGTAATGATGAGATCCTTTCATATGCAGTATTTTTGAAAGAAATAAGCATTCTTTATGAAAACTAATTTACAACATTTCACAGAAACACCAAGTTTGAGGCCCCAACAGTTGAGTACTTTCTTAGAGACACTGTAATACTACTTTTTACAAAGTAGTCACCAGCAGTGATTTGTTATTTCTCAATGGAATTAAGAACTGTGTCCTTGTGCTAAGGTTTCTTTTTTGAAATATTATAATCAGCTCAGAAGTTAGAAATTAAGAGAATTTAAAGAAAAATTAAAATTGTGCTTTTGTTACCACTACCATTTAATTAAAAATAAATTATATCTCAAGACACATAAGCATTTTTTTCCAAGAGGAAAAAAAAATTGATATCAAACTAATTATCAAACTTTTCTTAAAAGAAAAACCTGTGTATTACAAAGACTAAAGTCATACAAAAATTTCCAACTAAATAATAATAAAAACAATAAATAAAATTCATTTTATTTTATTTTTTTTAATTTAAAGATTTTTATTTATTTATTTGACAGAGAAAGAGAGAGAGAGATCACAAGTAGGCAGAGCGAGAGGAGGAAGCAGGCTCCCCACTGAGCAGGGAGGGAGCCCGATGTGGGCCTCAATCCCAGGACCCTGAGATCATGACCTGAGCCGAAGGCAGAGGCTTTAACCCACTGAGCCACTCAGGCACCCTAAAATTCATTTTATTATTAACAGTCATGAAATAGCTACAAAGCCTACAAAGTCGTATCAATACTCTGAGGATAACCTCTGGAGTCTTTAACACTTCATAATATCTTCATAAAGTCATTCCAACCACCCTGTTATCACCGCAACTGCAAATAAATATCTAATGAGCACCTACTACATATAGAGCATTATAAATGTCTTGGGGAATACAAAAACATGTTTTCCACCCTAGAGAGATTTACATTCTAGTTGGAGAGACAGGACATATACAGAATAAAGGGTTAAAAAAAGAAGCAATTAAACCTGAAATGAATGGCACAAACTATGAAGTTCTATGGGAGTGCCAAGTAAAGTACAATTACAAAGGTATTTTGTAAGCAGGACAAGTTTTAGGGAAACTGAGGGACAAAGTAGTTAAAGTAAAGTAACCTGCCCAAGGTCACAGCTGGTAAATGTCAGTTAGATTCAAACTCCTTGCTCAAGAGCCAGCTTTCATACTTGATATATCCTTCACTTTGTTCTTTGGTTAAGAATGTTTGGAAAGGGGCACCTGGTTCGGCTCAGGTCATGATCCCAGGATCCTGGGATCGAGCCCCACATTGGGCTCTCTGCTCAGCGGAGAGCCTGCTTCCCCCTCTCTCTCTGCCTGCCTAACAGCCTACTTGTGATCTCTCTGTCAAATACATAAATCTTTAAAAAAAAAAAAAAAGAATGTTTGGAAAAAATGATAGGTACAAAATTACAAAGAACTGTGATCATCAAGCTAAGTAAACTCATAATAGTAAAAACTCCTAATTACTGTAACATGACATAAATGCTTTTGATAATATATGTAAAAGATTTCATGTCTATAAAATTATTTAGATAGCCCAATATTATTTTCATTAAAATGACCAAGGGTATGTTAAAAAAGGAAATACCATATACATGTTAACTATGAAATGGAAGTAGTGCCTCCATATTGATACATACCTTTCAGATCTTTAGATTTTAGAGCAGTCACATGAGCGAGCTAAAAAACACACACACACACACAAAATGCAATCAGAAAAAAAGCCTTAGTTTATGAATATGGTTAACAGAACTGTAACTTGAAAAGCTAGCAAGTTAAAGAAAACCGTAAAATGTACACTTAGCAGTTTAGTAAGAATAATCACTAACCACTGTATTATTTTGTATGTGCACACATACATACAAGATCATGATCAAATACCCAAGTAGGGAAGAATATAAAAATTCTTAAGAAACTGTTTATACTTAATCAACCATTTATATAGGTAGCTCGTGAAAACAGGAAGAGTAATCATATAAAATTACATGATATAAAAATAAAGATCTTAGTAACGGAAGTATAAAAACCAAGGACAGCATAAAAGGCCAACTGTGAAATAGTTATATAAAGAAGGGCTAATCCAGATCAGAGGCAACCTAAGACTATGGATGAGAAGGGTCAGCCCCTATGGTCTACTAACACAGACTTATAGCCTAGCCCCTTCATAAGCAAAAACAGTGGGGTCTAAGGAAACTGTTAGGGAAGACAGATAGATTAGCACAAACCCATTCTTCCTAATAGAACAGAGAACCAAAGCATACAGTCTACTCATGCTGAATATATAGTCATCTCCATGCACAAAGAGAACATAAAGTATAAATCATTCTAAAACTAAAAGATCATTTACATTTTATGTTATCATTACTACCTTTAACAACTGGAGTTGGTCAAATGTTAATTCCTTTACTGGAATTTCAAATAATTCAACTGGATCAGCATCAAATTTCTAAAAAGAAAATAAAAAGAAAAACAGGCGTCAAATTATTACTGAATGTTTAACCCTAGACAGGCCTAACATCCCAACTTAGTGAATGATGAGAACAAATAAATGTTCAGAGCCCACAGCAAGCCCATGCAGGGGAGCCCGTCTTTTCTAAACACCACTTTCCAGCTTTTAAATTCTGGTTTTTCTTTTTGATGTAGTGGGAGTGCCTAGAAGAAAAAAGCAGCTGGGAGGAGGATAAGGCCCCGAAGACATACTGAGCCAGAAATCAATCATTTCCCCTACTTCCTGTCATGCTGTTGACATTCTGACATATGTATATCCATGCTACATGACGAGGCAATCAACACGTACAAGTACTACACAAGGACTGACTTGTGTCAATAAGTTTCTGAACTTTTCTAAACATTTTAAACTTAAGTTTGGTGGGCGCCTGAGTGGCTCAGTGGGTTAAAGCCTCTGCCTTCAGCTCAGGTCATGATCTCAGGGTCCTGGGATTGAGGCCCACATCGGGCTCTCTGCTCGGCAGGGAGCCTGCTTCCTCCTCTCTCTCTGCCTGCCTCTCTGCCTACCTGTGATCTCCCTCCCTGTCAAATAAATAAATAAATCTTTAAAAAAACAAAAACAAAAACAACCCTTAAGTTTGGTTAAAAACAGCCATAGAAGTCAATGCTCATGGAAAAAAAAAGTCTGATAAGATTAGAGCAGTAATACTTAACAGGAACTCTATTACAAATGTTTCCCTGTGAAAAAACCTGTTTTATTAGATTTTACTACCATATCAAACATCACACTATTCAGGCACCCCTATCTTAAGGAAATCAATTAATGGACCACCAATAAATCATCAATCCAACAAATATGCTAAAATCCACTACATTTATATTCATTCACATACACATGATATAAACCTGTGCATAAGGCTCTTCTAGAGGACACACAAGAAACTGTTAAGAGTAAGGGAGTGTGACCAAAGACAAAGGGGAAAGGAAGACTTCTTATTTCATAACCTTCTGTAGTTTTACAATGAACATGGATTGATTTTGTTAAGAAAAATATCAGCTTAAAAATTAAAACTAAAAATACATACAATTTTTTACTTTCATTCTCTAACTCATCCAGGTTCGACTTAAGAACAAGACAAAGTCTGGTGAAAACGGGATCAGTAATATTTTTCAATTAACTGTCATAAATTTTTTGAAATCACAGCTTGATTCATTAACCTCAGTCTTGGTTACAAAGATCTTTCTGCTCCATTCCTTCCTGTTCCACTTTTGCATTCATTTTTTTTCCCCCAGAGCAAAACGATCTCCTTTTTTTCTACTAAGACTGTGGTGAGAAGAGTCAGCCCCTATGGTCTACCACCAAAGACTTACCCCAAACAATGGGATCCACTTCTACAAATGAAAGGATGCTTTTTCTTACATCACAGTAATCCAAACCCCCATGACTCATACAAATCCACAAGCAGGCAGAGCCAGGCACCTTGCCATATACACTACAACAATCGTGTCTGGTAAAGTGTCCTATGTTAGCAAGCTAGCCTGAACTTTAAATCACCTCAACAGAAAATGATACCCAATAGTTTTACAGAAAATGCCAAATGAACCTAGTAAGTTCTTAAAGAAATCACCTGGTTAATTTGTACACTAAAGTCTAAGCAGTATGCAATTATCACAATTGCTTGAACAACAGTTACAATTTTTAAGAAAATTTCATTTTTAAATCTCCTTCTGGACTTTCTCCTCCATTATGCCATTCTCCATTCTATCTCCACTCCGGGCCAGGCTTACTGTACCTTTGGGCACATTACCACTCCCCCTGACTCTAGTCTCTGTCCTCTTAAATTCCCCTTACATCAGGTACTTAGATCTAGAGGTTTAGTTCTGAACACTTTCCTTCTTGACTCAAAAGTCTGTCATATCCCCCTAGCTCCTAAATCTACACCCCTTTCCTAAGGCCCTCCATGATCTGCTTGAAAATGCTTTTCTAATGTGACTCTCCTCTGTTTGGCCAAATCATACTAACCTATTAATCTGAGGAAAAGCTTGAGGCAGAATTAGAAGGGAGCCTAGAAAACAGACACTATGACAGCTTCCTCTCTTGCTTTAATACAGGAACAGTGGCAGACTGATACAGAAGCCACCTGGAATGTTCTTTTGTTAGATAGTAGAAGAAAGCAAATCAGCAATACAGAGACACTGCTCTAGGCAATTATTATTCCTGTCTCCTTACTTTATGTTGCAGGAGTTTGACAGAGGAAAGAATTGGCAGTAATGGATTAAAAAAATGAACTGGTCAACTCTAATAAATAACTATACACGTATATGTAAAACAAACTCCCTAGCATTTAAACCTATCTAACTATAAGAGTTCAAAATGAAGGAAATTTGGAGCACCAGGGTGGCTCGGTTAGTTAAGCGACCAACTCTTGATTTCAGCTCAGCTCATGATCTCAGGGTTGTAAGATCGAACCCCGTGTCAGGCTCTTCGCTGGGCACGGAGCCTGCTTAAGGTTCTCTCTCTCCTTCCTCCCTTCCCCCCCCTTAAAAAATAAATAAGATAAAATAAAATAAAATGAAGGAATTTCAACATACCTTTTTCATTGTCAAACAACAGGTGAGATCATGATATACCACAGGCACAAAATCTTTTGAAAGATGTACATCAAATTCTACAAAGGCTGCACCCTAACAGAAATAAAGGAAACAGGTACTTAAAAAACATTATCTGGCCCACAATACATCTTAAACTACAAGGACATAAGAAATTTACTGTTCGCTATAAACTCACAGACCTGTACACAAAACAAAAAACTTCCTCATGAATTAATGTTATGCTTCAAGCTTTTTCAAAAAAGTAATTTTCTTCTCTTACAATGTTTTTACCGTTCTTCATTGTAATAGCACTGCAATTTTTTTCCTGGTGAAAACACGGGCACACTGATGCCCCTGAACACACCCCAGGGCCACTCTGTGGCAGTGGCCAGCCTGTCACCTCTGCTACTTCTATTAGCAGAAATGGAGCTTGCCAGGAACAGGGAGCGGGGTCACCTTGTGACTTATTGCCCCTAAGTACTGTAGGCAGCTGACCCTCAAAAATGAGGAGGGAAAAGGAAGAAGCCGCGCTGTGTCAGCTCTGCATCCTGGTGCACTTGCGTAGCACACATTCCAGCTTTTCCTGGCAAAACCCCAGAGGCAGAATAAAAAGGAAAGGACAGGTGCTGCTGAAAAGACAGAAAGAAGAGGGTCAAGAATGGTGCCACACAAGCCCAATCTCCTGACAGAGTGTCAACAGGAGGAAGGATGATGAGAATGAGTTAAGGATGCATTTTTCCAAGTCAGATCCATTCTGACACAGGAATTAATCCAAATAAAGTTAAGAACATAAACGGACCCACAAAGGTATGCATTCACTGAAAGAAAGCTGACTGGCATCAAAGGAAACAAGGCCTGAGCATTCTGTTACTGCAGCCTAGAGAAATGCTTGTGTAAGGACAGATGACACACTTCCACCGTCCCCGAGCTTTAGGTCATGGAGGGGTGTCCAAGTTGTGAGCACACATGGATCACAGACTAGAATTGAAGGAGCCTATTTCCTTGATAACTTCTGAAGCAGGAAATAAGTTTAGCTCCTTCTAGTGCTACAGACAATAACACAAAGCATTTCTACCAGAGAACAAACCCTAACCTCCTTAAATAGTTGTAATAATTAAACAAATTATAGCTCTATAGTGTAAATGTTTAACTTCACAGGATCACCACCCGTTAGGAAGGTTAGGAATTTTACCAAGAGATAAAATCTGATCCCAAAATCCATGTATGAGCTTTAAGAAATAAGCCAATAACATATCAGAACTCCTTCAAGAATATGTTTTTAATATTAAAATAAACAAGCCATTAATAACTAGCATATGGCATTCTAAAATGCAATCCATATGACTTACAAAGGACCTCAACAGAACATGGAAGAAAAAAAGCTTAATGAAATTTTCTCTCAAAAAGCATGGAGGGATTCCTGGATGGCTCAGTCAGTTAAGTAACTGACTCTTGATTTTGGCTCAGGTTATGATCTCAGGGTTTTGAGACTGAGCCCTGTGCCGGATTCTGTGCTGGGTGTAGAGCCTGCTTAAAATTCTCTCCTCCCTCTGCCTCTCCCCACCTCCCTCTCAAAAAAAAAAAAAAAAAAAGCATGGAGACACTGCAAGTTCCTTAAGAGGATCGTCATGTATTTACAGAATAAACCAGTGTTTAGAACAGTTAGCTACAATGAAAACTGGTTCCAAATAATGAAGTAGAGCCCAACACTCATGGATTTAATATCCTTTCAACAAAAAGACAAAGAGATCCACTATTAATATTTTTAAACACTAAAATAATTAATGTAAAATGTCATGAATTATAAAATGCTTCATATACCACTAAAAGAGGAAAAAAAAATGCTGCCCATGATACCAGAATGCAAGGCTAAGAAAGTTGTAAAACCCTTACCAATTGTAGAGATGCTCAAATATGAAAAAAGTATGTCTTGGAATAGATGTTTGCTCATATAAGTGATAAAATTAAACATTACACTAATCAAGTTTACTTGCTGAACTATTTTTTAAAAAGGCAAAGTTTAAGGCATGGGGAGAACACTGTGGAAAAAATGAAAATAAAAGAATGAGCTGTTCCTCCATCTTCCCCCTAGTTTAACTTCAGAGCATGAGGCTTTTCAGTTGGGTACAAGGCAGTAGGCCTTGGAGTCAGGGGAATCTCAGGGTCTTGATTAAAAATGTTAAGCTGTAGTTGCTGAAAAAAAAACCTAAAAGCTAAAATATGGACTTTAACCTTTTATAAATGGATAAAAGGTTTTAAGAAATTTAACATAATCAAGTTGGTATGCAGGAAATAAACTGACAGACTTAAGTGCTACATAAAACCACCATTAAATCCTTCTGTAAGCATTATTTCCAAAGTATCTGAATGAGACGATAATCAGTTAATGAAAACCAATGCTTAATGGGGAATGTTTTTCTTGTCCCAATCACTCAAAACTTGTAATCTCAGGAGCTCCTGGGTGGCTCAGTTGGTTGAATGTCTGCCTTTGCCTGGGGTTATGATCCCAAGGTCCTGGGATTGAGACCCACATTGGGCTCCCTGCTGAGTGGGGAGCCTGCTTTTCTCTCTCTCTCTGCCCCTCCCCCTGCTTATGCTCTCTTGCTCTCTCTCAATAAATAAAATCTTTTAAAACAAACAACAAAAAACCTTATAATCTCAAACAAAGATGCTAATGATTCTATAGTTTTCATCACAATCCTCACCAGGAATCTAAAAACAAATGCTACTTTTTCTTCGCTTAGAATCATATTCAGAAGAAGCATGCATTTTTAACCTACTTAAGCTTTTTAAAAAAGCTTTTAATGGAAGAGACTCCCCAGGCCCACATTTCTCTACTTTGCTACCTGTGGACTAACAGCCCCAAGCTGTTCAAAAAAATGAGAGGGTCACTTACATGACTAGCAGCATTTCTTAAAGAAGCAATAGTATTTTCTTGAACTTTAGCAAGCCTGAAAGAGAAGAAATATACCGATACACAGTTATCGTCCACTATGGAAAAGATAAAGAAAACAAATGTAATAAAGAAGCCAACTGGGGTGCCTGGGTGGCTGAGTTGTTAAGTGTCTGACTTAAGTTCAGGTCGGGATCTCAGGGTTCTGGGATAGAGCCCTGCTGACATCAAGCTCTGTGCTTGGAGGTGGGTGGGGTGGGTAGTCTGCTTGTCCTTGCTGTCTCTCTCTCGAATAAATAAAATCTTAAAAAAAAAAAGCCAACTGTATCTTTAACAATGGAAACAGTTCAATATTCTCTATTCTGAAGCTACTTCTGCCATCCCCAAATTAAGACTGTGACCACCACTTGGTGGGTGTATGCACTTATTCCATAAACGCAAGCTCTTAATGATTACAGGTACTTATAAGCCAAATATAAACATATCCCACACCCACACATACCTCCCCAAGTAAGGTGGCCAGTCAAGGAAAACAATCTTTTGCAGTGGCATAAAAGCAGAAGAGACAAAGAGACTTGCTCCTTGCAATAGTACCTCAGAGGACTTAATCCTGGCAGACTGGGAGAATGGGAAAAGGCCGACACCCAGCAGGATGGCAGTATGGGAACCATACCAAGAATGGGTGAGGAGGGCGCCTGGGTGGCTCAGGGGGTTAAAGCCTCTGCCTTCGGCTCAGGTCATGTTCCCAGGGTCCTGGGATCGAGGCCCACATTGGGCTCCCTGCTCGGCGGGGAGCCTGCTTCCTCCTCTCTCCTCTCTCTCTGCCTGCCTCTCTGCCTACTTGTAATCTCTCTCTCTCTCTGTGTCAAATAAATTAAAAAAATCTTTAAAAAAAAAAAAAAAAGAATGGGTGAGGAAACCGAGACCCAGAGAGGGGAGCACGCCAAAAGCTGGGACTACGACGAATACACTGGGAGTCAGGCTGCTTCCTGCATCAAGCTTTTCCTCCTGGCTTTCTCTTTTTAATGTCCCTCTTTGCATCAGTTCAGTAGATATGAGAGAGACTGACCAGAGTCTTATAAAAGAGTTTCTATTTAATTTGAATTACATTAAATCCCAGGTAATAAAAGGATCCTTTGACCTTTAGTGGGCCAAACCAATGGAACCTTATCACGCACAAGCTACCAAACGCTAAATACCACTCAAATATTCCACCTACTGAGCAGTTGTTGTAGAATTCCCTGCACCTCGATGTCCAACATCCAATGGTGTTCTTGGCTTCCAATACTTGGAAAATGAAGATTTCATGTCACAACTGTACCCTGGTAATGGCTTGATAATTATATAGTCAACTTCCATAGAAAAAAAGGGGAGAGATAAAGATAAAGCTGATTAAAAAGGCCACGATGAGCATTTAAATGGTATTTACATTTAAATACCACTTGAATCAACTTAATCTCTATCAAATAGAAAATAAATAACAAGCCAAAACTGATTCAAAGTAAAGTTTCTAGAAAATTTCACAGATGTCCCTTATTGCTATTCTAGTAGTTTATGTTCTAAAAACAAATTACTAATTTGAAACTAACTAAAATTTGAACCTAATCTTTGCTCATTTATAAAGGGCCCCTCTGTTTCTCCCAGCTTACCTCTCACTTTGCCTATTGTTTTTCTGGAATTTCTGCTCATTATGGGAAGAGTGAGAATTCCAGCGCTCTTCCCACTCTCAGCAATGGTGGATGATAAGAGACATGCTGTCCCTACATGTCCAGGAAGGGCATCGCCCTGAACTACATGTTCACTGAGATCTTCCTGAAATAAAAAATGAGGTTTAACATAATCCATATTCTTATACTTCAGTATTTCCCATTTAAAGATCAAAAAACTCCCTTAAAATTAATTCAGAATTATTGAAGAAGATCAATAATAAACAGGAATCAAATTTATATTCAGGTAATTTAGGTAGATTTTTATAAAATATGACACATTTTCTTTTAGTATATAATATTTTAATATTTATATGGTACTTTATTAGTCATAACTCTGTTGATTGGCAGTTCTGACTCCCTAACATGTATCAGATGAATTTAAAACACTGATAAAGTTTCTAAGTATCTTTATATTCGAAGACTAGCCAACACCTGTAGTGAGCTGTTAATGTGTATTATATTCTCTAAAAATGCTTTCCCACAGAGGAAATACTCATTTGGAGACTACACTGGATATTTTATCAGCCTAGTCTATAAATAAAATAGCATTTCCCAAACTGCTAAACAAATGAAAAAGAAGTTAGGACATTAAAAGTATTAGAAGGTAGGTCCTTAAGAAATAAGGAAATGTTCAACGAAAACCTCACATTTTTACAATAAAGTCCTATAGATCTTCTTACTTAGGTAAGATCGAATTACAGGTTTTTTAAAAAATAAAATTCTTTATTATAGTTTTTTGAAAAGAAACACTTTAAATTTCATACAATGCGAAGTAGCCAAAAAGCCAGTTGCAAAGGTGATGCATAAAGGCATCATCAAATTAAATAATTCAAAGACTATAATGATTTTAATTAACAAAAGTGTAACAAATGTTACTTGTGGGTTTAAATCCATTCTGTTTTCTGCTATTTTCACAAAACTGTGGTTAGGTGCTCTCATCTAATGGAAATGGGAGTGGAAGTACCAAAGAGCAAGAGTGTAAGGAAAGCAGTACACATAACCACTAGCTGGGCACAATAAAGCAAGGACCCTAGCCAAGGACCCAGCATGAGTTGTGAAGAGGAGAGCACCTGCACAGCCAGCAAGCCAGAGGGCTCTAGTGTCAAGAGTCACGAGTAGCTCTGGAAGACTGGCAGCAGATTCTGAACAACCTGGCACAATTTCCATAGCAACTCTTTTTTGCTACATATTTATAATATCAAGTAAAGTTGTAAAAATGAGTCCACTGTTATGAATTCTTATAATAAAATGCCTCAATAAACCACAGACTTTAGTCATGAGGAGGACTTAATCATGTTAGGTACACTGGGTTGCCCATCAAGGGTTATACAGTCTGCTCATCCCTCTATTTATCCTTGGAGGCTCCTTTGTATATTATTCATTTACATTTAGAATAGGCACTGGGGTGCCTGGTTGGCTCAGTCAGCAAAGTGCGCAACTTTTGATCTCGGGGTTGTGAGTTCAAGCCCCACGTTGGTTTTAAAAATAAAAAAAAATCTTAAAAAAAAAAAAAAAAGAATAGGCACAGACATTAAGACGTCTGGTCCTAATGTAAAACATCAATTCAGCTGAAATTTTTTTATAGTCCTTGAGTCTATCAACTCCAGGTTTTTTAAGCCTGCTAAAATGTATAGAAAAATAAACATCTAAAAGGACATATGAGTCATGGGTTTATACTCAGACTAAAATAAAAATCAAAACATTTAAAAAAATAAGCCCATGCCTGCATTCTTTCTCAACTCTCTCCATGAAATAATTACTCACCTCAAAAAAATCAAATATTAGTTCCAGGTTATCTGGTTCCATTGTTTGTATGCTGTACTCTGTCCAACGATCGGGCTGTAAGCCATATCCACACTCTGGCTGTGAATGCCTGCACTTAAACTCATTGTCGCTTATCAAGGATATCTCTAGGCTGTTGGACATTTTGTGAAGAACTGTGGGAGACACCCTATCATCATCATCTTCTTCCAAGCCCTCTAGTGTCAGCTTTACCCTACACAAATGGAAAAAATAATGAAATGCAAAAAAAATGGGACAGGAAAACTCATACAAATGTTACCTGAACGCTTTAAAAGTGCTCCCTGAATATGCTAATCTTTCAAGTAACATACGTAAAAATACGGTATTTATACGAGACTACACATATTACTGGTTAAGGCATTAGTTATGTTTTATAAGATGCTGATGTTTTTATCTACATATATTTCTGCAAAAAATTAAAACAAGATAAATGCTCATTATGCCTAAGGGTTATCAGTAATTCTTTTTCTATAGAGAATTTTACTATTATCTCATTTATAACTGGCTATCTCAACTTCTTTTGAAAGGTCTCACAAAATAATATACATATAAAACAAGCACAAAACTGAAACCATATTCTCTTAGGGTACATTACAAGACTAGAGTTGGAGGCTGTAAATTAAAAATTTTCCCCTTTCTTCTACCTTACCACAATGAGTCCAGGTATTCTGTGAAAAGTACATCATTAAAAAAAATATTACATTAAATGTTTATTTGTATGCATGCACACTTTTTACATGTGTGTATGTATTTACATGTAAGTACTTTTTAAATGAAACAAATAAACAGGGCACCTGGGTGGCTTAGTCAGTTAAGCATCTGCCTTGAGTTCAGGTCATGATCTCAGGATCCTGGGTTTGAGCCCTACCTGGGGCTCCCTGCCCCTCCACCCCACTTGTGCTCTCTCTCTCTCTCTCTTGCTCTCTCTCAAATAAATAAAATCTTTAAAAATTAAAAAAAAACTTTTTTAAATAAAGAAGAGTTCTGGATAACTGATTCTATTAGTGAACCTGAAGAAACATTCTCTACCAGAATATATGGAGAGAGACCACAATTGGACAGTAATAAATAAGCAAGAAAGGCACAAAGATAAAAATAACTATTCTGCTAACAGCAATGTGCATTTACAAAAAAAAAAAAGAAAAATTCAAGTTCGAAGGGATTTATGAAAAAATTTTAGTCATTTATATTTAAAGGTTTTCTTCAAATAGCTCTCTAACGGCTATAATCTATCTTTCCACTTACTGAGAGAGTCAAGTGAAAGAGAAACTTGTTTAAAACTTGGTGGTAATGAAAAAAAAAAGTTTTTTTAAACTTGCTGGTAATGAGAAAGAACAGCATGTCTAGTATTTTATTTAAAATGCATAAACTGTTGCTAAGTTTTTAAAGTCCTAATATTCTTGCACATAAATTTATTTCCTACACCATGAAGGTTTAGTTTATCACTAAATATGAATTTGGGAGGAAAAGGTGGTCAGAACACAACTTTCTAGGTATCACAATTTTTAAATAAAGTTTATCATTGTTTTTTTTTAGTAATCTCTCCACCCAACATGGGCCTCAAATTCACAACCCTGAGATCAAGAGTCACATACTCTTCAGAATGAGCCAGCCAAGTACCCCATACACAATCATTTCAATAGCAATCAGTTACTTAATTTGTAGAGCCCATTGAAGTTTGGTTATACAAAAATATTCCAATTTAAGCCCGATAAACACAATAATATATACTAACATTCAAAATAACTTCTATATATAAACAAGAATGGTTATAGAACTCAGTATGCATTTGTAATCAGAAATTTGCAAGCAGAACCCCAACCATTAATTATCTATTAATTTCTTTCTTTCTTTCTTTCTTTCTTTCTTTGACACAGAGAGAGAGAGATTACAAGTAGGCAGAGAGGCAGGCAGAAAGACAGGGAGAGGCGGAAGCAGGCTCCCTGCTGAGCAGAGAGCCCGATGCGGGCCTCGATCCCAGGACGCTGAGATCATGACCTGAGCCGAAAGCAGAGGCTTTAACCCACTGAGCCACCCAGGCGCCCTCTATTAATTTCTTAACTAAAGTCAAGGAAAGAAAAAAATCCTCACGAGCCCAACCAAGCATCTGGTTTATCCCCGACAGCTACCCTTATTTCAAGGTCTTATTCTTTTTTTTTTTTTTAAAGATTTTATTTATTTATTTGACACAGCGAGAGAGCACAAGCCGGGGTAAGAGGGAGAAGCAGTATCCCCACTGAGCCGGGCTCAACGCAGGACCTTGGGAGCACAACCAAAGACAAAGGCAGACCCCCAACCATCTGAGCCACCCAGGCACTCCTCAAGGTCTTATTCTTATTCTAAGATGACCCTTTATAGCTGTAACACAATTTGATTCTTTTCACATGTAAATAGAAGATTCAATTATGTTAAACACACTCCACCCCAAGCACAGAGCCAAATCTCACCACCCTGAGATCCTACAGGAGCCAAACTCAAGGGTTTTAACTGACTGAGCCACCCAGTCTGCCCCTCTCCCAGAGGGGCACTCATGCTGGTGTGCGCTCTATCACAAAAAAACCCTAAATAAAGTTTAAAAGAAAAAAGGATTCAGTTATGTATGAAAAAGGCCTAGAAACACTATGAACACTTCTTCTCAATAAAGCTAATGCAAAGGACTGTGAAGTGCTACCCACCCTCTCCCCTTTTAATTTTATGACTGGGAAAAGTATTAGAGTATTTAAGCAGTTATTACAAAACATTTATGGGTTATTACCTGCAGTATCTTGTAAATATTACAAAGACACTAAGTATTGTATTATTAATTACTTCAGTTGCTAAAAATGGCCCTTTCAAACCAGCCCTGACATTTTGTCAGAAAAGGATGTATTATGGGGCGCCTGGGTGGCTCAGTGGGTTAAGCCTCTGCCTTTGGCTCAGGTCATGATCCCAGGGTCCTGGGATCGAGCCCCACATCGGGCTCTCTGCTCAGAGGAGAGCCTGCTCCCCCCCCTCTCTGCCTACTTGTGATCTCTCCTCTCTGTCAAATAAATAAAATCTTAAAAAAAAAAGGGGGGGGATGCATTACATACCAAGATTTACAACTCTCAGTCCATAAGTTATAAAAACTCAAATGATAGGGCTGCCTGGGTCATTGAGAAGCCAACTCAATTAAAGGTGTATATATGATGACATTACAGAAAAATAAAGTGACCCACTATGTAGCTATTTACACAAAGCTTGAAATCTATTCTTAATATCAAATCAGGAAGAAACTAATCTGGAACTGCCATGATCACTGCTAGCTTTCTTCATGAAAAAGTTTTCATTTTCAAGACAAAGAAACACTTTAGAACACTGAAGGGTATTTCCAATAATCATTTTTTTCTGTTTATGCCATTATCTCTCCCCCCATTTAGCACAAATTCATTTCTGTCGTAACAATTTTAAAACAAACTATTGCTACACTAAGAAATTTTAAATGGCGGTATCTAGGTGGCTCAGTTGGTTAAGTGTCCAACTCCTGGTTTCGGCTAAGGTCATGATCTCAGGACCATGGGATCTTGGCACAGAGTCCGCTAGCCCCTCTCCCTCTGCTCCCCTAGCTCGAATACATCTCTTTCTCTGTCTCCCTCTCAAATAAACACACAAAATCCTTAAAAAAAAAATTCTGAATGGTAGAAACCACAAAGACACATACACTTGGAAATCACTTATCTAAATAGAAAAATTTTCTGGTTTCAAATTTAGCAATTAATACTAAAAGAACTATGTTTAAGTGGAACAATCAGAGTCAGGGAAGCAGTTCACTTTCACAAGACCCTTCAATAAGAAAATGTAACATTATCTGTAAGTGTGTTATGTTCTTAGTTTATACACTTAAAGGCTAAAAACAAATGGGTCAGAAATCTACAGCACTAGTAAAAATAAAGAGCCTAAGTAACAAATACACACAGTCATACCTAAATCTAGATTTTTTTAATTTTTTCTTTGTTATTGAGACAGGAGGTTTTTCAGAATAATGCAAACGTAATCTTATTTCAGTCTGACATGTCAGCCATCCAGAATCCAGAGTTTCAACACCATCTGGCAGAGTAAATATGAACAGTGATTATTATACATACTTTTTTGAAACAATCTGATAAGTACCTTTGACAATTCTAGTTCATGTTCACATTTTAATACACTCAGTTTATGTATCACTGGAACTTCTCTCCAAAGCAAACACACAGGTAGTTTTAAATTTATCACTCAAAAACTTTTATATGAAGGAGGGGGAAAAGTTAAATGTTAACAATTAGTCATATTTAACAACTTAAGTAAATTAAAATTTCTTATTGAATCCATTATTGAGGAAATAGCATCTATTTCTGAAAGAATACCACATTCCTCACTGGCTCTAACCTAGCATTGTTTTCACTGAGGACCACTATCACACTTCTAAAGCGTCACAGGACCTATTCCCCTGAAACCAGTTCTACCACTAAAGCTGGAGTTTGAGACAGGAGAAGGTTTAAAACAAAACTGTGAGTTAATTTTGTATTCTTGCATTTATAAATTTCGACACAAATAAATGGCAGGATTGTGATAACACTGTGTTAGCATTATTTAACTTGAAGTTTCCTGCTAACGTATGTCATAAAATTTTCATAAATACCAGAGAGCTGTCAGCTGTTTGGGACCTAAGTTTTTTATATCAACAGGACTTAAAAAAAAAAAAGAAAGAAAGAAATTTTTCTCTTCAGGTAGAACTTAGGTTCAATAATTGTCAAATTTTAAAAATAAAGAGAAACCACTATCTTCTCTTAATTTTAAACTGTTCTCAGAAATGGGCAAATTTGGAAAGACGGTTTTCCATCCTGACAGCTAACTAAAGCTGAGTTCAAGAGAACTACAAAAGAGGAAAGAAATGCCTTCATTTGTAACTATGCATAGATCATTAACATACAAGAGACAGACATGTCGTGTCTTATAGTTAAGGACGTGAGAAAGCTACTTCTCCATCTAGCAAGCTCTCTAAAACATGTAGCATAAATATCATCTTTTGTAAATAAAGAACAAGACTCTAAAACACTAAAACTAAAGCTATGTGTTTTAGACTACCTTATAATATAATATAAATAATCCCAAATAAAATTAAGGAAAAGAAGTTAATCCTTTCCAAATACTGCCAAAGCATGTACATTTCTTGAGTGCATTAACACAGGCACCTAGTATCAGCAATTTATCTCTGGTTCACAGTCAGTGCAAGCACACCTTCTGCTCACCCCTTTGTATCTTTGACCTCTATAGTATAGGATCTAAAGTAATTAGCAACATAACACTATTCTACTGTGAATTCCAGTCACCAAAGACAACTTGAACCCTCAGGATAAAGTATTTAGTGAAGCACAAAACTGAATGAATGCATAACATTTTCAAAATATTCAGAAGTAAAAGCATTACCTACTGTACTGTAAATTAATTGTTTAAGTCTCAGGAGAATTACTGGAACATTCTGTTTAAACTGGGTATTACCGTAAATGCATATACACACAAAATGCACAAACCTAGCTTAAGAGTTTAGAATGTCTGGAAACATTAATACTAAACATTGGTGTTAAAAGGTGATGATATATTAACAGTTAATTATAATACTCTCAAATTAAGTATATAAATTCATACATCTAAGTCACCGGTCAAAAACCAAAAGGATAAAATTTTAAAGCTTAAGAATTACATTGGAAACGATTATTTAACAGAATGTAGTTGTTTCTTGGATCTAGTCTCTATTTTTAGTATCATACTGTCCTATTTCCCTGTGCTGTTTCTAATGAAAAGTAAGGTAACATCTTGATTATCAGTAAAGACTCAAAATTCAGTCTCACTTACTGTGGATTCCAAATTGTCCATCGTCAATAATAATTTCACTTTCTAGAATTGAAGGAAAATAAAAAAACCTAGTTAAAATTCATGATGTATACAGAATGAACAACTGAGAAATTACCCACCTTAAGGATTTTTAAAATATGAAATCTAAAATTTAAAAGCAGCCCAAAGTGAATAAGCATATTTATTGTAGCCCTCAATAAAGAATTCCCTTTTAAGGAGGTAATCAAACAGTAGAAGTTCTCACAAACTTGGTGATGATTCATGGTGTTACAAGGAAGGGAAAGGAAACTCCTCAAAGAGGTGCTCTAGAGGCACTGGGATAAACCTCTACACCCACCAATTTATGAGACAGGCTGCTGGACAACAATATCTCCTGGTTAATTTTTTAAACCATAGGACTTGGCACAATTAAAATGCTTATTCTTATGTAATGCATATTCTGAACTTCTCTAAAATGTAACTCTCCTCAAATCCCAACTATTCTCTATAGCCAGCTACAAGCTTTACAAACAGCACAAACTTACCTGCATACACAGAGCTGTGAGGAACTACCAAAAGAATAAGTGCTAGCACATTCCCTTCTAACAGAAACTTCAGCTAAATAAGAAAAGCTGGTAAGCCCCACCCTCTTCAGTAAAACACTAATGATCTTCCCTGCTACTTCCTTTCTCAGTTTAACTTTAAATTAAGTCTGAAATATTTGTCAAAACAGGTGTGATAGTGCCCAATAAAGATTCTTGGTAGATTGCACGCGGCTCTTAAGTTTAGAGGTTATGTCTTCCAAAAGTATAAAATTAATTTTTAAAAGACCAGAAACAAACATCCCACTTCTCACAATGAAAATATATCTAAGTGCAAGATGCTTCCAAACACAAATTATTTTTTAAATGTTTAATACCTAATAACTTCCAACCTCAGTATGGGACTATTGTTAATTCTAAAGTACACTATTCATGAAAATTCTAAATATACTATCAAAAATGTATTAAAACATAAAAGAAAATCCAATAAAGAGGATGGAATGAAATATCTGTTTAAACAAGACGTGTCCTTGCCACAGGGTAAAGCAGGATCTCTCACTACTTTCTAATCTAAGACAGCTACTAGCAAGCCATTTATTGTATTTAAATTCTAATTTTCTCTAGAAACTAAAAGATACAGTTCTCAGCACGAGTGAATTTACAGATGAATCCAAGTGGGTAATTTATGTATATGATAGGAACTGCAAATTTTAATCTCAGTAAGGAAAAGGAAATTCAAAAATACTTGTATGAAGAGAAATGCCATTTTTGGCACAAGAAAACTGAATGATGTTTTAGGGGGAAAAAAACAAAAACAAGAACAAAATAAAATCAACTATCTGAGTATCAATTTTAACACAGCCAGCAAGTATTTAAGTAAATCAGGAGGAAAATATGTCTGCTACAACCAAGAAATTTGAATGTGATCATACAAGTTTATTCAAGTATTTACTAGTTAAAAAAAAATAATAGGATAAATTATTCTATTGCTCTTACTAGTCAAAGTTAAAAATTTAAGAATTTTTGTTTTAGATAAATTCTTTCCTCAAATGTTCTCTAAGCTCTCTGAGCAAGTAATCAAATAAAGCCGTGGATGGTCAGTCAAGAATGTTATTTTACAAACTTTGTTAAATACTCCAAATGAAAATAAATATTTCATGATAAATTAATCAAATCCCCCCAAATAAAAATAACTTGGCAAGCATTTCTAACAAGTTTATAAAGAAAGGCAATTAAGACTATTTAGTTTTAAAAGATCCATGATATGCTAAGTGAAATTTGCAGTACTGACAATGCATTGACCTTAAACTTTAGAATAAAAATTTATTAAATCCCACTAAGCCATTGTGCAGCATATTAGTAACTTTATGCATATGCCTCAAACAGATGCAGTTAATGCCCATACCTAAAGGGGTTATTGATCGTGGTTGTAGATGAGTCTCCCACTTGTGAACTATGACTTGGCATGGACCACCGATAGTCTGCAATTTAAAAGTTAAACGTCTGCAATAATTTCTTATATCTTATTTTCTACCCATGACTCCATTAGATGTTTGTGGCCTAAGTCTTATACTAAATATGAAACCAAAGATTCATCTTGTTATTTATCAATATTATATGCCAAAAATCAGGAATGTACCAGGTTACAAAACATAAGTGCTGGAAGAAAAGGATGGTGAGGCAGTAAACAGAAAAAGGAAATGAAACTGGCACATAAAACCATCTTAAACCCTTTCTTAAATCTGCCTATAATATTCCTAATTGTTTTAAGGAAATTTTCATATTTAGCTGATAAATTCCCATAAATTAAAGTTAACACCAAATACACCTTTTGCCTGGTTGTGAGCAGTCAATGAGGTATTACTGAATAAAGTAATCTCAAGTAACTCTCCAAGTGTTTGGGAAAAACCTATACTCTATGATAGAAAGAATAGTAGGTACAAGTACTTCAAGATCAATGATCACAAGTTCCTCAAGGAACTAGAGGGCATAACAAAGTTCTTTATTACAGTAAGTAAATAATAGGAAGAGCATCAGATTTCTTCTATCATAGTAACCAGTGTTTCTAAAAAGCACAGGAAAAACCCTAAAAAAAGTACATACATTGAGTAAATTTGAAGAATAAGTCTGACAAAAAGAGAACTACCACCTAGTTTTTTCTCTTTATGCCCTACAGTTCATAAACTCATACAAGGTGAAAACTTCTAATATTGTCTTCTGCTATCAAGTTCTCTTACTAAAAGGGAAAATAAAGCTTTACATGTTAACATGTACACCAAATTAAAAACAAAAATGATCAACTAAGATTCCCTACCTTCACATAAAGGACTGAACTACTAACTAAATGCTTCCTAATTTTAATTATTTAAAAAAATCGACTAAACTTATGTGCCAAAATAAAACCGTTAAATACAAATTTTAGAAGTAAAATTTCAAACTATAACCTTACAAGGTATTTTATATTTCTCTTCACATCTTCAGAAGACATTTAATAAAATACAAAGAAGCAAAAAGAAAACACAAAAATCATTCATTATCACACCACTTAGGGATAATCACTACTGATATTTTCATACATAAATCTTCAAGCCCTTTTTAAGGCATATATTGCATACTCTTAAAAAACATAGAACATATAAGCTTCTCTCTATATATTGTGTACACCTTTAGATGGTAATAAATACTCTTCTGTATTTTACAGGTTTCAGCATTAATAATAAATGTGCCAAATGATAAAAAACAAGTATAAGACAAATTAGGCACATTAAGTAATTAAATGCGAGAGAGATACTGCTCCTTAAAAATAACCAGAGGTTGAAATCTTTTTTTAAAACTTGCAAACGGGGCGCCTGGGTGGCTCAGTGGGTTAAAGCCTCTGCTTTCGCCTCAGGTCATGATCTCAGCGTCCTGGGATGGAGGCCCGCATCAGGCTCTCTGCTCAGCAGGGAGCCTGCTTCCTCCTCTCCCTGTCTCTCTGCCTGCCTCTCTGCCTACTTGTAATCTCTCTCTCTGTCAAATAAATAAATAAAATCTTTAAAATAAAAAAAAAATAAAACTTGCAAACGTTTGAACTTTGAAAACTAAAATAGCGTTAGCTATTCATTCAAATCATATAGCAAATGGGATAATACAGCAAATCCTCATTTTCTCTAGCTAAATACCTCCTTGTTTTAAGGGTTCAACTTATGAGTTGGTAGACTAGGCAGATGTTTTTAAAAATTTTTTTTACTGTGAAACTGCTCATCTTAAATATAGTGAATTTCATTTCCTTTACACTAAAACAAGGAGACAGATTTAATCCTACATCTGTTAGATGTTTTTTACTATGACTTTCCCGTCACATTTTTTTTTGTTTCTTAAACATCACATTTTCTGATCCTCAAAAGATACAAATATATACATTTAAAAAGGAACAATGTTTCTTAGCAATAGAGAATATCCAGAATGATCTAACCTATACCCTTCTCCTATTCCTCTCATGTCCCCTACACATCCCCTGTCAGCCCAAAAAAATCCTCTTTGCCAGAAAGATCTACATTCTTATAGAAGTTACTAACCTAAGGTGACTTTAAAGGGTGCCAGGAAGATACTATTAAATACCAGCAAGGATAATAAGTGGATAGAAGAAAGGAGAGTTTGTTTACGTTTTTGTATCAATTCAGTGTCAGGGGAATTTTACAAAATGTTGACTACAGTATCTGCATATAATGTCAGAATGGCCCTATGGATAAAATATTTGGTAGAGGGGCACCTGGGTGGCTCAGTGGGTTAAGTCTCTGCCTTCAGCTCAGGTCATGATCTCAGGGTCCTGGGATCCAGCACTGCATCAGGCTCCCTGCTCAGCAGGAGGCCTTCTTCCCTGTCTCTCTGCCTGCCTCTCTGCCTACTTGTGATCTCTCTGTCATAAATAAATAAAATCTTAAAAAAATATTTGGTAGAAAACATATTTTAATAATATTTTAGTAACTCCACCCTCAACTGCTTTAGTAGCAAACCTACTACTCACAGAATAAAACAACCTAGGCTTAAACAGAATGGAGCATTTGAGGAGCAATCGAAAGAGCTGACTCAACAGATGACTTCTAATTGGGTATACAAGTGTTCCCACTACAAATGATGTTTATTGGGCGCCTGGGTGGCTCAGTGGGTTAAAGCCTCTGCCTTCGGCTCAGGTCATGATCTCAGGGTCCTGGGATGGAGGCCCACATCGGGCTCCCTGCTCAGCGGGGAGCCTGCTTCCTCCTCCCTCTCTCTGCCTGCCTCTGCCTACTTGCGATCTCTCTGTGTCAAATAAATAAATAAAATCTTTAAAAAAAACAACAACAACAAAAACAAATGATGTTTGTTGGTACAGCAAAGAAAAAAAATTTATCAAGTTTTAAAGTACAGTGAACTTTCAAAATTGTACTACTTTGTTAAACTTTAGAAGGTAATCTTAAATTTTAGCTTACTGAACTTCTAAAAAAAATATTTAAGCCCTGAGCACTAGGAAATTAAAAATCCCAGGAATGACTCCAAAACATACAATCCTTTTTAATAAGCTAAATGTAATAAACTCATTCTTTAAGATCTTAGGAAAAAAGAACAGTTTCATTCTGTAAAAGGCTGCCATAATTTTAAGCACTTTGGAGTCAAGTCCAAGGTGGATCTTTGAAGAAAAAAGTAACATCATCAGTCCAAGACATGATTCCATTAATAGTATTATTGATAGAGCTGTTTCACAATTTAACATATATTATATCAGATCATTGCTGAAATGTTTCCAAACATATTAATAAAAATACAAAATAATCTATTTCTGCAAAGAAAAGCACAATGACTGCTTTCTTAAACAGTGACCGACATCACTCAGCTACATCAAGCACTAAAACACATGTAGACTGAAGTTTTTGATCTGCTTTGTTTTGAACAAATCATACAGCAAAATCATCAACTAGTCATGTAGTATCACTGCTTTCAAATATCATGAAAAATGTAACTTCTAAAATTTTACTGTTGTCTTTCCACATTTTGGAAAAAAAAAAAAGGACACGTAAAAGGGGCTCTGAGGAATTTTTATCTATGATAGCAAGGCCAGACAAACAGTCATTTAAAAATAAAGATTTTTAGTAAGACTAATAAGAAAAATGGTCATTTATGGATAAGTGTGAGGTGAAGAAAGCTAGGCAGACAGATATCTGTGAGATGGTTCAAGTTTGAGGTTAACAGCTGAGAGTATTTAGCATCCTGAAGAATTTTATTAAGAAAACCACTGAACAAAATAAGATACCTGGGCTAGTCTATAAATAAACAATGATGTGCCTATCACAGATGACTGATTCTTTTGTTAAAGGATCTAAACAAAAATCAAGAAAGATTAAGAACAAAGTAAGGTTTTATAACAAATATAATTATGAGTGAATGTGAACACCTATAAAAATTAGCAACAGAGAAGTTACCAAAAAATAAAGAGCTATTTCCATTGAAATGAAGGGAAAATCACAGATATTCTTACAAATTGGCTAACATTTCAGTATCAGGTTACATCACTAATTCTGGCCACAAGTATAAAATGATGGACATGGATTTTAAAAAGATGTTTTAATTGATGCTCACTGGAAAATTATCTCTGGTGAAGATGTGAAATTAATGGACCATCTACAGACTCCCACCTGTGTTTTCATTCCAAGAATATCTACAAGCTGTTTGCTATGTTCAAGATAGTATTTTGATTTGTCACCTGTAAAATTATTTTAAAATTCAACATATTAACACTTCATTCTAATTCTACAAAGTAGAAGACAATAGGTTGCTATGAAAAGTTGAGAGAAAAGGGACTGCAAGACTCTTCTAAAGAGAATATGCCAGAAAGAGCAAAAATGGAGGAGAAAATATGAATAAAATTTTATTTATATACAATAAAATTTTAGCAATGGAGGAGCCCTAAGAAATCTATGATCCAAGCCCTTCATTTTATAGCTAAGAAAACAAATATGAAGGTCAAGTGACAAGACCACAGATTTTTAGCTTAGGCTACAAATGCCCGGGTAGACTATGTCAGCAAAATTAATCTTATTACTCATTTCAGCTTTTCACTGTTTCATAATTACTTTGCTTTCCTATCATTCTTTATATTCATAAAATATATATTCCAATAATTTACATTTTACAATTTAAGATTCTTTGCACATTAGTTTTATCATCTGACAATGCACAACTGAGACAGTTTCATAATTATTTCTATTTAAAATTAAGTGTCATTTAAAGAGCGCCACCAACTTTTAAAAGAAAATAAGTGTCACTTTAAGCTGGCATGTGGAAAAAAAAAGCCTCTAGCTATATGCATGGGATTTTATGTAGCTATTTACTCTAGTCCATGAAAAACATACTTACCATGGCAGCCCCTGCATCACACGGTACATGTGTACACGATACAGAGCACCTACTTAAAGAAACACACTCACCAACACATACTGTAAACTTTTGCAAGTATTACAAGGGGAAAAACTTGTTTTTTACTGTAAGCAGACTTCTTGCCAATTTTTTCAGAAGGCAGTTTGGACTGATTTGCTGCTTTTGGTTACATTTTCAACGAAGAGGGAAAATACTGTAGGTTGGCTTAATTTGATCTATGTTGACAATAGTCTTACTTTAGAAAACTATGCCCAAAGGATTCATGATGATTATTCTTGTCCAAATGCCCCTTTAAGTAAAATTTAGTTGATTTCACATATTACAGATTTCACATACCAGGATCCTCAAATAAACTCTCAATGTCATGAGTGCTATGACCTACTTATCACTGCTCAACTGTTAAATTTGAACTGAAAAACTCTGTCACAATGCATAACCTTATGCCAAATAAATGATATTGTCATTAAAATGAGACTATTGTCAAGATAAGCCAACACAACGTTCAACCATAATGTAATTTTAATTACTGAGTATTTACAATATATTCTTGGAATAAGAAACGTAATAGGTGCAAAAGACAGCTGAAGTGGCTTTGTCAGTTTTTTCTTTTCTATAATGGTGGCTAAGAGAATGAGGTAACAGTGGCTGCTTGCATTTTTCACATGTAACAAGTATTCAATGATCCCAAAGGGAAATGAAAATTTGAAAACAGTTTAATTCATGTTTTGCTCCCTCGACTCCTGCCTAAACCCGTGCTCACATGCAGCCTAAGTGTGCTTGAAGATAAAAATCTGAAGGAAAAGAATCCTTTCAGGAAATAAGCATCTTTTAAAATAAGAGGGAAAGAATCAACTTTTTTTCTTTTCTAAATATGAAAACAATCCCAAAATAATAAATCATTGTGAGCAAGCAGATTAGATTTAACAGATACTCCAAAGGCCTTCAGAAAAGATCCTGCTCTATCAACACCATGGTTGAAAAAAAATCTAAGAGGAATGACATCAGTTCTGATAGGAGTTAAAACAAATGCAGCCACTAAGAGATGGCTTTTATGAAATAATTTTTTAAAATAATTACTCACTTAAAGCTGGCTATATATTCCTTCAAATGTATTTATACCACATAAGGATTAAAAAATGAAACAAAAAGAAAACCCTTTTAACTGGTTACTTTACAAAAGTTAGAGAAAAAGCACAACTACTGAGAACACTCCTTTATCATTAAAATCATTTGCGTAACAAGAATACTGCAGAATATACTTACTATTAGTCTTTTAAAAATTCCACTGCAGGCATCGTCTGCCTCTGAAGTGGCTACTTGCTTGCTTTTTAGCACTAAAATATCATTAATTTAGAGTTCTGTTTTCCTTACTTGATCAAAACAAACTCACATTTCTTTCAATGTTTCCAAACTTAAGTTTCTTTTGAAAGAAGTTTGTTAAAGAAACTGGAAATGAGATAAAGAAAACATACCTTTGGTTCTAAAAAGCACCCTTTGAAGTAGCGATACTGAACTGATACTCCTCTAATGAGTACAATGGTTGCTTTCCATAACATGCTGTGAGAAAAAAGAGCAGAAGCATTAATATCAAACTAAAATGCACAGACTTCATAACTCATAAAACCCCTCCACAGCAAGGTCTGTGACCAATACCACTTATTTATTCCTGCACAGAATTATACTCCAGGCCTATGCTGCATCAGGCACTGGGAACACAGTAAAGAATAAAGCAGAGAGAGCCCTATCTTCAAGCAGATTGCTTTCTTATGAAGGTAGACAAATAACCAAACATACATAGAAAGGGCTATCTGGCCTTTCTAACGTGACAGGAAGTTTTGGAGAAGAGGCCTCAATAAGGAAGAACAGTCTGAGAAGAAAGAGTCCTACATAAGAGAAAGAAAGAACCAGCCATACAAAAACAAGGAGAAGTATTCCAAACAGAAAAAGTAACACAAAGGTGGAAGTGAGAGTCAGAATCTTCTCTGACTTTCCATTTAGTTAGAGATGTTACAGGGCTGCTAAGAGGCTCTGGGGCTGAGGCAGGTGAGTTATACTCATGTTCCCAACTGTCCCTTGTCCTGACTGTATTGCGCAGCCTCTGGCCACTCCCCTAGCCAAGCAATTGGGATCTATATTTTACTTGTTTCAACTCAATGTCTTCCTCTGAACTATGCTATGCTAACATAATCTACTGCTATGCTAAAGCTTTGACTAAACCGTGAAAGCAGTCACTACAACTCATTATTATAACTGATTTTTATTATCTTCCCATCAAAGACCAGGGGTATCCAAAGTGTAATCCAAGGACCATCAGTATCATCCTGGAGCTTGTTAGAAATCCAAATTTTCAGGCCATACCTAGATTTACTAAATTAGAAACTCAGGGGAGAGTCCAGCAAACTGTAATTTAACAAGCCTCTAGGTGACTCTGATGATGAACACTTAAGTTTGAGAGCCACTGTCATAGACCATTACCCAAACATTAATTCAGCATGAATAGCTTAGTGAATAAACAGTAGCTCCAAATGTTCTTCCACGATACCAGATGGCTAGCATTGTTCCCCACCTGGCTCTGCCAAAGCAGGCTTTAGGGCATTATCCTCACTCGGACTCAATCCCTGGGTTCCCAACAAAATATCCACAACCCCCTGTCACCCCTGGTCAACAATTAGATTAATCTGGTAGTAATAAAATACATATGCCCTGGCTCCACCCTGGGAGACTCTGATTTCAGAGATTTGGGTGGAGCCCAGTCATGTGGAGTTTGCACAGGGTAGGTAAAGATTGAGGGCCACTGCTGTAAAGCAAGACCAGCAAATGCTCGGCACATGCACCCATACTACTTTTCCCTGATAAGCCTGAGTCCTTTTCAACACAGCATTCCAATCACACTACCAACTCTGAGGTAAAATTATCTTCCATCTCTGCTAGAGAAAAATGGCAAATTCCTAGTACTATTTCATTCATAAATTGGTCAGCCAGAGTATGTGAAGCCAGCCCCAGATGTGTACAGTAGAATTAGCAGGAAGCTCTGAAAAATGGACTGGGGTCCCTCTCTCATGTACTATTCCTCATTCCCCAGGGGTAGGATCTAGACATGTGTATTTTTTAAAGCCTCACAAGTGAGTCTAACGTGAGCCTCTGGTTAAGATTCACTAAATGAAAAGAGATGGAGAGAGCAAAGCAATGAGTTTTTTTATTCCACTTCCCTAAATAAATGTTGCAAATTAAAATGAACCAGAACTATTCAGTGACATCAAAAATGAACATAATCTGATAAAATTCAAGAAAAGTCAGGAAACAGGGGCAATGAGGTTTAGTGCACCTGCCTGATTTTGAATGCCCTCATATCCTTCCCCAAAATACCATAAAATCTAAAAGAAGAGCAAATAAAACCACAAATGACCCACATTTTCTGCATTATTAGGAAACAATACTACAACTTTCAAATTATCTGTAAGTTGAAAAAAAAAAACTCCTAACAGATCTCTTGTCACTACAAGCCTATAGGTATGGAGCAGCTTAAGAGACTCTGAAAAAGAACTTTGTACAAAGGGCTTAGATGCATAACACACTGAAATCCAAACAGAAGCAATTCTAAAACACAAGAATGGTGTCCAAGGCAAATGTTTTTTGTATCCTCTTGTATCATCTACTTCCTTTCTCCATGTGAAACACTGTTTATCTGCCATATTTGAATCAATTACATTTCAGTGTGCGTCAGCAAGGTAAAGTGGCTGGTCCCTTCAAGTTACCTAGTTAAGTGTTATCTCATCTGTTCACATAACTTTGACCAGGTCAGCTGAAATGGACTTAAGACAGGCAACAGGGCAGCTCAAGCGTTCAGAGCAAGGTGTGTTTTAGGAACAAGTTCAGAAAGACATAAGGTTTTACTTCAGACAGCCACGGCTGGAGGAATGGAGGAAAAATGGGAGGAAAAAATAGCCACTTGAAGGGAATAAACATTTCATTCCTCTGTGATTCCAATATTATTGACCAATAAAACTTTACTTATAAAAACAGCTGAGAATTGGCTGAGAAAATGTGTCACTCTAATGACAAACAGGAAAAGGGTGTTTTATAGACTTTTTAAAAAGATTTTATTTATATTGTCAGGGAGAGAAAGAGTGCACAAGCAGGGGGAGTAGCAGGCAGAGGGAGAAGCAGGCTGCCTGCTGAGCCTGAGCAGGGAGCCCAAAGAGGGACGTGAGCCAAAGGCAGATGCTTAAATGACTGGGCCACCCAGGTGTCCCTGTTTCTCTTTTTCTTAATCTGCATTATGGTACTGTATTTTTATTTTCTTTTGCTTTGCCATCAGTGCTCCTCAAACTATCTGCTGTGAAGGACCAGTTTTTGCTTGTCTGTCCTGTAACCAATACTTCTATGTTTCCAGCACAACACGAGATGAGTCCACAGTGACATGCATGAATGTCCCAGCAATCTCAAAGTGCTAAAAACATTTCTAAATGCTTGCTTTTAATTTCTGTATTTCTCACATAATGCATTAGTAGAAAAACTAAAGTTTTTTTTGTTTTTCTCTAGCACTGGCCCACAAGCCACATTTTCAGTAGCCCTGCTCTACATGGAAAACAATTTGAGCTTAATAATCATGTAACCTGATGTTTCTCCCTAGGGCCACTGCATGTGTTTGTATACTGTTTAAGATCTCCTCTCTCCTTACCTCCCACACATATATCTTGACAACCCATAATGTTTCCAAATATCCCCAAGTCAATATTCACTGATTCTGTCCTAACCCCTTTATCATGCAGATGAGGCAACCCAGGCCTAGAGAAATTAGAGCAGCAGCCAAAGAGTGCAGTTAACTGCAGAACTGAAACCTGCACCCAGGCCCTTCTTCTGCCAGTGCAACACACCAATACACCCATGCTAACTTTAGCACTCTATTTTATGTCGGTTGCAAACTCATTTCAGTAGATGAGCTAAAATACCTGTTCCACACTCTGCTATAGAAAAAATACTTTATAGGCTAAAGAAGAAAATCACATCTTTTACCAAGAATATGTACAGCAAGGGGCTCCGTCGGTTAAGCATCTGATTTCGGCGCAGGTCATGATCCCAGGGTCCTGGGATAGAGCCCCAATCAGGCTCCCTGTTCAGCAGGGAGCCTGCTTCTCCCTCTCCCTCTGTCCATCCCCCTTGCTTTCTCAAAAAAATAAAATATTAAAAAAAAAATACAGAATACGCACTGAGAGGCGCCTGGGTGGCTCAGTTGGTTAAGCGTCTGCCTTCAGCTCAGGTCATGATCTCAGGGTCCTGGGATCCCGCCCTGTGTCAGGATCCCTGCTCAGCAGGGAGTCCGCTCCTCCTTCTTCCTTTGCCCCTCCCCCACCACTGCTGGTATGCTCTCTCTCTTGATCTCTCTCTCAAATAAATAAAATCTTTTTTAAAAAAAGGAATATATACAGAGAGCCAAAATGTAATACCTTAAAAAAAGCTTAAAAAAATAAGAAATAGCAATATAAGCCTGTTATTTAGAAATACGGTGGTAACTATCAAAAGAATCAGCCAAAAGTTGAAAATGGTTGAAGTGGGAAATTGAGAAACAGAGAAATTTTTTTTAAAAGATTTTATTTATTTATTTGACAGAGAGATAGAGAGCACAAGTAGGCAGAGCAGCAGGCAGAGGGAAAGGGAGAAGCAGGCTCTCTGCTGAGCAGGGAGCCTTGATGCGGGACTCGATCCCTGGACCGTGGGATCATGACCGGAGCTGAAGGCAGCCACTTAACTGACTGAGCCACCCAGGTGCTCCCCCCCCACCTTTTTTTTTTACAACCAACCTTGTACAACTACTTTACTCTATGCACATGCAAAAACTGTCATAAAAATTAAAATAAAAAGAGGAAAACTATATGAAGGTATCTTAGAAACCCTCCAAGTTTCTAATCTGGATGTCACAATCATTCTGTAACCTGTTATTTCCCTTCTTACCTTTCACCTGTCTCATTTTCTGGAAGAAGAGCCACAGCATTCTGAGGACTCCAGTTTCCCAAAGCATCACAGCTCCCACATATGGCAAAAACTTCTCCTAAAGAAACAGAACAACCAGTTATAGTGGACTAAGTAATAAAGTTTCACATTTTAGTTTTAGGAAGCAAGAAAAGAGCAGTCAGTTGCACTAGTTCACTTGGATGCAGAGTCCCCTCTAGCAAAGATGGAGAAGCCTCACTGGAGACATGCATCAGACTCAGGCACCACACCAACACCTGCATTCTGAACTTGACCTACTTCTACAGAACCAAAACCAAAGGAAAGGAAGGATGGATAGGGATGGACTAGTCTTCATTTGTTCAACCACTTAATTGAGCTGATAACAAGCACCAAGAAGACAAAGTGATTATGCCACAGTTCCTGCCTTCAGGGCAGCTTCCAATTTAAAAAGGCACACACAAAATACATATAAGTATTCTAGAGAAATAGTAACCAGTATTTTCTAGGAACTCAAACAGTGGCTACTAATAAGCTAAAGATTAAGAAAATTATCAATGGGACAACAACTCCTCCAAAGACATACAGAGTGAAAAATCTAGTTCTCCTTACTAAAATAATGACTATTGTTTTACCTGAATACTTCTCATCAACAGACAAACCAAAATATAGCCGTCACCTGTGTTTGCTGAATTATGTGTATTCAGCAAAAGTCTACAACTTCAAGATGCCTAGGTGCTTTAGTCAGTTGAACAACTTGACTCTTGGTTTTGGCTTGGGTCATTGGGTCGTGGGATCGAGCCCTGTATTGGGTTCCACACTGAGAGGGAAGTCTGCTTGAAATTCTCTCTCACCCTCTCCCTCTGGTACTCCTCCCACCCCCACTCGCACATGCTCTCTCTAAAATGAATCAATCATAAAAAAAAAATTCTTGGATAGAAGTATGGAGAAGTCTTTGACTTATATAGCAATACATTCTGAATTACTATAATTAAAATTCATGGAGAAAAAGATAATGAATTAATGCCAAGTGAATAAAGTTCAAGACAAACTCTTCCACATTCAGAGTGGCTTTTAGGCACTACTCTAATAAGACCAGAATTGTAGTTGGCTTTAACCACCCACATGAGCATTCTTTAAGATTGGACTGTCTAAAATTTAAATGAAATTTCAAATGCAATAATCGCTCAGGAGTTTCGGGGTTCTAAATACATGTTTGTCAAGAATAGAGTGGTTACATATAAAGATTTCATGTTAAAATATTCACCAATCCTGCACCGACCGGCTGGCGCAGTCGGTAGAGCCTGGGACTCTTGGTCTCACGACCATGATTTCAAGACCCACATTGGGAGAAGAGATTACTGAAAAATAAAATCTTTAAAATATTCACCAATCCTTTGAGTAACCAGATTTTGTTCTGTAATTAACTAAGGTCTTCACTACCTTCTTTGATTAAAAAGAAAGATAAGGGCGCCTGGGTGGCTTTTTAAGTTATTTAAGAAGCAGAGATGCGGGCGCCTGGGTGGCTCAGTGGGTTAAAGCCGCTGCCTTCGGCTCAGGTCATGATCTCAGGGTCCTGGGATCGAGGCCCACATCGGGCTCTCTGCTCAGCGGGGAGCCTGCTTCCTCCTCTCTCCTCTCTCCCTGCCTGCCTCTCTGCCTACTTGTAGTCTCTCTCTCTGTGTCAAATGAATAAATAAAAAAAAAAAAAAAAAAAAAAAAGAAAGATAAACACTGTTGCTAAATGCAAATATTCATTCCCAAAGTCATACGCATAGCTGTGCACACGGTGCTCTCTTACATTCACATCCATCACTATCTTCCCTTTAGTCCCTGAGAATAAGACTCTCGTCAAGCTTCTAAGGTTAATTCTGTGGTTGGTCCATATGCCTGACATAGCCAGCTCCTACCTTAAACTGCCTGTGTACAATTCCCTGAAAGGGTATGATACAGCTCTGCAGTCTTCTCTCCACAGGGAAGGCTACACACTAGACTAGAGGTGAACACTTGACCCAAGTGAGCCAACCTATCAGCTGATTAGCAATCTTTAATCTGCAGAATCCTGCCCAAAGATGGGAGCTCTCTACCAGATCATCTTGGCTAAGAATTTGAATTTGGACAAACATCAGCTCCTCTGATGGCCGCTAGACCAAAGATGCTGGATATACAGAGTGAATCATTTATTTATTTCTTGAACACTTATTTACTCCTGCCCTGAGCCAGGTACTGTGTTAGGTGCACGCACTCAGCATGACTAGACAAAGTCACATTTTCACAGAGCTTACAATCTATCCATAAACAACATTACTCAAATAACTCCATAAAATCTGTAAGGTACTGCAAAAAGTCCCGGAACCCTGAATTTCTTAGGGATCCTAACCTAGTTAAATGTGGGGCTGGAGTTAAGGAGAGTTAAAGGAGAGAAGGGAGGCCACAGATCTAGACAGAGGAAACAATTTGAGAAAGGCCCAAATGAAGGAAAGAATGTAATAGATTTGAGGAACTGGCCAGTATAGTGAGTATATATTAATAAGGAGATATATACCCCAGGCATGATACTATTTTGATATGCTATTGACCCTAAAATTACTTCACACTGTGTTAGTAGACAGCAAAAAATACAATAAGCCAAAAAATTTACAAAGAGGGAACAAAGTTATCTTAACCGAATATTTGACCAACTTCTTGCACTAGCAAAATTCCCCTCATTTTCATGGTACTTAAAAATCATAGTCCAACTATCTTCATTCTATGCAAAATTAAATAAACTCGCAGCCTTCTCGGAAAATATGCGACTGAGACATTTACTGTTTGGGGAAGTATGTTTTTCTTTCTTAAGTTTACTATACTCCAAGCACATTTCTGAAATCAGTAAATCCTAAAGATAGTTTCATCTAAAAATTAGGCCTATTGTAGTAACAAACAGCATATTTAAGACAATCAAGGTAAGAAAAATACTCATTTAAAATTTTGTTTTAAAGTTAAACTTCACAATACCTGATAAAAGAGTTCCTCTTATTTCAAAGGTAACTTGAGAAGGTGTCATTCTGATGGATTTCTTTTATAATGTTCAGCTAGGAAGAAAAAGAGAAAATGTCATTTAAGATACATAAAAATTTTAGCTCTAGATAGCTACCATCAAGAAAGAAATTAAAAAACAAAACAAAAATAAATAAATCAAAACTGTGAGCAGAAGATTTCAGAAAACTTACATATAAAGGCTGAATTATTTAGGAAGTACCTAGCAATTTTTAAGACCTAATGTTAAAACTTATTCTGTGTGCAGAGACCAGAAAAAATGCAAAACAAGCATGTCCAAACTTTTTTTTTTTAAGGATTTAAGAGTCTCTTGTTACAAACTTTCTCTTCTGATAAGCAGCTGTTCTGAACTCAATCTATCTTTCCTGACCAGGCTCATGATATGATGAAGGAAAAAAAGCAAAACAAAAACAAAAAAACAACTCCATATGGAAAAAAATTTGGCTCAAGAGAGGATGTCTACTTCAATAAGGTTTCAACTTTATTTATTTTTTTTTAAAGATTTATTTATTTATTTATTTATTTCACAGAGGGAGAGAGATCACAAGGAGGCAGAGAGGCAGGCAGAGAGAGAGAGGGGGAAGCAGGCTCCCCGCCGAGCAGGGAGCCCAATGCGGGCCTCGATCCCAGGACCCTGAGATCATGACCTGAGCCGAAAGCAGAGGCTTTAACCTACTGAGCCACCCAGGCGCCCAAGGTTTCAACTTTAATAACAAGGAAACAACTGAAGAACTTAAGTACCATTCACTGAAACAAACTAGTTATGTTCTGCAACAAGATGCAGATTCTGCTTCTAAGTAACTAATAACTTAAAAAAAAATCCTCCCCTATAAACCACTCTTTTCAGATTTTCTCTGTATTAACCATAGGACTGTCATTACTCTAATTCTATAGACTCAAATTTAAAGTTTCAACTCTGCGATCTATTACCAAACCCTATTGATTCTAACTGATCCTACATACATGCCTTTCTTTCTATGGTCTGAACTTCATTCAAAATCCTCTAAGTATTCTAATATGTGTTCTGGATTCTAACTGTCTTCCTAATAATACATTTTATATCAGTTAGAATATTCTTCCACGGGGGTACCTGGGTGGCTCAGTTGGTTAATCGTCTGCCCAGAGTCCTGGGCTAGAGCCCTGCATCAGGATCCTCACTCAACGAGGAGCCTGATTCTCCCTCTGCGTGCTGCTCCCCCTACTAGTGCTCTCTCCCTCTCTGTCAAATAAATAAAATCTTAAAAAAAAAAAAAAAGAATATTCTTCCTCATGTTCCTGACTTGGAATTACTTTCATTACTTATAGAAATCTAAACCCCTAATCCTTGATGTCCTATCCACATTTTCTCGCTAGCTGATTTTTCATTTCTTGGTTGTTTTTCCCAGCCAAACCAATGTTTACCACCCCCCCCCAATTTAAGTACCTGAGGGAAGATAACAGATTTTTAAAAATATATACCGTATCAATTCTAAAGAACACTATATAACTTATATATAGAAAGAACACACTCTACACAAGGGCAGATCATATTCTTCATAACTTCTCCAAACACTCTCCAAAATTTTGTGCCCCAATTCACCAATATTCCTAAAATAATTCCAATGTCTTTATTCTGCATCATTTCATTAATTTACCAGCTTAAAGGTTTTTCGTATTTATAGGTTATTTTAAAAAATTATAAAGTAATTTTCATAGCTATTCATTCTTCCATTTCCCCTTTGCTCCCTTTCCCTCCCCATGAACATATACCCAACTCTACAATGACCATTCAATGAACTCTGCTGCTCAGGTAACTACACTTCCAAGTCAAGGTAATCTATAGCAGCATTTCTCACAGGGGACAATTCTGTCCTCCAAGGGATATTTGGCAATGTCAGGAGACATTTTTGGTTGTCGCAACTACTGCTGGTATCTAGTGGATAGAGGCCAATAGTGCTATTAAACACCATCCAATGCACAGAACAGCTCTTCACAAATAATTGTCCAGCTCCAAATATCAATAGGGCTGAGGCTGAGAAACCTGATCCACAGTGGCTGCTATGTGGGCCAAGAATCCAGACTCAATGTTAGCTACAAACTATTTACCATCCCGCTTACAACAATGATAAAATGTAAATGTTGAATATTCATATTAAGCAAGACCACTAGTCAATGTGGTTTCAATATCACCTGAACAGAATTCCCTATTTTATAACTCTACCATTTCAGTTAGAAAACTCAAGACTGTTCATTAGAGAAAATCCTGTCCTTGATCAAATAATTTGTGTCTAAGAATAAACATGATCTATTTAACGTATATACACCCAGTTCTAGCACTGCCAAAGAGTGTTCTAAATCTAAAAATAGCTGTAGATTGTTAACCCCCTCATTAAGCAATCATTATCCAAGTATCTTATTAGCTCTCCTTTAATATGACATCTGATAGGAATCGGAGTACTAACTCTAAGAAAAGGAATTATTTCCTTTCCAATAATTAAATAGTTCATTTAAACACCACACTCTTACATTTATGTTATATGAAGAAACGTCAAGACTAGCAAAAGAGCTTGGCTTTTACATAACTGAATTAATTTTGAGACACAGCAAAAAGCCCCATCATCCAGCAAAACTGCTGAATAACCTCTATCTCAACCTACAACTTCTACTTACACCCAGTGTTTACTGTCATGGTTTTCAACAAACGACTACATAATCTCATCTACATAATTACACAGTTGCTACTCAACTATTTTCTGATCAATTTTAAATATCTATTTCAGCCAACTTTAGGGACATCAAATGTAATTTTTCCTATGTATTAAAAGCAACAACTGGCACAAAATTACCTCTAAATTGCTACTGCATTAAATGGGTAACATATATATTCAACTGATTATTAAATTTGACTTTCATTCTTAAGGTTGCTTGTAAAAGTGGCTATAGTAACTTGGTAACAGCTACAGTGACAACTGCAGTAAATGTACTGTATAAAACTATATACAGAAGCACAAAAATACCCCCCTTCCCCAAAACCTCCCTGGATGTCAACAAAGCATCATTTTCCGCTTGGACTACCAAAAGTCCTATAGCCTGGTTTAATTTCCTGTCGTCCTCCTCCCACAATTTAATACCATACCAATAAAAGCCTGGGGAGCTGCTCCTACACCAGTTTACTTGGTCGTGGACGGAGGCCAAAATTCTGGTGCAGGATTGGCATGCACAATTTTGGCACCCAGCTACCACCAAAACAGCAGTGACAAAGTAAAATACTGTCCTGTTGCAGAATGCAAAATGTACACACCCACCAATACTTCCTCTTCTTTAAAACGAGGAAAAAACAAATGAACAAAAAATCCCAACTTGGACTGGGGAGGTCTTCCAGATATAAACAATACGAGAATCAGATGAAAAAATCTAGTCATTTTCATGTACATGAGCGGATGGTAAATGTAATTTAACCAACTCAATTTATTTTATATATAACTTCCATTTTGTGCTTTTTGAAGATAAATGTCAAAAAGTATTCTCATCTGAGATTCTGAGTAGCATCTAACTGTATTTTAACACTTTTTTTTAAGACTTAAGCAATTAGTGAAGTATGACATTGTAATTTACATTCAAGAAATATTTCAGAGTTTACACTACCTGCCAAAATAAATTCTACCCTATTTTTGTGGTCAGAGAAACTATCCCAAAACATGACCTTACTGGTTTACCAGCCTGGGGAACAAAAGGGGTATTTAAGCAAACCAAGGTACAGGAACATTTAGTTTAGAGCTAAATTGAGAGCACAGATATTTTTAGCTAAAATGTGTTTTTCTGGCCAAAAAGAACATCTCTGTCTTCCTTAAAATTTTTTCAAAGAAAAAAGCCATTTCCAAGTCTTGCTTTTTCCTAGACTCCAGCAGCTTTGGTCCTCCTAACTGGCTATAAGGAATATATAAAATGCCTACATTTTCCTGAGTTAATTTCTATTCACCCTTTCGGAGGATCATTATGACCCCACTATTCTGACCCCAGTACACTTGAGCCAGTATTTTAAACAAATGTATGCAGAAATGAATGGATTTTCATAAAGAAAGCATTTCTGGAGATTTCACTAAGCCAAGTTTATTCCTGGTTCAACTTTTTTTTTTTTTAAGATTTTATTTATTTATTTGACACACAGAGATTACAAGTAGGCAGAGAGGCAGGCAGAGAGACAGGGAGAGGAGGAAGCAGGCTCCCTGCCGAGCAGAGAGCCTGATGCGGGCCTCGATCCCAGGACCCTGAGATCATGACCTGAATCCGAAAGCATTGGCTTTAACCCACTGAGCCACCCAGACACCCCTTGGTTCAACTTTCTAAGCAATGCAGTAAAAGTTTTCCAAATGTTTTCCATTTCACTTTGTCTTGATATTATTTCATGTATAGTTCATGTACTTTCCCTGGTTAGGTTATATACGAGGATTTGATTCATCAACCTAACTTTTGTAGGTATCAAATTTTACTCACTCTGCCACTGTGAGATTGCTTTTGTGGTGATTTTTTTCTGAACAGAACTTTCCTAAGTTTTATTTTGTCTAGAATAATGATTCTTGTTCTTAAATCCAGAACAGATTAAGCCATATGTAGTTTTACCTGTTTGCTTTATCCTTAATTATTTGTATCCAGGCCATCAGGAGTTGAAAAAAGGACTGATAGCTTGTATTTATTTACTTCTTAGCTAAGTCACAACTGTCAGAAATGTAGCAAGAGGGAGAAACATGAAGGGGTAGAAGAGAGGGTAGTTACTAAGGCAAGAATAGGGAGGGCCACAGAAGACTATGAAGAAAACATCATCAGGTCTAACCATCCTGCTTGGTTCCTATCTTTTTCTACGTCGGCACTACACCCGCCCGACTCCACAGCTGCCTCAAGTGAAAGAATTCTCTACAATTCATGACTGAATTCATGAACGATTTCCTTTACAACGGGACAGTGGGGGTCAGAGAGGTCTGATGAAGCCCCTAACTGATCGAGGCTTTCCCCCCAGGAGTCACCAAGGCAATCCGCAGACCTTTGGACCAAGTGCCGTTTTGGAGAGAAGGTGCAGATTTCCCAAAATTGCATGGAAAGCAAAGATGTCTATTCCTGGGACCTCTCCTGAGGATAAGAAGGCACTTCGTTTTTTTGGAATAACCGAATTATGCAAGCATGCCTTCAACTATGCGGTTAGACAATTTCAGAAAATAAGCAGCTGCCAAAGCACTGTGAATTACGCACAGACGGAGCGAGTAGTGGTGGATGAAGGGCAGGCTGCGGGTTAGGGGTGCACAAACGACTTCCATGGCAATTTTTGTTTCTTCGTTCCTGAAGTTCGTATACTCGTGGTGGTCGAACGCTCTATGCATTCGGGTACAGGGAAAATAATGGACTTTACCAATTTTTCAGAGGTGAGGTAAGCACCAGGCAGCCCAACGGGATCGTGGCAGTAAACAATAAAAGTCGAAATGGACAGAGGCTGCCCGCCGACCGCCCGGCGCGAACGTCCAGGCCGCTGTTCCCCCGGGGGGCAGTGCCCGCGGGCGCCGCGGCACGCTGCCCATCCCTCGCCCCGCCGCGTCCCCGCCCGGGCCGCCCTGACAGCTCGGCCGCCACGTGAGCTGCCGCCGCGGCCTCCGCACCGAGCGCCGAACCAGGCCTGGCGGCCAGTCTCACCTGCCGGGTCCGCGAGTCCGCGCCGTCGTCGTCGCCGCCGCCGCCGCCGCCGC
>LNAC01000502.1:932477-981856 GCA_002007465.1 Ailurus styani
CTGCCTGCCTCTCTGCCTACTTGTAATCTCTCTCTCTGTGTCAAATGAATAAATAAAATCTTAAAAAACAAAACAAAACAAAACAGCAAGCACATTTGAACCAAATCTTTTAAGTTGAAAATGAGAATTGAGTGACCTAAGACGTTTGAGCGTTTATACCTTTGCTGCACAAAGTCTTACAAGGCCGGCAGCAGCATCCTGGGGAGCTGTCGAAACTGCACTCCCAGGACCTTTTCAGACCAGCCTAATCTAATTTGCATTTAACGAGACCCCCAAGTTATTTGTATGCAAACTGAACTTTGAAGGAACTTTTAGGAAAACGACAAAACCCTCTCTGCAAATGTACTTTCTCATTTTGTGAAAAATCAGCCATAAAAAAGAAAAAAAGTTTTGTCTATCTTTTGAAGGTCCCAGAAAAAACTAATCAGCATTTGCCACTTACCTAACTTAAAGTGTTACCTTCCCAGCGTCAAAGTTAACTTCTGGTTAACCTCTAATATAAAATTACGTTATCAATATTTCATTTAAATCAAGAGAGATACTGAAAATTAAAGAACCACCTTTTTAGTAGGTGTTGAAGAACTCTTGCAGTAGAGATAGCTCCATGTTGCAAATTGGTTGAAAGGGGCCTACTAAAAAAGGTATTTGTATTAGATAAACTGTAGATTTATAAAGTTTCTAGTTTTATAAATCAAAGCGCTCACAACCACACTTGATATTTCAGCTTGGATGAGACCCCAGGGCATTTCTGAAAATGTCACCCATTCAGTTACTAAATAATTATTAAGTGCATGCTTTGTGCCAGGCACAGGATGCAATGGTTTTTTGATGGCACTCCTTTTAATCCCAAATTTCTTAAAGAATTAAAATTTCCTCCCAATTATGTACCATTAGCCACTCAAGTCTGCTGTTGTACATTTCCTAATAGCCTGGAGTTTCATTTCTCTGTCGTTGGTCATACTTTAGTGATGGATTTCTTCCCTTCGACTTTGCTTCCTTTAAATATTTATAATAGATCTCTGTTTTCCTATGATCACCACTTAGTCAAGCTATTATTTGTCTGATGTTCATAGTTCAAGTTGATGGGTCCAATCCTTGTTCCTTCCTTAAATCCTGTTGAAATTATGGAAGAATTATACACATTTGAAAGATGCCATCAGTGGGTTGGAATTTGAACTTTCTTAAGATTTAAGACAAATCAGTAGCATTAGATGATAGGAGGAATAATGAGAACAGAGAAACTTGGACCCATACAGGGGAAGAAGGTACTCCTGGAAATGCCATTTTACAAAACCTTGCTTAGAAACTCTTTAATAGTGCAACATACAGATAAGTGACTGCCTTCAGTTCAGGTCATGATTCTGGAGTCCCAGGATCAGAATCCTGCATCAGGCTCCCCACTCAGCAGGGGGTCTGCTTATCCCTCTGACCCTGTGCCTCTCATGCTCTCTCTCAAATAAATAAAATATTTTAAAAAATTAGTGCAACATATTTAGATTACATCTTATATGAGACACTGAAATAGAATACAGATAATATATTCTTTCCTCCTGCCACTTGTGTGAAATGTTACAATTTTTCAAAAACATGGTTAAAGAGGTTAATTTACTCATTAGTTCCAGAAGGACTTCATATGTATTGAATTTTACAAAAGATTAACATCTTATTTGATTACATAATGAAATAGATTATCTCATTTGTCTAAAACCAACACAGCATGATCTCACTTTATACTTTAATTTTTTTAAAGGTGGTAATGTCCCCAGCTTGACTCCAAGATCTGATCTTTACTGCCTACCTGCTTGTACTCACTGTAGTGTTACTTTTTCCCTTAAGCTCTTCTTTCTGGCTTTCCTCTTAACTCAGACAAATGAAACCTGAAATTATCCTTCAGGTGTTAGCAACCACCTTAATAAGACCTCCCTGGCCCAGACCACCCAGACCCTTTGAGCTAAATCCCAACTTTAGCCGGTGCAAAGGGACCATGGAGTGATTGCTAGAATGATCTACCATTACTTTTACCTCATTATAATATTAAATTCTCTGCCCAAGGAGGAGCCTCAGCCCCATATATAGGACATAACAATGTACGTATAGGCATGTTTCTTGAAGGCACATACCTTAAGCCTCCCCCTATGTAAGCTTACAAGGCTTCCCCATCTAAATATTCATCCTGGGGCACCTGGGTGGCTCCGTTGAGCAGCTGCCTTTGGCTTAGGTCATGATCCCGGAGTCCTGGGATCGATTCCCACATCGGGCTCCCAGCTCCTCAGGGAGTCTGTTTCTCCCTTCTGACCTTCTCCCTTCTCATGTTCTCTCTTACTCGCGCTCTCTCAAATAAATAAATAATCTTTTAAAAATAGATAAATAAATAAATAAATAAATAAATAAATAAATAAATAAATAAATATTCATTCCTAACCTTAAACATAAGGTACCCATTCTCAGGGAGTCATGACTTTGGAAGCTGTTCCATGTCATCTCCTTATTCGCTGCAAATAAAGTTTTTTTTTCTTTTTGCAGCAACTCATGTGGTATAGTTTCTGTGACTCACCAAGAAACAAACAAACACTAGCTTGGTTACAGTAATGATATTGATGAAAAAGCTCTAAATTTCGGGGCCAGACCCCCCTTGAATCCTGCCCCTCCCCATCTCTGCCATTTTGAGTATAAATAACCATTTTTCATAACTGGGGACATCTTCAATTTGATTTTGACTGAAGTAACTTTTCATCTATAAATAAGGCATCTGTGGACCCCATTGTGGGTCACTAACCAGCCCCACAGAGGTGTTAGCTCAGATTTTCATATGTAGAGTAATAGGATTCCACCTGTAAATGACCAATATATTGGTAAAACTGGATATGATGAAACAGTCTTTAAAAAAAAAATGACTACATGTAATGTAAACATAATTACAACTCTGGAAGGCATCTGTCTTATGGGCTTTTGGAATGAAGACATTGTAAAACTAAGAAGTACAAGTTACATTTTGTTTTTAGCCTTTTTCACTTAGTATTTTTTGTCTTTCCAAATGCCCCTCAGTCTCGTGCATTCTGCATTAAAATGGACTCCCCAAGGGAATTCCTTTTACGGCTCAAATTGTTCAACAGTTGACTGGCTACCATTTTATCATTTTAGTGAAAATATTGATGACTGTCCACAGAATGAGCTGTTGTCTTCCGGGCATATCCTTACTCTGAACCAAAGGACTCTAACAGCACCGCTACCACTCAGCAGCCTCAAAATCCCAGCTGCAACCTCCCGGCTGGCAGTGCGCCAGAGAGCCGGGACTGAAGTCAGGAAGGCAGAGGTTCTTGGCAATAGTGGTGCATTTATTATGTGAATGATTTAGATGGGGGAGATTAGAGGCAATGATTCTGCTCTTTGTTGTACTTCCAACTTGTTGGCTTACACCGTACCATTGTTATTTTTCCTATAAAACAAAAATGAGAGTGAGAACTAATACTTGATTGCTTTTATCTGTTATATCTCTACTTTGCCCTCCTATCTTTAGGCTCTCAAGGGCAAGGACTATGTATTATTTTTTTTTTAAAGTTTTTTTTTTTAAAGATTTTATTTATTTATTTGACACAGAGAGAGAGAGAGAGATCACAAGTAGGCAGAGAGGCAGGCAGAGAGAGAGGAGGAAGCAGGCTCCCTGCCGAGCAGAGAGCCCGATGTGGGCCTCGATCCCAGGACCCTGAGATCATGACCTGAGCCGAAGGCAGAGGCTTTAAACCGCTGAGCCACCCAGGCGCCCAGGACTATGTATTATTGATCTTCACATCCCAGCACAGTGCTTGGCACAAAGCAGGTATAAACATGCTTATAGAAATCACTGAAAATTTCAGGAAAAAGTATTAAGGAAGTTTGTCTTTTTTTTTTTCTAAAGATTTTATTTATTTGACAGAGAGAGGCACAGCGAGAGAGGAAACACAAGCAGGGGGAGTGGGAGAGGGAGAAGCAGGCTTCCCGCTGAGCAGGGAGCCTGATGTGGGGCTCTATCCCAGGACCCTGGGATCTGACCGAGGCTGAAGGCAGACGCCTAACGACTGAGCCACCCAGGTGCCCCAAAGTTCGTCAATTCTAGATGTGAACATTTAATACTAAGCAATGTTGTGTCTACCCGCTGGAGAAGCAGGGATTCAGCTGCTGTGGGTTCCATTGTATGGCCTCCCCTTGCACCCACATCACTTCATCTTACGAGAGTACTGCTCTGGCTATCAACACTGACATTGAGTTAGATGACATGCTGACACACAGCCTTGGACATATGGCTCACACAGTGGTGGTGCTGTTTTAAATTTAATGTTCAGTACACACCCTAATTCAACATAGACTCCACCACTCCCTGTTACTCATCCATAGTCCTAATCATACATTTCACGTGTCCTTCCTGGCCCAGATAGGCCTCTGAGTTTGGATTCCAAGGCAACAGAACAAACTGATTATCCTAGTCCAGCAAGGCTAAAGAGAACCTTGTCTTCCTTTCATGAAAATAAGTGTATACTGTGGCTATGCTCCTTATTACATTTTCCTCCTAAAAAAGCATTGGAAGTCCCAACCCAAGGGGCATGGAGAGAGGGTGAGAATCATCCAAACCACTTGGAATTTATCCACCTTACCATGCAGTCAACTAATGTGATTTCACATAAAAATGCTAAGCCATCAAAAATTAAAATAATCTAAATATTTTCCTAAAGAAGAGGAAGAAAACACCAAGGACCTATGAAAGTGATGGCAGTTAGAATTTGGGGGCCATCTTTTTTTCTGAAGCTCTAACTACTAGGCTGTTTTTGTTTTTTTAATCTGACCAAGTGGCCTTCCTTTATTTAATACAGACATCATATCTATGATTCATGGTTAGAGGATCAAATTCTAGTGTATGTAGTCAACCAAAGTCCATCAGAAATGGAAATCACCTCCCAGATGATTTTCTTACCCAGCTAACAGCAGAAATGAGCATTGATAAATTCAACCATTTGGCTTTAAAGATATTTATTTTACTGAGTCTGGGGAAAGAAGACAGATATTATAGTTTATTACAGAAAAATTCTACAGGAAAATGGCCTCCGAGACTGAGAAAACTTGTCGTTAAAATCAGTGGTTATTTCCTTAGGTATCAGATCATGGTCCAGAGAAGCCACTGCCAAGTCACCAATTCACCATTCAAATCACAGAATTATGGCCACAGCAGCACCCATTGTGTAAGGCAAACAACCCAAACTGCTTTGCAGATAAAAACTCATCTTGGAAATTTTAAGGAATTGAGAGACCTAAGAATCCTATAATAGCCAAAAATCTCTTTTTGTCCTCAAAATAGTGCTGATTTCACTGTGTGCCAAGCTCAGCCAAACCAAGATTCCCTCCAGGATATCTATTCATCTCTATTTAAATATTGTTGTCATATGTTGTCTGGGTTGTATAGGCCAAGTTTGTGTCAGAAACTTTATTATTATGAATCTATGGTTTTAGACATCTCCCCCTTTGCTTGCATCAAGTAATTCTCCAGTTATATGGCCTAAATGCAAGATGGTGATGATGATGATGATGATGATGATGATGATGATGATGGTAAGGAAGAAAAGGAAGGAAAGGAGGAGAAAGAGCATAAGGAAAGGAAGAAGAATTCTTAGAAGAAAATGACTAAGAAGGAGAAGGGGAGGAGGTAGGAGATTTATTCTCCATAGTCCCTGAATTAGATTCCACCACCTCCCCCAATTTATCCCTTCTCTTTTTAGTACCCCAATGGCTCTCCACCATTAGATAGTTATTCTTTACCTAGCTCCCACTTACCTCTCCAGTTTTATTTCCCACCCAAGCCACTTCTTTCCTTCCCAGTCATTCTAAAGGATTCAGGGGCTCCTCAATCTAGATCTTTGGCACTCAGGATTCAAGGTGTGTTTCTTGAGCCAGCAGCACTTGACATCCCTTGGAAGCCTGTTAGAAATGCTGAATTTCAGGCTTTACCCCAGACCTGCCAATTCAAAACATGCATTTTCACAAGAATTCTGGGGATTCATATGAACACAAAGTTTGAGACGATCTCTTAGAAGATCCTTGTTCACTGGCCACCCATCAACCCACCCACTTGAACCAAGGTAAAATTAGCTCCAGGAAGAAATCAAGTGATCTGCTGTTTATCCTGGAAGCATTTCCTTGTAAACACCCTCCTCCCTTCTTCTTGGTTCTTCCATTGTGGATGTGACAATACTTTCTGTGGGTAAATTTGCATAAGCAAATGTCCATCATGTGCAGATTGAACTCTGTGGAAGGTATTAGTTTGTCATTTTCAATCTCCTCTGCCTTCCCCAATGAGACTGTAAACTCCTTGAAGTCAGGAACCTTATCTTATTTCTATTTTGAAGTCCTAGTGCCAAGAACAATGCCTAGAAGATGGCCTTGATGAATTCTGTTGCCTGAGGAAGTAAAGGATTGACTTTTAAAGCCCATCCTATCTTGTAATTAGACTCAGCCACTTAAAGGATCATCTAATCTTTAGTAGAGTTTAAAGGGATTTCAGAATCACAACTCTTGAATCTCACACAACTATTTACATTTGGCACGGGGTTGAGCACTAAACTCTCCTCTATCCTGTTTCCGGTACAAATTAGCTCCCCATCCTGTTTCCAGTACGAGAGATGCCCTGAGCCAAAATGAAGCCATCTATCACCTTACTATACCACCCTATTGCCACCATAGGCCTATGCTGGGTGCCAGGTTTTGGTCTTTGAGATTTGAGGACAAACGTGACTCTCTTCCTCCCAGGCCCCAGGATAGTCCCCTTTGACTCTGGGTCCAAAGACTTCTCCTAGCAGCCCATGGAGCAATCAGTTACACCCCATCTCTAGTCCTGTCGCCTTCAACCACTTCAGTTTGCAAGAATCCTTAATAAGGAAGCAATCACGGAAACATCATCTGTTTCTGTGATAAGGGTTTGTAGCACCCATTGTTGGAAGGATGTGAGGAAATGGGTGCTCTGGCATGTTAATCCTTATTGAATTTATTGATAACACTTTTTTTTGGAGAATATTTGGATCACACTATGAAAAATTTAAGTGTGCTTAGTTTTCAACCCAGAAATTGTACTTCTAGAAATGTATATTTACAGAAATACTAATACAGGCACATGAAGATATACCAAGAATATTCATGTAGCATAGCTTAAAATTGCCTAAAACAACCCCCCCCCAAAAAAACCGAAACAAAAAACAAAAATAAAAACTAAAGCAAGGTAAACACCCTACAATGGAAAGGGTGACAATGGATACCTAAGTGATGCTTATTTATTTACACATGAAATACACAGTCGCTGAAAGAATGTGATCACTCCTCATGTACCCACTTGGAAAGATGTTCAGTCTATTTTTAAGTCAAAAAAAAAAAAGCAAATGGTAGAGTGCATAATATGATCCCACTTTTTAAAAAAGTATATGTTGAGATATATATGCATACATATATATATCTTTTTTTATAGCAATGGGAGTTGGTATAATACTTTTTAGAAGGCTGAAGAAATGCACAAAAAGGTAGTAGGGCTATGGGATATTGTGACTTTTTTGCATTTTTCTAAATTTTTCAAAGATTCGATGTGAATAAGTGTTAATTTTTTGATTGGGCCTGAAAATGATTGGAAAGATTTTTCATATGCAAGCGCTATAAACTACAAGCCCACCTTTTTTTTTTTTAAGATTTTATTTATTTATTTGACAGAGAGAGAGATCACAAGTAGGCTGAGAGGCAGGCTCCCTGCTGAGCATGGAGCCTGATGCAGGCCTCGATCCCAGGACCCTGAGATCATGACCTGAGCTAAAGGCAGAGGCTTTAACCCACTGAGCCACCCAGGCGCCCACAAGCCCATCTTCTAAATACTGGATTATGGTAACAAAGGAAACAAAAACAAAACAAGAATGTAAAATTTGGGGAACAAAAGAGAAGTATCACTTCTTGTTTCCACTGAAAATTCTCAGTCAAATCAGGTAGAGAAATACCATCTACCGAAAATAGCATATCCTTGGCATGCAAACCACAGACCCCCTCCTCTGTCCATGGTAAGCATTATGCACACACAACCGTGCTGTACCCGTCACAGGAGAGGCCCTGCTGTCCTTTGCAACATAGCATACAACATAGAGAACACTTAACAATGACTGGGCTTGGAAGAAACACATTAGTCTTCCCTAACAATGAATTTACCTGACTCCGTTCTCTCCCCATCTCTCTTGCAACATTCATGGGGGGTAAAATTTATAGCCACCATGTGTCCCCATAGGCATCCCAACCCTGGGGGTCTTGGCTGCATCTTCTTTCTTAGGACTCTCACTCCAGAGGAAAAAAATCATAGCACACTTGAGTGACAATGACAGTGACATTGACAATGACATTATTATTCCTGCTCTAATTTATTTTAAAAAGTCATTTGCATACATCGGTATGCAACCTAAGCTCCCATGATGATCCAAACAAAATTGCACTCAACAATTGCTCAATACTTCATCACGGAAAAGTATTTCGTATGCTCAGCCTGCCCTTCCCAAGTCATATTAATCCAGAACCAGAATTTTGCACCAATGCTGTTCACAGTTAAAATTTAAAATTTTCTTCTTTTTTGCCTATTGGTACTATCTAATGTTCTACAGTGAATATTTATTGCATTTGAAATAGGAAGAACTGCATACCAGACGATGTGTTAAGAATTTTACATGCATTATTTTATTAAACCCTCCAACCATGTTGGGATACTCTTATTAGCCCACTTTGCAGCAAAGGAAACAAAGGCCATTGAGTTGAAATAACTTGCTGAGTTCAGCTCTGCTACCTGGCTTTATACAAACGCCTCATTGTTTTAGGCACTCAGTTTTATGGCCTATAAACCCAAGATGGCTTCAACCTCATCGAGTATAAAGATTTAAAAAAATGTCCACTGTGAAGGAGTTCTTATGTGAAACACCCAGTCTAAAGAAAACATCTTTTTAAAGTTTCTCTACAGATGTCAAGTGTAACTATTAAAATAAACTTCTAAGCAATAGCAGGTGGGAGTTATCTCGTGAGTGGGTTGTGCACACCTCTTCCCAACTTCAAGTTCACTGTCTTTAGGTTGGTGACTTGAAATGAGCCATGGTGGGGGTCAGAAACCAGCAAGGACTGCAAATCAGAGCTTTTCCCTGTGGAGAGTTGGTTTTTGGATATTTACCAGCACACTACAACTCCTAGATTGAAAGATAATGGATTTACTGGTTTGGCTCAAATTCAGGTTTTATTTATTTATTTAGGGAGAATGATTCATCACTTGGCTCTGCATGTCATGAGATCTATTTTCCCAGTGCAATGTGAAGGAATTTCAAGAATGGCAAAAAAGCCCCAGAACAAGATTTTTCCTATTTCAGCTGTTTCAATCTGATTAGAGAAACAATACACCACATACAATATCTTTGGGTGTTGATGTGGGCTATTTTTTTTTCTTTTGAAACTCTACCCTGCTTGTTGGTGCCATAAAAGGCCCAGATTAATATTTTTATGAATAGCCCATTTTGTTTGGCATACTTGTGTCTTGGAATAAGCAAGTTCATTAATCAGACCACATTTCTTCTCCTGTGGAACCATATCTTGCAAGAATGCTTGACGTGGAGAAATTAAGATATTTTATCCAAATAAGACAGTATTGGTCAACATCATTTTAGCGATTGGTATTCAAACCTGGAAAGCTTCCCTTTCCTCCATGATAAAAATTCAAGATTTCTCAGTATGGCTACAGAAGTGAGAAATTTGGGGGTCCACTGTCCCCTCCCAAAACCCAAGTTGCAAGCCAATGAGGACAGAGGGTTAGAGTCCTACTTCCTCATCTGTGTCTTCAAGCCACTGGTCATACTCCCTGGTCTTTCTCCAAGTGGGTCCTAGACTGCCAGCCTTCCTATATTAGACATGTAGGTCAGATTGCCCCACTCATAGTTACTCAGCCTAGGAAGCAAAGCTGGGCTCTGATTGGACCAGGATTAGACACCCAAGCTGCTCCTTTCAGTAGCTTTAGTTGGGATGCTGTGATAGTTTCCTAGGACTCCTATAACCATGTCAGTGGCTAAAAACACCAGAGACTTATTGTCACAGTTCTGAACACCAGAAGAGCAAACTCAAGGTTCCAGCAAAATCATGCTGTCTCTGAAGGCACTAGGAGAATCTATTCCATGTTTATCTCTTAGCTTCCCATGTTGCAGCAATCCTCAACATTCCTTGACTTGTAGATGGCTCGCTCACTCCAATCTCTGCCTCCATCCTCACATAGCATTCTCCGTGTGTGTCTGTCTTCAAGTCCTCTTCCCTCTGTGTGTGTCTGTCTCTGTGTTTCTTCTCTTTTTCTAAAGACACCAGTCATATTAGATTCATGCCAACCTTAATGACCTCATCCTAACTTGATTATGTCTGCAAAGATGCTTATTTCCAAGTAAGGTCACATTCACAGGGATAGAGGTTGGATTTGAGCTTGTCTTTTTGTGGGTCACAGTTCATCCCATAACAGACACTGAGAAAGAAGCCCTCTGTAAGTACTATGTATTTAGGCCAGGAGGTTGTAATAATCAGGGCAAATCTGAGATGAGTCAACAGGGGAAGGCAGTAGGAAAAGGAAGGGACAGGCAGAATAGATGTACAGAGGGAAGCAGAGAGAAGAGTCTTTGAAAGATGGATGGATCTCTACTGCTTCCCTGCCATGAAAACATTCATTTCTTCCTTTATTTTTGTTCACTTCAGAGACTCACTTCAGAGTCTCTTTGTATGCTGTAAAACCATTAGAACTCTGCCCAGAAGAGTGATTTCCCCAAAGTCAGTGTGGACGAGTAATGCTTCCTTGGAGACATGTTCACTAGCCAGAAGAGAAATGAGAAATACAAAGGAAATGCCATAAATTCTCTACAAAGTCAAATTTATCACATAAAAAGATATCCCGTAATAAATACTATTTATTCTACTTGTTAAAGGTTAAAATAACCATTAAAACTAAAATGACAGTAGTTTGTTTTGTTTTATAATGGTTTTTTCTTTTTCTTATACCACTGGTAAATTGTTACTACCATTTAGTACTGTGGAAGCTGAGGTGTAGTGAGTTCAAGTTCACATGGCTAGTAAATGGCAGATATTTTATATGTTTTTGCATATATTCTATATGCTTGATATGTTCTATTTGGCAATATTAAAAGCTGGCAATCCTCTGTCTAGATCCAGAATTTTTAAAAAATTGACTTTGTTGGATTAAAATTTCTAAAAATCTGATAACCACTGACCTATGCTGAAACCCATGAATTTCACACAAATAATACCCACGAGCTCCTCTGAGTAGGAGATTCAATTCCTTTCTCTAATGAATTCCACATCAGCTTCTTTCCCCCCTAATGTCTCCTTGGAAATAAATTTTCACCAGGCTGAGAGTTCTGTCAGGCCTCCCTTGCAGCGACTACAGAGCTCACAGCAATTCCTCATTGCTTGGAAATGTGGTGGCAGCTTTGTGCTAAGAGGCCCAGCCTCCCTGGCTGTCACTAACTGATCCAGAAGTGAGCAGCGGTATCAGCTTGGAAAAATCAGATTTTTCTCTCCTGTCGTTTTAGTTTGCATTTCTCCAAAAGCAAACTCGAAGACAAAGGTATATGCAAGTAACTTATTTGCATGGTGATCTCAGAAAGTATTATGAAGGAGTGAGGAAGGGGACAAGGAACAGAGAAGAGCCACTAAAGAATGTGTAAGTCCATGGTGTGATGGTAAATGTCTAATAATTCACTCTCCAGGGAAAAAAACCCCAATTTGCATCATTTGCCAATTTCCATACTACCAGTACTCTCACCATGGCCATTTTTCAGCTACCAACATAACATCACTGAATGCTGAACTGTGATGAGATGCACGATTGTACGCCACTGTACAAAATTCTACTATGCAAATATAACAGGTGTAAATAGACTTAAGAGCAATTAGGAAGCGAGTTTGAGCATGTATCATCTTTGTTTCTTCTTTTAAATTTTTTAAAATTATATTTGTTTTTAAGATTTTATTTATTCACTTGAGAAAGACAGAGCACAAGTGAGGGGAGCAGCAGAGGGAGAGGGAGAAGCAGATTCCCTGCTGAGCAGGGAGCCCGATATGGCACTTGATCCCAGGATCCTGAGATCATGACCTGAGCCAAAGTCAGACACCTAACTGACTGAGCCACGCAGGTGTCCCTTACCTTTGTTTTTAATATAATTTATTTTAATAATGGCTCTGAGCTTGCACAATTTCTGAAAATATAACAAATGCCTCTTGGGAGTCAGTACAACATGACTCCAGAGCGTTACGCAAGAGGGAGTGACCGCTGTGGGAAACCGGGGCTCAGTCCTCCTGGGGGCACAGGAGAGGCGGTGTAGAACACCACGCTGTCCTGCTGAGGGGTGAGGAGGCTGAGGCACATAACTGCCAAGTCCATCTCTTATTCTACGAGGGTTACTTCTGGTGGCATGAACTTTGCATCCCGGCTGGCTTGCCTTACTTGAGACAGTGACCAGCGAACAGCTCTGGGCAAAGAGAAGGTGTGGGAGGCCATAAACATATAGGAGAATGGTGCACGGGTGATCTTCAGGGCACGCTGAGGGCCATGGTTGGGGCACAAACAGAAACTACTCACTGGGAACCAGAAATTTTGAATTCAGAGACTGGAGTTGGGGAGCACTTGTGCTGAATATTCTTTCATTATTTTTTTAACTAAAAAAAATTATTGGGGGCACCTGGGTGGCTCAGTGGGTTAAAGCCTCTGCTTTCGGCTCAGGTCATGATCTCAGCATCCTGGGATTGAGGCCCGCATCGGGCTCTCTGCTCAGCAGGGAGCCTGCTTCCTCCTCTCCCTGTCTCTCTGCCAGCCTCTCTGCCTACTTGTAATCTCTCTCTCTGTGTCAAATAAATCAATAAAATCTTTGAGAAGAAAAAATTATTGGGGCATCTGGGTGGCTCAGTCGGTTAAGCGTCTGCCTTCGGCTCAGGTCATGATCAAGGGTCCTGGGATCAAGCCCTGCATTGGGCACCCTGCTCAGCAGGATGTCTGCTTCTCCCTCTCCCTCTGACCCACCCCCCTGCTCTTGCACTCTCTCTCTTTTTCTCTCTTTCAAATGAATTTTTAAAAAATCTTAAAAAAACTATTATTGAAGCATTATTGAAGTTGACCTGGAATGTTATATTAGTTTCAGGTGTACAACATAATGATTTGTCAGTTCTATATATTACTGCTCACCATAATGAGTATAGTCGCCATCTGTCACTGTACGTTTTTATAGTATTTTGACTGTATTCCCTATGCTGTACTTTTCATCTCTGTAACTTTGCACTAAGACTTCTTAATAGTGGACTCCAACAGGAAGTGTCCTGTGCTCCCACAACTCCAGAGTTACCCTGGTTCTTGCATCTTAAGGCTTGCTTTGCACCTCTTGCCAGTTCCTTGAGTTTCCTGCCCACATTAGTTCTCACTTTACCATGCACGTGAACCACCTGCATATCTTGTTAAACTGTAGACTGCCATTGAGTAGTTCCAAGGTGGGCCTGAGGTTCTGCAGTTCTTTTTTTTTTTTCAATTTTAAAAAATTTTTATTTTATTATTTATTTTTTTTAAAGATTGTATTTATTTATTCGTCAGAGAGAGAGAGAGAGCACAAGCAGGCAGAGCGGCAGGCAGAGGCAGAGGGAGAAGCAGGCTCCCCGCAGAGCAAGGAGCCCGATTTGGGACTTGATCCAAAGACCCTGGGATCATTACCTAAGCCAAAGGCAGAGGCTTAACCAACTGAGCCACCCAGGTGCCCTCAAATTTTTTTTTTAAGTAGACTCCATGCTCAACGTGGGGCTCAAACTCACAACCCTGAGATTAAGAGTCGCATGCTCCACCGACTGAGCCAGCAAGGTGCCCTGAGATTCCGCAGTTCTGAAAGGTCCCGGGTGATGCTGATGCTGTTGGTCCAGGCACCACACTTTTGAGTAGTGAGGCTCTAATATATTCCAATATATTCACTTTCTTACAAGGTAAAGAGAACCAGTTTTTTGTTATTAGTAGCCTGAAGAATATTACCTAATACCAGAGCCTATGCTTTCTGATGAGTTTTCATATTCCCTTCCCCAAGACACCACCTAAGAGGCCAATGGCGGGCCATGATTCCTCCTGAGCCATGTCTGTTGAGAGTCTGGGCCCCCACTTTTCCTGCTTTTCCTGAGTCCACGCCCTTACCTAAAAGCCAGACTATTTCCACTACTGCACAGAACTTTTTGGCTCTTCTAGCCAGGGTATAGAAAATATTTTAGCCTACAGGGGAAGGAGTATTGGGATGGAGAATCTGAATCTGACATTTTTATACTGAGTCCTTGGTCTCGATCCTGTGAAAACATTTCTGGCGTGAGCTTGCTAAAAACTCACTGATCGTAGTTTAGAAAGAAACACAGGCAGAAGGACATATTAGCTTGGAGAGTGTTCAAGCCTGAAATAGATCATCTGAACCTAATAATGAAAAAGTCATGATTGGTCTCTACTGTTCCAGAATGTCACCTCATCTTTCTTTGTCTTTGGAAGACAAAGAAAAACCGAGGAAATGTTCTAAATTAAAGGAAATTACCGAGACGCGACCATCAAATAGAACATGTGTTCCTGAGTTGGATCCTGTTTCAGAAAAAAGTTCCTATACAGGACATTTGGGGGCAATTGAGAAAACTGAAATACAGACTAGATTAGGGAATAGCATTCTATGAGCATTAGATTTCTGTGATTTCATAAGAGAATATTGTTTTTAGGAAATATACACTGAAGCATTATAAGTAGAGAAACAGAACTGAGGTGGTGGTGCCAGGGGCCAGGGGATGTGGGAAACGCAGAGTTATTAGTCAAAGGGAATAAGCTTCCAGTTATAGGATCTAATGCCCATGGGGACCTAATGTACAGCAAGGTGATTAAAGTGAACAATACCGTATTGTGTACTTGAAAGTGGCTAGGCGAGTAGATCTTACCACAGAAATGGTACTTATGCGATGGGACAGAGGTGTGAGAGCCAGTACTATGGTGACAATCATTTTGCAATATAGAGGTGTATCAAACCAACAAGTTGTACACCTTAAATATACACAAGGTTGTATGTCAGTTATCTCAATAAAGCTGGGGAAAAAACCCCAAAAACTTTGCACATACTCAAACCCAAAAGGTTGGTTAGCCCTTGTCAGATCTCCCTATAGATAAATATATATGTATATATATAATTACACATAAAAAATGATTGGAAAGATAGCTTAAATGTGGCTATTTGTTCTCAGGGATGATGGAGTATCTAAGCAGGCATAGAGGAAAAACTAAACAAAATCCTAATTAACTCTAAGAGTGGAATTCGTGGACAAGGCAAGCTTTTTAATATTGCAAACTTCGGATTTCTTTTTTCTAGTTAAACAACCAGTATAATCTCCAGAATCATAAAACTCAAATCACGAGTTTGAGAAAATATGGTATGATCCTCACCGATCCTACATTTAAAAAGGGGGGTGGGGTGGGGGTAAGAGGTATAACAGATACTACCTCCTGAGGTAATAATTCACGTGTGTGTGTGTGTGTGTGTGTGTGTGTGCAAAAAGAAAGAGAGAGAGAGCTAGCAAATATTGTAAAATGTCAAAAATGGTGAATCTGGGGGCACCTGGCTGGCTCAGTTGGTAGAGCATGTGACTCTTGATCTTGGGGTTGGGAGTTCAAGCGCCATTTTGGGGGCGAGGGTAGAGCTTACTTTAAAAAAAAAAATAAAGGTGAACCTGGATAAAGAATATACAGAATTTTCTTGCCTTATTTTTGCAATTTTCTTTAAGTTTGAAATCATTTCAAAATAAAATAGTAACAAAAGAAAACAAGGGGCAGAATCTTGATGCCTTATCTCCTCTTCAGTAACTTCAGTAAGTGATGAGATCTCAGTGACTGACTGCAGGCTAGCAGAGGAGGGAGACGAAACTTACATCTGCCCACGTCCCCCTGGGTCTCCCCTCCTCGCTCTGCTCCAACTCAGAGGAGAGACCGATCACCACCACCTTTCCATGCCCCCCTTTCAGCTCCTTTACAGATTTATGCTCCTTGTGGGCGGAGCTATTTGGCTTTGAGAATACGCGTAAAAACGTGTGATTTGGAGCTATTTTCCTAGCATGTATTCTAGAGGGGGAGAGAGGAGAAAAAGGAGAGAGGGAGGCAGGGAGGAAGAGAGAGAGAGAAAGACATTAAGAAGGAGGAGGAGGAAGAAAAAGAACAGGAGAAATGGGTGGAAGCAAGTGGGAGAGAGGTGTCCTGGGTCTTTTGGATAATTCATAAAAATCAAATACAATAATGGGATGCCCTAGAATCTAGGAGCTAGAGCATGGCCTGTCCAGCTTACCCTTGAATCACCAAGGATGTTGTTAAAGTGCAGATTCTAATTCAGCGGATCTGGGGCCTGAAATTCTGAATTTCTAACAAACTAGGAGGGTGGGGAGGGGGTGGCTGACGCTATCAATCTCTTTGAGTAAGTAAGTGCTCTGAGTTCCGGGACCTTGAGAGGCTCACGAGGTCTAGCCACAGTGGAGTAATACCCAGGGAACGTGTCATTTTTGTAGGCCTTTCGTGCCGGTGATTCGTCTCTCGCCTGATGTTCTTGGGTTACATCATGTGTTTTCAGGAGCTCCAGATGGTGGAGCACCAACTAGACCTCAAGGTGATGTTAATATGAGTCATCAGAACATGACGTGGACCCCTAAAATCATAGGGTTGCCTCTTGAACGAAAGCGCTCGTCACTGCACGTGACCTGGTGCTGTAATCCCGGGTTTAAATTGCCTCCCCCTTAGAGGCCGCTTTTAGGCAACAGGCTTGAGCAAAGGAGACCTGAGGGAGGTAGAAGGTTCCACAGGGACCACCAGATGGAATACAACAGGCGCATTAGGCAACCCACCTCAAAACGTCCATTAGCCCTGGCTGACCAATGGGCTCCTTACAACTGGGAACAGATACCCACAAAGGAAACTGCCACACTTTCCCATATCTCCTCGCCTTCTCCCTTAACTGCACCCCCCTCCCCCCCACCCCTTACTGCTTTCTGGGCTCTCCTTCGCCGTCCTGCCCTGCCGCCCCCTCCCTTGCAGCCTATTCAATAAACTTGTATCTTACCTCCTTTGCTCTGCTTTNGTATTCAATAAACTTGCATCTTACCTCCTTTGCTCTGCTTTGGGTGAATTCTTTCACTGCTGCACCACCGGCCTCCTCCACCCAATCTGGTTGGTCCCACACCCCCCACCGGCAGAGGCCAGCTGATAATTCACACCCTGCCCTTGTGTGGTTGCTTTTACACAATGACTCACGAAAGCAAACCAAAAGCTGGGAAAATATTTGCACAGAAGGTAAATAACGAACATCAAGACTGTATCCAATATCCTTGGTACCAATTTCATTTACCTTTTCCCACAAATGCATTTGCCAAGACCTTTGATAAATCCCTGAACCTCTTCGGCTACTTCCACAGCTAGTAAGCAGTGGCAGTACATTTACAATCCACCAGGAATGCTGTGAAAACGTGGGTTTGGTGATCTCTCTAAAAAATAAAAAAAAAAAAATAAAAATATTTTTATAAAAGCTGGAGCAGAGGGCGCCTGGGTGGCTCAGTGGCTTAAAGCCTCTGCCTTCGGCTCAGGTCATGATCTCAGGGTCCTGGGATCGAGGCCCGCATCAGGCTCCCTGCTCGGCGGGGAGTCTGCTTCTCCCTCTCTCTCTCTGCCTGCCTCTCTGCCTACTTGTGATCTCTCTGTCAAATAAATAAATAAAATCTTTAAAAATAATAATAAATAAATAAAAAATAAAAGCTGGAGCAGAAACCACGGATACAGAGATAAACTCTACAAATTTCCCAAGTCAAGTAGAAGTTACGCTGAACTAAATGATACCATGTNATAAAAAATAAAAGCTGGAGCAGAAACCACGGATACACAGATAAACTCTACAAATTTCCCAAGTCAAGTAGAAGTTACGCTGAACTAAATGATACCATGTCCTTTTCACCTACAGAAATCTTTCTTTCGGGCTTAAAAATTCTATACAACTTGATTATTTGGGAAAAATGGCCTTCATTTCCAGTCTTAGCGCTCAAAGAATAGCTATTCGTATTAAATGTGAATCATAGCTTAGGATGTAAACAATTGCAACATGGTATACTAAAAATGCTATCAGGGGATGCCTGGGTGGCTCAGTTAGTTAAGCATCTGCCTTTGACTCAGGTCATGATCCTGGGATCCTGGGATTGAGTCCTGCATTGGGCTCCTTGCTCAGCAGGGAGTCTGCTTCCCCCTCTGCCTGCTGCTCCTCCTACTTGTGCTTGCGTTCTCTCTCTCTCTCTCTGATAAATAAATAAATAAAATCTTTTTTAAAAGTTCTACAGATCAAATAAATGGAAAGATAATTAGGTAAAAGTTTATTTGAACACTTAGTCCATAACTTTTTTTTTTTTTAAAGCTGGCTCCATGCCCAGTGTGGAGCCCAGTGCGGAACTTGAACTCACAACCCTGAGATCAAGACGGGAGCTGAAATCAAGAGTCGAATGCTTAACTGACTGTGACACCTAGGTGCCGCTACACTTAGCTCATAACTTTTAAAATTTATTTAACTTAATAAAGATTTTTACATTCCAAAGGTATTTATCTGTATTGTGTTTATTGCTATAAAAATCTACCCACTTTAATTTCACAATGCCACTTTTTTCAATAATAAAAGGATTAAAGCTATTCATGAAATGCATATGGAAGAGATATATGGTCCCTCTTTAAGGTGTTTTTTTCTTTTTCTTTTTCTTTTGATTTTTTAAAGTAGGCTCCATGCCCAACATGGGGCTTGAACTCAGGACCTCATAATTAACAGTTTTGTGCTCCACCAACTAACCACCCCTAAAGTGTTCTTTAAGTGACAAAAAAAGTCTTCTAAGTTAAATGATAAATTCATAAAATATCCTATTTTATCAAATGTTCATTTGATACAATGGGATTATAGGATTATAGCTGCTTTGGTTGTCAAAATATTAAGTCATCTAAAAATTTTTTCAAGGTATGTAGTAAATAACCTTTGTCTTTTACCGTTTTAGGGAAATGAAAGCCAGTGTTTCCTATTCCTGAATTCCTGGGCTTCGGTAGACATAGTAGAGTATGTACTAATCACATTTGATTGTCTCTGCTCAAAAGATTTTGAGCATTTTGGGCTATGGAGATTAAAGACCCAACTCTGTAGACACCGGTGTATTTCCTAATCCACACCCAGTCAACACAGTCATGGGTTGAAATCTTGGGCTTCATCTGCATTTACTTTTCTCACTTTTGTTTTGTGAAATATCAGCTACTTACCAGACAGGATGGGTTCAGACCTGTTTTAATGGTTTGGGAGTGGTTGTTGTAGAGTCTGTAACTTATCAGCAAACACTGAGACTGCTTCTATGGAAACTGCAGACAATGATTCTCACATTTTGTTCTTCAAGTAGAATAGCTTCTGAATAGCAGGTGGTACAAGGAAAGAGAATAAACTTTTGTCCCATTAACTCTCTTAATAGCATGTACTCCTTTCTGAAAAGAAATCCTTCTTTCTTGACTGTCTAGTACAAACCATCCACTTGATAAGCCTAGGAACATTTAGTTCCTAAGTCCTTTCTCTAATGTCTCAAATATCATTTTGTTGCCAGCTGGAGGCCCTGCCAATGGCTCATATTGACAAAAAAAAAAAAATCCTGCCTTAGCCTACCTTCCTGAAGAATAAGCATTTTCATTATTAAATGGTCAACTCCTAATATCTGTGTCTGAAGTATTTGTTATTAGAAGCCTTACCAAAGCCAAGAGCCACTCCAAGAATGAGGAGATTGACCTGACAAAGAGAAGTCACCAAAGTGACCAAAAACAGTGATAGGAAGTATATTTTCAATGTTTCGTTCATTTGTTTTAAGTAGACTCCTCACGAGGTTCAAACTTACAACCCTGATATCAAGAGTCACAGGCTCCACTGACTGAGCCAGTCAGCCACCCATCTAGTTGGTTTTTTAAATTTTCAGTTCAATTAGCCAACATATAGTTGGCTATAATACATCATTAGTTTCAGATATCAAGTTCAATAATTCATCAGTTGCATATAACCCCCAGTGCTCATCACATCATGTGCCCTCCTTGATGCTCATCACCCAATTACCCCATCCTCCCACTACCTCCCCTCCAGGAACCCTGTTTGTTTCCTATAGTTAAGAGTCTCCCATAGTTTGTCTCCCTCTCTGATTTTCTTCCATTCCATTTTTCCTCCCTTCCCCTATGATCCTCTGTGCCATTTCTTATATTCCATATGAGTGGAACCATATGATAATTGTTTCTCTGACTGATTTATTTAGCTCAGCATAATACCTTCCAGTTCCATTCACATCTATGTAAATGGTAAGTATTTATCCTTTCTGTAGCTGAGTAATATTCCATTGTGTGTATGCGTGTGTGTGTGTGTATACATACATATATACCATGTCTTCTTCATCTTTTTTTTTTTTTGACAGAGAGAGAGATCACAAGTAGGCAGAGAGGAAGGCAGAGAGAGAGGGGGAAGCAGGCTCCCCACTAAGCAGAGAGCCTGATGCAGGCCTCGATCCTAGGACTCTGAGATCATGACTTGAGCCAAAGGCAGAGGCTTAATCCACTGAGCCACCCAGACACCCCCATACCACGTCTTCTTTATCCATTTATCTGTCAATGGACATCTCAGCTCTTTTCCTAGTTTAGCTATTGTGGAGATCGCTGCTATAAACATTGGGGTGCATGTGCCTCTTTGGATCATTACATTTATACCTTTGGGGATAAATACTTAGTAGTGTAATTGCTGGGTCATAGGGTAGCTCTATTTTTAACTTCTTTTTTTTTTAATATTTTATTTATTTATTTGACACAGAGAGAGAGAGAGATTACAAGTAGGCAGAGAGGCAGGCAGAGAGAGAGGAGAGAGAAGGAAGCAGGCTCCCTGCTGAGCAGAGAACCCGACGTGGGCCTCGATTCCAGGACCCTGGGATCATGACCTGAGCCGAAGGCAGAGGCTTTAACCACTGAGCCACCCAGGCGCCCTATTTTGAACTTCTTGAGGAACTTCCATACTGTTTTCCAGAGTGGCTGTACCAGCTTGCATTCCCACCAACAGTGTAAGAGAGTTCCCCTTTCTCTACATCCTTGCCAACATCTGTTGTTTCCTGACTTGTTAATTGTAGCCATTCTGACTGATATGAGGTGGTATCTCATTGTGGTTTTGATTTGTATTTCCCTGATGCCAAGTGATGTTGAACATTTTTTCATGTGTCTTGGCTATTTGTATGTCTTCTTTGAAGAAGTGTCTGTTCATGTCTTCTACCCATTTCTTGACTGGATTCTTTGTATATTGGGTGTTGAGTTTGATAAGTTCTTTATAGATCTTGGATACTAGTCCTTTATCTGATATGTCATTTGAGTATATCTTCTCCCATTCTGTAGGCTGCCTTTTAGATTTGTTGACTGTTTCCTTTACTGTGCAGAAGCTTTTTATCTTGATGAAGTCCCAATGGTTCATTTTTGCTTTTGTTTCCCTTGCCTTTGAAGTCGTATCTAGCAAGAAGTTGCTGTGGCTGAGGTCACAGAGGTTGTTGCCTGTGTTCTCCTCTAGGATTTTGATAGACTCCGGTCTCAGATTTAGGTCTTTTGTCCATTTTGAGTTTGTCTTTGTGTATGCTGTAAGAAAATGGTCCAGTTTCATTCTTCTATATATGGCTGTCCAATTTTTCCAGCACCATTTGTTGAAGAGACTGTCCTTTTTCCCTTGGATTTTCTTTCCTGCTTTGTTGAAGATTAGTTGACCATACAGCTGAGGCTCCATTTCTGGATTCTCTAATCTGTTCCACTGGTCTATGTGTCTGTTTTGGTGCCAATACCATAAGCTTCCAGCTTCATGATCAAGAAAAATGTTAACAATAAGAGGATGTTGATGTTTCTTCTTAAAAACTAAATAGCTATCAGCACTACAAACTTTCATTGAAGGCCTGTTTGAAACATAAGGCAGGGGGCTACCAGGATGTTCAAAAGAACAAGATGGACATTGCCCTATGAACTGTCAACTTGTCATAGCTGGGGATAACACAGTGCCTAAGTTATTACAGTGGAAGACAGAAAAGTGTGGGTGAAATGAGGTGGCCAAGAGTTCACAAGAGAAAATGCTAATGGTCAACTATTAGCTTTGGGTATTTTTAACAGCTTAACTTTGGGGGACAACACTGGTCCTAGAAAACAAGACTTCGGGAGCCATATCTCGGTTTTCTGGATTCCTTTCCTCCTTTTAAAATCAAGTTCAGGGGTGCCTGGGTGGCTCAGTAGGTTAAAGCCTCTGCTTTTGGCTCAGGTCATGATCTCAGCGTCCTAGGATCGAGGCCTGCATCGGGCTTCCTGCTCGGTGGGGAGCCTGCTTCCTCCTCTCTCTCTGCCTGCCTCTCTGCATACTTGTAATCTCTCTCTCTGTGTCAAATAAATAAATAAAATCTTAAAAAAAATAAAATCAAGTTCAGTTTCATTACATTCCCATTTATCACCCCTTGGTTTGCCTTCTCTTCATGTCATGTGGCAAAATAATAATCTGTCCCCAGCCCTGCTATTTATTTCCCTCCTCCTGAACCTGAGAAGCTGAGCTGGAGAAAGTCACATCACCAGACAATGGCTCCATTGCAAACTAATGAGCACCTGCATTAACACATCCTAGTGTTCTTTGATCAATTCCCTCTTTCATTGTTCCAATTTTTTTGCTGCAGAACCAACCATTCTACAACTTGGTGGCTTAAAACAACCATTTTATTTTCCCCCCTCTGTTCTGTTGGCTGGCTGGGCTCAGCTGGGGGGATCTTGCTCAGGTTTCTTACACAGTTGCAGTGAGATGGCAGTTGGGGCTGGAATTGGCTGAAAGACCGACTGGACCAGATGTCCAAGATGGCTTCTCTACTTGCAAGTCCAGCACCTCAGCTGGGATGGCTGGACCAGGTAGGGGCTGGTCAGTCATCTCTCTCTTTTCCAGTACCTCTCCAGATGGCTAGCTTGGGTTTCCTCCCAGACTTGTGGTCTATGGTCTAGCTGGCTTCCCCCAGAAATGGCTATTTTTAATCTAACATGATAGTCTGCTTCAGTGAATATTTTTCTAAAGAAGCTCTGACAAGAAGTACAGACTTAGGAGAGGTTTGATCTGAAGGCAGGTTATATAGGACCTACTTACTGTATATTGGCATCTTCCTTCCTCTCCTACTTTCCAAAATATACATAGTGCATAAAAATGATCTCGTCTCCTTACCCCTGTCTTGAATTTTTCACTGCATTTTTTCTGTTTTCTGAAAGTTATCAGTTACAGATTTGAGTTTAAAACAATCTTCTTTAGAATATATAAACTCTTCTGGAAAGTTGTGGAGCTGTTCCCAAAATCAATCTCAGTGATGCACTGTTACCTATTACTCTATAATGCTCAAATTTAGTGTTGTAAAAAATAAGCATTTTATATCATAGTTTCTATGGGTCAGGAATTCAGTAGCAGCTTAGCTGGGTGATCTGACTCTAGGTTTTACGGGAGGTTGCAGCAAGGTTTTGGCTGGGGCTATAGTCATCTGAAGGCTTGACTTGGGCTAGAAGATCCTTTTCCAAGATGGCACACTCACATAGTCCTGGTGATAGACGGGAAGCTTCAGATTCTCTCCATGAGGACCTCTCGATGAACTGCTTTACTGTTTTCATGACCTGGTGGCTGACTTTTCCCAGGGTAAGCAGTCCACGAGAGAGCAAGGTGGAGGCCATAATGTTTTTTGTGACCTAGCCTCAGAAGTCGTCCTCTGTCATTTCTATATTATCCTATCGGTCACAGACATTGATGAGGAAGAAGAAAGCAAGCTGAGGACAAAGCACAAGCTGACATCCCACAACCCACCGATCCCTGGATATGTGTGATATTCTTGCAGGAAACTTATATTTTNTAAAATTTTTTATTATTTTATTTTTATTTTTATTTATTTATTTATTTATTTATTTATTTATTTATTTATTTATTTATTNAAAAATTTTTTTTATTATTTTATTTTTATTTTTATATTTATTTATTTATTTATTTATTTATTTATTTATTTATTTATTTATTTATTCTTTGCCCCAGGGGTACAGGTCTGTGAATCATCCGGCTTACACCTTTCACAGCACTCACCATAGCACAAACCCTCCCCAATGTCCATAACCCATCCACCCTATCCCTACCCTCCCACCCCCCAGTAACCCTCAGTTTGTTTTGTGAGATTAAGAGTCTCTTATGCTTGGTCTCCTTCCCCATCCCATCTTGTTTCATTATTTTTCACTCCCTATCTCCCACGGTCCTCCACCCTGCCCCTCAAGTTCCTCATATCAGAGAGATCATATGATAATTGTCTTTCTCTGATTGACTTATTTCGCTCAGCATAATACCCTCTAGTTCCATCCACGTGGTTGCAAAAGGCAAGATTTTGTTTCTTTTGATAGCTGCATAGTATTCCATTGTATATATATACCACATCTTCTTTATCCATTCATCTGTTGATGGACATCTAGGTTCTTTCCATAGTTTGGCTATTGTGGACATTTGCAGGAAACTTCTATCTTAATGTTAATGCTTTTGCTAGAGGGATAAACAAACTTAGTTTGATAATAGCAAGACCTCCAGTATCCTGAGGGTCTTCTTTAGCATACGAAAGTCTTTTTGGACACCTCCCTTTTTCCTTACCTCCCCCAACAGTATAGTATATCGATTGCTCTTCACGACCCTAGTGAAGCTCTTCCTGCCCACAGGTCCTGTCTTTGTGCTTTAATAAAACCATGTTTTTGCACCAAAGACATCTCAAGAATTCATTCTTGGCCATCGGCTTCAAACCCTAATGTCTTTTCCTACATCAGGCATCAATCAGCCCTTTTCAGTGAGAGAGGGGACTACATCAGGGCATGAGTATTAGGAGGCAGGATCATTGGGAGCCATCTTAGAAACTGAGCTCAGTTAACTAAGGAAAAGATAGTTGAGAGAAGAAAAGACACAAAGGATGTACATAGTATTGAAGCCAGGAGCATTTTGAGGAAAACTCAAGCAAAAATTTTTGTCCAGGAGCTGAGAAAGGGGTAGAGTCTTTAGTGCTGGTAGTCCCTGAGACATCTTGCTGAAGAAAAGAGGTGGAGCAGAAGTGAGCATGACAGACCAATTTCCCCTCTTCCAAAGTTATTATTGCACTAACATAGGAGACAAGGTGTCCCTGCCCTTAAAGGTCAATTTCAATTGCTTGGCTAAACTATAAAGGGGATTATTTCTCCTGAATAATTATTTGGTTTTACAAAGATAAATATTTTCAGCTTCTAACAAGAAATCAGGGTTGCCTAAATGATATCTTTATTCAGCAAGGACACAGTCTTTCAGGAAGTTTACTTTTGCTAATGTAATTAGTAGTTACTTCACAGGACAATAATGTCCAGATTCCATGCTGGGATGAAAGGAGGTGATTTTCCAGTTAGTGCTAATTGAAAATTGAAGCAAAGAGGACTTTGCAATCAAAACAGGAAGGGAAAACCAGACTAATATGAAAAGAATCTTAGAGCTTTGTTTTTGCACAACATGTATAGAAGCAAAGATCTTTTTAACTACTTTCATCAGAGCCAAATTTCTTGGAAGAACGCCCTCCACATGTTGTCTCAATCTCTTCCCACCCCCCCCATTCCCTCTGACCTGGCTCTTGGCCCCATCATTTCATCGAACCTGCTTTCATCATGGTTAACGACAACCTCCTTGTTGCCCAATCTGACAGACATTTTTCTGTTTTTGTATTAACTGATCTCTAAGCATCACTGACCCAGTTGACCACCCCACTGTTTCTGGAAATACTCTCCTTCTGGGAGACTGATTTCTCCTTGTTTGCCGTTTAGGTAAGTTCTTTTTCCACTATCCAACCTCTAAATTTGGCAATTTTCTCTCTTGTCTTTCCACATAACTTTATCCAATCCCGTGGCTCTGACATCACGTGGATACCAACAATGTCAATTTTAATACCTCCAGCCTTGATCTCTTCCTGGAACTCAAGACTCCTTTATCCCACTGCCTTCTTGATATTCCCACTAGAGGATTTCACAGATACCCCCGATGTGTCTCCTGCTGCTCTTATTTCCTCACTTCCCAAACCTGTTGTCCCACCCCTAAGCCTTCCCTGTTCTGTAAATGGTACCACCCCTGCTTAGTCTCCCTGTTGAGAAACTTCAGTGTATCTTGATTGATCCTTTCCCTCTCTCTCTCTGTATCCAATTCATCAGAAGGGCTGTTGATTTTATCACCGAAGGCCCATTTCAAACCTCTCCACCTCCCTTACCGTCCAATTTCCCTGCCCTATCCAACCATTCTCTACACAGAGAATAGGTTGATTTTATAAAACAGATTATACCATGATCTATTAACATCCTTCAGTAGATTTCTACCACACTTAGAATTAAAAATAAACTTGCTATGCCCTCTAAGCTATTGTACCTATGCACCTTCCCAAATTCATTTCATACCACGCTCCCTCAGGCTCACTACGCTGGCCCTTTCCAGCCACAGGGCCTTTGCTCGTGCTATTCCTTCTTTAGGAAAGCTCTTCCCATACTTTTCTTATGCTACCTCTTTCTTCCTTTCGATCTTAGCTTAATTATTATTCACTCAGAGAAGCTTCACCAACCATCCTATCTGAAATAAGCCTCTTTGTTCCTCTTCTCTTCTTACCTCTGTCCCCTCCCACCCCCCATCACCACAGTTATTCCCATGGTTAAACTGACAGTTTTTCTACAAATGACAATATTGGGAAAACTTTTAAGGAACCTGTTAGATTTTTTTTTTTAAGATTTTATTTATTTGAGAGAGAGAGCATGAGTGTGGGGGGAGAGAGGACAGAGGGAGAACCAGACTCCCCACTGAGCGGGGCGGGGGGGGGGGGGGGNGTCTCAGGACCGTGGGATTATGACCTGAGCCACATGCAGACACTTAACGACTGAGCCACCCAGGCACCCCGGAAGCTTGCTAAATTTGAAACAAATCCCGGGCAGCATAAACAATTAACTACTTCTGTCCTAACTGGCGATCCTGTTGGATGTGGCCAGTCACACCCAACAGAATCCATATCTACAAACCGACAATGTGAATCAGCCTCTGAAATAAAAAATAAGGACATTCTTGAGACCACTTCAGTGGAAAGTGCTTAGCTAAGCAGTTCCTGTTTTGCTGCGGTCTTGGCCCTCAATGACACAGCTGCACTCAAGTTAAGATGCAGAGACTGGGAGAATTTTCTCACAAGTCTCATTTCCTGTGTTTGTCATTGGAGTTTACTGTTCTCTTTTTTTCCTCCTCTGAGACCCAAGTCTTGTGAGATGGGGTAAGAGAAGAAGGTTTCAACTCAGCTTAAACTCTTCTGGATGAGAGCATAAGTGAAACTCCAGATGAGTTTCTCATACTTTAACATTCTTATATTCGTAGGAAACATTGACGTTAAGGTAATAGACCCTTTAAAGCATAACGTCTCACTTTAATGTCTATGGCAAGACTTTGTGTTACAGCACCACACTGACAACAGATCTAATAATTACACAGCTGGGAGTTGTCAGTCACTTGGCTACAACTGACTCAGGATTTGAATTCTGCTCTAATACCTTAAACAGCTCCTCTTCTGTTTTGTTAATAAATCACTAAATGTTGGGTACAAATCACCTGCAAGTTATCAGTGGAGTTTAACCCACAGAAGCTCTTTCCAGCATTTGGAAAAGGCATAAATCCTCTTTGTCAAGTTACAGACCTGGAAAGTCTAGCCTATACTCTGTTAAGTGAATTCAGATCATCTCCCCACAGAGCCAAAAAATGTTTCAAGTGCTTCAAAACAAATCATAGAAAAGTGAGTGGATAGATAAAATTCTCTGGGAAGAAATCTGTTTTATAGAGAATTGGGCTGTATTGTCGAATCTCCTTCCAACAACTAAAAAGTTTTTTACATATAGAGAGTGAGTCACCAGACACACAGGGGTCAAAGGTCCCAGATCCATCTGTCCTTGAGGAAACCCTGAGGAGGAAATGTGCCCAGTTGTTCATGTTTGTTTCTTTGAGGAGGAAAGCTTATTTCAGGACAAAAACACCACTTTTATATTTTTTCCTGCCACTTTATTACAGTCCCTATATTATTCAGTACCCAATTTAAAAAAAAAAAGGATTTTTTTAAAGATTTGTTTGAGAGAGAGAGAGCTCGTGCGTGCAAGTGTGAGCACAGGGAGGGGGAGGGGCAGAGGGAGAGGGAAAGAGAGAATCTCAAGCAGACTCTGTGCTGAGCACGGAGACTGACGTGGGGCTCAATCCCACGACCCCGAGATCATGACCTGAGCCAAAATCAACAAGAGACGCTTAACTGATGGAGCCACCCAGGCGCCCCAAGACCCAATTAGAAATCTTCAGTGATATCAAAAGAAGCAATTTTGTTTTGTTTTGTAAACTGTAAGGATCAGATGATTGGATGAAGAGATTGTCCTAAACTATCCAAGCATGCTATATTTGTTAAGACCATTTTCTTGGCTGCTTCCAAAGGGAGTTGTTTTTACTGAGTCCTGCACCGACCAGCTGAACTTGCCTGTAGAAAATCCCCACTTCACAGTGCCTGCTGAACTTGTGGAAGAAATTCATTTCTGGAAGAAATGAGGAGACACCCCAAGCCACAAGACACAGCTCTTTTTAAAATTTATTTTTATTTATGCATTTGTTTGTTTATCTTACAGCTCTCTTTTATTGCTCAACAAATACTGACAGAGTGCATTTTCTGCTCTCAGTGAGTCAGCCAAATTGGTCAGCTCTGAGCACGGTGCATTCCTTCTCCTTTAATTGGTTCCTGGGGGTATGGGCCTCTTTCAAATACCTCCACTTTCTGGATGCAGGGCAAACACACACAACCAAAATATTTCACAGCTGGAAGGAACCAAGGGGATTTTTACCCCCTCTGAGGCCACCTTTTTTTTTTAATCATTAACTAATCTTTTATTTTGGAGTCAATAAAACAGAATTTTCCTGTATTCTCGATAAATGATTTTATTAGAAAATGACCACCAGACATACATTTATGGGGGAAACTGAAAGAAAGGACTTCATTCTCTCACTCTGAAGGACAGCTACCTGACAGTCACATCAGAAGCTCACAAGAAACCCAAGGATGACGATTTGGCACTTTGGGGTTTTAACCAGCACAGCCAGCAGCTGTTTAGCAGTGGAACAAATATATAGTCAAACCCGACTCACTGTGGTGACGTGTAGAGAATCTACTTCCCTCTCACTTTGACAAGGCGATGGGGTCCAAACTTCATTGTTCTTCTCTTTGCGCTCATCAAAACTATATGCTGGCCTGTCTGGCCTCCCTGGTCTCCCCTTTCCGTGCTCTTTCTCCAACTCAGTGACCTCCTCCAGTGCTCTCTTCTTGTCTGTCAAAGACTGTTCTTGAATAAATCCATTTTAGCATAAATACACAATTATGGTTTCTGACAACACTCGTAGGGGTATGTATATTTTAGCAGGAGGAAACACTTGAGGTCAAAAGAATGAATCTCTAATTGTGGAGTTTGCAAACCTCTCATTTTATTTTATTTATTTTTTAAAGATTTTATTTATTCGACAAAGAGAGAGACAGTGAGAGAGGGAACACAAGCAAGAGGAGTGGGAGAGGGAGCAGCAGACTTCCCGCTGAGTAGGGAGCCTGATGCAGGGCTTGATCCCAGGACCCTGGGATCATGACCTGAGCCCAAGGTAGACGCTTAATGACTGAGCCACCCAGCTGCTCCTCAAACCTCTCGTTTTAAAGAAGATAAATCAGAGCTATAAGAGACCGAGATGGGCCAGAGGTTACCTTGCTGGCTAGCAGCAGGTTGAAGCTGGAGCTCGTGGCTTCCCATCCCCATGCCACTCTCATCTCTTGCTACCCTGATGTCTGGCCATGCAGCAGCATCTACCAGAAAATGTGCCTGTATTTCATGGACCTGGGATACTAGCATAAGGAATCCTCCACATATAGTGATATGAGGTCCACTGGTACTGAATTTCTCTCTTTAAGAAATGCACAGTCCCCACAACTTCTTTGATCAATCAAATGTTATCTCACAAATTTCTTTTTTTTTAAAGATTTTATTTATTTATTTGATACACAGAGAGAGATTACAAGTAGGCAGAGAGGCAGGCAGAGAGAGAGGAGGAAGCAGGCTCCCTGCTGAGCAGGGAGCCCGATGCCGGGGCTCAATCCCAGGATCCTGAGATCATGACCTGAGCTGAAGGCAGAAGCTTTAAGCCGCTGAGCCACCCGGGCGCCTGTGATCTCACATTTCCACCACAGGAAATATTGAACAAATATTTTCAGTCCTGCAGAGAAATGTTTGGAATGGATTTTGATTACTCTCTGCTAAGGAAAAAAGCTTATTTGACCCCACTTTTAACTCAAGAGTCAGTTTTCTGGACCCTTAAGGACCTGCACATTCTTGTAGGAACAAAAGTTTCCTGACATCCATCATGGACCCCACCCACCCCGCAGTCTTGAGGGGCCCTTCCCTCCTTTCTCTGCTTTGGACAGAGATGGACACCCTCATACAGGTCTCCCCAGGTCCCATGGCCCTTGATTGTCATGGCTCACAAGGTATGCAGGCATGTCAAATTTCACCATATTCTTGAGGAAAACCCAGATCCATATGATAGGAAAGACGTGGTTTCAGATGAGGTGATGCAAGAAATTTCCTCTAGTTTAAGGGAAACCTTTCCCAACAGTTCAGTTGTTCATTGAGACTTCTTGTTGGCACACCCCAGTTCTGAGATCCCCAGCCCCCAACTCATCTTCCACTCTGTGAAAAGCTCTCTAGCTCTTCTGCTCATTCAAACCTGCCTTAGTCTGTCCCTCCCTGAGCGGTTCATGGCCCTGAGACTGATTTATTTGGTCTGGGTCAGCACCTTGGGGATGTGGGTGTCAAGATGATTCTTGAAGACATTGGTATTCCTAGTCCCTTCCAAGAGTCCGACAGGGACAGGGGTCCTTAAATCCCAATCCTGAACTCCAAATCTCTCTACCAGTGTAGTTGCAGATAAAACACTTTATTCCCTAATTGCCCATCAGGTAGCCGAAGGCTCACACAGACACACCAACACACACACGCAGTCTCCCAAGAACAGACGTAAATTCTTAGTCTAAACCCAAAAGGAGGAAATGAAACATTTTCCTACATACCCTATATTTGGCATATTTCCTTTCCCCAGTGAATATAAAATTTCACATTTCTATATAAGGTTATATTCTTTCCTTTCCTTAATCTGCCTTCCTTTCCCCTTCTCCCTTGCAGATTGTTTTCTCAGGACTGTTTGGAATACGAAACAGGTCTGTGACTGAGCTGCTATGTTTCTCACAACTGCTCTCAGTCCCACAGAGACCCAGCTAAAGCTCTGAAATAAGTGTGTGTGTTTGTGTGTGTGTGTGTGTGTGTGTGTGTGCGTGCATGCACATGCACATGAGCACATGGAGCTATTACTTTAGGCTATTTCTTTTTTTTTTAAAAGATTTTATTTATTTATTTGACACAGAGAGAGAGATCACAAGTAGGCAGAGAGAGAGGAGGANAGGGGGAATACTTTAGGCTATTTCTGCTACATATATTCTATTTCCTGCTTAAAAAAAAAAAGTCTGGGCGCCTGGGTGGCTCAGTGGGTTAAAGCCTCTGCCTTCGGCTCAGGTCATGATCTCAGGGTCCTGGGATCGAGGCCCGCATCGGGCTCTCTGCTCAGCAGGGAGCCTGCTTCCTCCTCTCTCTCTGCCTACTTGTGATCTCTCTCTCTGTGTCAAATAAATAAAAAATCTTTAAAAAAAAAAAAAGTCTTGTGACCCCAAAACTGTATTCACAGTGTCCATTACTCAGAGTGAATAGTGATACTCATCAAGTTCCACCATTCTCTGTACCATTGTGAATGCATTCATGAAGTTTTCCAGGAAGTACAAGTGACAATAATAGGGTTGCTGGGAGGTGTCAGTGAATTTATACATAATATAAGTACACACATATAACCTAAGAGTAAAATGCTGAGCACGGTACCTGACATACAGAAAGTGTCCTCACATTTTGGGGTTTATCACGTATGTATGTATCTATGGTTTCCACATGAGATTTCAGTTTTTAAAAATGCCACTATATAAAAGTTGAAAATTTTAGCTCTGTATTAATCTTTGAAGTACAGGTTGAAGGGAAGCACAGACATTGTCCAGTAAAGGCCTTTGTACATTTGAGGAACATATGCTTCCATCAGGTAAATCAGCTATGGGTTTTGAAATCCATATGAATCACTGAATCCATGGGATACTTCTGATGTGCTGAGTCCATTGATAATTTATTCTCTAAAGCCTCCACATGAAGAAGGTTTGAGTCATCAATGCCATTTCAGTTGGGGAAGTTGATATTGACTTAGACAGTAGAGTGAATTAATTGGCTTACAGGCTGAGAGACACACAGGTAGGCTGACTTCAGATGTGACTGGGGCAGATGTGGTTTGGGTCTTGTGATTATCTCTCACCTCCACGTTCCTGTGTTGGCTGTCATCTCAGCAAGCATCTCTCACCATCTTTAGATGCCTGTCGACGACTCAAAGGCCACATGTTGCCTTGTGCACATGCAATCACAGAGAACATGTCTTCTGGTAGACCTTCCGAAAAATTAGGAAATCTTCGTTTTCAGGAGTCCTCTTCAGACTTCCTCTCACAGTTTCATTGCCCTGTTTCAGACACGGAGTATGGCCTGGGAATGGAGGAACACATCGGCTTTTCCAACTGCCTGAAACCCAAGGCTGAGAATGGAACAAACCACTCCAAACCTGCACTGTAAAAATAAGAGAAGGAACTTCTCAAAGGAAGTTTAGGTTTGTTGCAGTTTTATCCCAGAAGCAGATTCTGAGATGGACATTCATGTACCTATTAATGAGGGTGTATTCTTGTAACAGCACTCTTGGATGGGAAGCGAAAGAGGTAGGGTTGAACAGAGGGAAATCTGGACTGCAAAGACATCTCAACAAGGACTTCGGCCAACTCTTGAGGGGGCTGTGTTGCTGGCATGACCCTCCAGAGGGGTCTTGAGTTGGAGTAAGTTGAGTAAGAACGAGGGGGGACCAGGCCCTCGTATACCATCCCCGTCTTCACCCCCTGTAAATCAGATATTGTTTGTAGGATGTCCAGGGAAGAAGCAGGGCCCCATGGGAGCCGGTTCTTTTCAGGAGAAGGCAATTCCTGGAGAGAGATTCGGCTGTCAGCTGACAACACTTCCAGCAGCTGGGAGAATAAATCCTTCTGGCCCAAAAAGGAATCTGGGCAGTGCATTCCAGTGATCATCAAGCAGTTGTGGGAAAGGAAACAAGTCACCCAGTTTCTAGAAGCAAAGCCCAGATTTGCACGCAGACCTTTGAGATAGCCTTGCCCCAGCTCTTACCTTGTTGCTGACTGTCTACTGTGTGTTGATTTCTACACACTGACCACTGCAGAGTGTTTCTGGAAAGAATCCCAGATACACAGTGTCTAAGTGTCAGTGGCGCATGCATGTCTGTCATGTGAGTAACTAAGAGGACAGGATGTGAGGAGGAAACCAGGGTTGCTACACCTCACTGGGCGGTTAGGGAGACAAGATGTCTGGCCAGACTTGTACTGGAGAATGGTCCAGTTTGAACAAATGAGGGATGTGAAGCATCTGGCAAGGTTACAAAGAACCCACTACAATAACGAATGTTTTTCTGAACCAGCACAGTCAGGGAAGAGAAGACTGAGAATCAGGGACGGCTTTGGTGATCTCGCAGAGTTCTCTACATTGGGATGCAAAAATGCAGCATGGACACATCTAAAATTTTACGACGACAGCCATCTCCTGGCAAATGTGCCAAGTTATGTTATTCCTGACAGGCTAATCAGAACGCTACAAATATTAGGTTCGCGCTCTTGGTCATTTTATTTCCATTGTTTCGGATATTTATAGGCAGTGAAATTAAAAACACACCAATCAGAAGAAAACACCCTGGTAGATTTAGAACACCTGGCGTAAGGATGAAACCCTGACCCAGCTTTAGAATGTTAGTCCACGGAAGCTGCATTCAATAAACTACTTAATCATGTCTGGTTCCCATGGCAACAGGCACGGAGGCGGCCTCGCTGAATAAGACTGAATGTGATCAACTGCCAACGTGGAAATATAAATCCTCCCCTGTTTCCTCTCTGTTGCCCAGTATTTCTCTCGGGACACGTCCTGTGTTACAAAGCAGCACTGGGAACACGACTTGTATCTTCCTCCTCCTAACTCCCCAATTTGCAACGGCGAAGCCCCCATCTTCTCTGCTTTCAGCACAGAACACAGAAATGGGGGTAGCGGAGCATTGCATGTGTTCTAAAAAGGAAGGGAAGTAATTCTAGATAGTACATTACCCATCCATGTCCCTCACTAAAAGCCCTGTTTTTGGTGGGTTTTTTCTTTGTTTTCAGGTTTTTTGTTTGTTTGTTTTTTTCTTTCAGGCAGTAATGCCTTTTTCTGTTGGAATCAAATCAAAGCATATTTATGCTCAGGAGCAAGACAGACTTCCTAAGTAACACAGAAGCTATTTTTAGAGGATCTTAGGAGGGAGAAGATCTTGGGATCCACCTAAACTTAGATCCAGCCTGTGGTGGGGTATGTCTCAGAGGGAGCACTTGTACATTTCAACTGGCCTATTATAAACGGCCTGAGATGCCCTCCAGGGCTGGGCGGGGTGAGCCTGGAGTTGCCCATTGCAGCATCACAGTCTTTCCCTTCTTTTCCTTTAAAGCACAGTGCTTCCCAGTTCTTGGAGAGTCCTGTGATGAGGCCAATTTGCACTGACCACGACCATATTGGTGGTACATCTGGGCTGTCTGTCAATGCACTTGGGTGAGTTATTTCGAGGGGACAAAGTCAGTAGTAGCGTGTGGTTGGGGTTAGCTCTGCAAATATGAATGTGAACCATGAGTTTGCATCTCAGGTGTGTGGCCTGGGGTGTATGCAAGCACAGACGATACTGTGTGGTTCAACCAATGTGGTAAGGGATATGCAGTCAACGCATATATATTATAGATCTTAATTCGTGAAAAAAATTCGAGTATTATTTTGCGAAGTGTGAACTTGGGATCTTGATTCAAACAAATGATTTAAATGATTTATGAGGCAACGAAGGGAATTTGAACACTGATGGAATATTTGGCAATATTCCATCATCCATCCAGTGAAGTTGAGTGATGGCCTAGAGTGAGTTCATGACATTTTTTTCACTACCATGGCATACAGTAAACACAAAAACCACATAACCAGCCCTGGGGAGGGAAATCTGAGGTTTTCTGGAGGAAGTGTCTTCTAAACTGAGATCTCAAGGATGGGAGGAACTAGCAGGCAAAAACTGAAGGTAAGGGGATGAGAAGGAGGTATTAGAATGAGGTATTAGGTGGGCAAATCTTTCACGTAGAGGGAACTGAACACATACAGCCTTGAAGGTGAAGGAGCATCCCCTGAAAAGAAGCTCAAGAGGATTGCATCGCAGTGTGGCAAGAGAAGAGGCTTGGAAGTGGAATTGGGGGTCTGCTTTCTGGGTCTTTTCTATGGAACAGTTGGAAGCCATTGAGTAGGGAAGTACCAGATTGGATTCGGGGTTTAGGAAATCTGCTGTTAGGCTTGCTGGTCCCAAGAGAGTCCCAACTTTAGAAAGTCAATTTTGAGTACTCTAGCCCTCCTCTTTCCGAGCTGTGGATTCCACCCTCCTTACCAGTTGCCACTGCTTCATGCATTACAAGTTCCAAGTTGAGGGGAGGGAGGGACTGTGTATTCTTTGCTTATGAGTGAATTGTATCCCCCACAAATGCAGAAGTTGGAGTCCTAACTCCTAATGTGAAAATATTTAGAGATAGGATGTTAGGAGGAAATTAAGTTTAAATGAGGTCTTAAGGGTAGAGTCCTGATCTCACAGAATTGGTCCTGCTGTAATGGAATTATAAGAAGAGGAAGAAAGAGAGATGGCTCTCTGTCCACACACAAGCACTGAGGAAGGCGCAGTCGGGACCCAGTGAAAAGGCGGACATCTGCAAGCCAGGAGGAGAGCTTTCACCAGAACCTGACCATGTTGGTATCCTGATCTCAGACTTCCAGACTCAAGAACTGTGAGAAAACAGAGTTGTGAAAGACTGTTGTGGAAGCCACCCAGCCTATGGTCTTTTGTTATGGCAGCCCAAGCCAACTAAGACATTCTTCTAAGTCCCCTTCCATCCACATAGATTATCTTGGGCTGGGACAAATCTTAGACATTTCAAAAACTCTCTCTCTCCTTTTTTTTTTTTTTTAAAGATTTTTATTTATTTGCTAGAGAGAGAGAGAGAGAGCATGAGCAGGGGGAATAGCAGGTAGAGGGAAAAGCAGGCTCCCCACTGAGCAGGGAGCTGGATTCAGGACTCCATCCCAGGATCCTGGGATTATGACCTGAGCCAAAGGCAGATGCTTAACCAACAGAGCCACCCAGGCATCTCCATTTCAAAAACTCTTAATCCACTGATATTAATTGATCATTGAAGATCTTCAACATTATACTCTCATTATACTCACAGTTTCATATTTATCTATGCAAGTGCCTTTCTCGACTATCATGAAGCCAAACTATTAAGGAGATGGTTCTCCTGAAGTCATAAATATGTATAATAAGCTGATGTTAACATAATCGTCTGTCTCTGGTTTACCTTGAAAAGACACCTTTTGGATTGGTGGGGTTCTTTCCTAATTGAAACTAGCAACCATCACGTTAGCATGCAACTGCTAACTCCCAAGGTTGGGCGAGCCACGCATGGTATTTAGGGCGTGTATTTATAAGAGGAGAGACTTTATTTATATTGATGTGATCCAGGGTTATCTTCTGCTGGCTGCCTTTCATAGACAAGGCAACTCTTCCAAACAAATTGTCTGGCGAATGATGGTCTTTGCAAGTTTGGACATGATGTTCAAGCTGACTTTCCATTTCCTTACATGGCAGACCACCCAAGTACATGTCCCTGAAAAGTCTCTAAGCACAAGTAAATGAATCTTTTTAAGAAAGCAAGGTGGGAAGCACGAGACTCTGGTAAGATCCCAGGGGAGCTAGGAGCCCTGTTGCTGCCAAGGGGTTCTCCCACCATCTCTCTCAGTGCCAAAACCACCTTTAGTTGTCCTTTTCTTTGGATATTCCATTTTCCCTAATAGCTCTCTATTAATATGATTTTTTGCTCGTATGTATGAATCTGCATGAATTTGTTCCATGAGAATCAAACTCAAGAACTCTTACCTTCCTTTATGCTCCTAAATGACACTAAATCAGACCTCGACCTCTATTGGCTTTAGCAGTGGAGAAACCCAACCCCAGACTTTGGGTGATCAGTTCCCTCTGCACTCCCTTAGGATTGTAACAATACCCAGGGTTTACTCAGAACTGGTATCTTGCTATTTGTTGGAAGAGATAGAGTTCTACTTAATGTTTCTGTTGTCCCCTACCTGCTTTTGGGTGGGGGCCCTTTGCCAAGGTCTCTGGGTAGCACCTAGGGTCCTAAACCCTTTGCATACTTGTAGCCATCCTGCAGAGAGGCCCTATCTCTGAAGATCTTCCTTATTAGTTTTCAGAATTAACACCTCCAGTCTGACCCCACCCCTCATCCTTGTGCAATGTAGCTCAACTCTCTGACAAAGAGGTTTTTTTTTTTTAATTTAAAGATTTATTTATTTATTTGAGGGAGAGAGAGAGAGAGAGTGAGTGGTGGGGAGGGGCAGAGGAAGAGAGACAGAATCCCAAGCAGACTCCCTGCTGAGTGTGGAGGCCTAAATGGGGCTCAATCTAACAACCCCAAGATCATGACCTAAGCTGATATCAAGAGTCAGACACTTAACCAACTGAGTCACCAAGGTGCCCCATCTGACAAAGAGTTTAACTGCCACCCCAATCAAGATACAGAACATTTCCACTACCCCAGAATATTTTGGCATCTCTCCTTCCCTGACCCCAGCCCTTCATCGACCACTAGTTAGTTTTCTGTCTATACAGTTTTGCTTTTTCTAAAATGTCTAGTAAATGGACTCATACTGTGTATACTCTTTTATGTCTGGGTTTATTCACTTGACATAATGCTTTTGAGATTCATCTGTGTTGTATTAGCAGTTCATTCCTTTGTATTGCTGAGTATCGCTTCATAAGAAGGATGTACCATACTATCCATTCCTAGTTGGTTGACATCTGGGTTGTTTCTAATTTTTAGCTCTTATGAATTGTGCTGCAAGAAACATTCCCACATAGGTTTTTGTGTGAATACATGTCTTTCTTTCTCTTGAGTTGTTACTTAGGAATAGGAATATAAATCATAGGGTAGGTAGGGTTTACCATGGTAAGTTTTCATTCAACTGTATAAAAAGTTGCCCAACTATTTTCTATAGTGGATGTTCCATTTGGCATCCCTACTGGCAATGTATGAGAGTTCCAATTGCTTTATATTCTTGCTGGTAATTGGTTTTGTCAGCCTTTGTAATCTTAACTACTCTAGTGGGCATGTACCTAACTAAATTTAAAAATAAATCTCCATTCTAAAAATACATAGAAATAACTGGTTACAATGTCAATGCCTCTGAGAAGGATATAATTTAAGGTGCTACCACCTAACATCTTAGCTAGTATTTGCTCATAGAGTCATTCCCGTATAGGGCCCTTGGAATTCAGTGACTTCCTAGAGACTGTAACAATGGTTCTTAAACTATTTGCATTCCAGAAATGGGAAAATGAATTGTTAGAGAATTACTGGAGAGGACAGACTCTTTTCAAACATGTAAAGGGACTCTTTTCTGGGAAAGCCATTAGAGATCATAAAGGTGAGAACTGGTTGAGGGTAAAATCTGGAGGAAAAGATTTACTCTTGTTACTATTTTGGAATTACTATGGTTATTAGACCCATCACTACATCTTGTCATTGAATGTGTTAACATGGAAACAGATATGGTATTATATCACAAACTTGTTTTCTTAATATTTTGATTTCTCTCTTCTACTATAAGAGAGTCCCTTTGTAAATGTATACATTTAATTTTATGCTTTATAAAAATGCTATTCTGAGAAGGAGTCCATAGGTTTCCCCTAATGCGACAAGGTCCATGGTATGTAAAAAATTCCAGTGTATGGGCCTAGTTAGTTGATCTTGGGTGGTACCAGCATCTGTCTATTTTTACAAAGCTACTATCATGCCAGGGTGGGATCCTACAAGGTTGACTTTTGACAACCCCTGCAGGGTTGACAAAAGGGTTAGGAACCAATTCTACAATGTCATAAAGAATGGGTTAAGGACTCAGCCTTATTAGCGAAAGGAAAAACCAGCAAACAGAAAGGCAGGCAGTCCTACTTCCTTTCATATCTCAAGGAAGGAATGCCAGGTCCAGGGCATTTGTGGACATGCCATAGGTTCTATTCAAATGGCATAGATTGGTGCCAAGTGGTCTGGATTTGGGATGTTAGCTGTTGAGTGAACTTGTCAGGGGATGCCAAATGCTTTGCATCTGGGACATTTGGGGACCTTGCAGTCCAAGAGCTGTTGCATTTGCCCTGCTAGCCAAACAGCCAAATGTCCCAATGGGTCCTAAATTTGCGTACTGTCCCTTCACTGGAATGAGCCCACGCTGGGTCCAGTTGTTGTCCTGACTCTGGTAGATTGCTCTTTGATTTAATGAGAAATTGAAGACCATGTGTGAATCCGTCTTGCTCACCCATGCCTCGTGGGTTTTGCCTTTTCACAATAAAGCCTTTTTTTCAACCAATGCTGTACAAAGTAGTGAAATGTGCCCAACTCTTCACAGGATGAATGGCAGCCCTGAAGGGACCCATCTGGCACCATGACTGATTTTCAGCATGCTGTTAGAAGTGACTTAACCAGAAAGGTGTGGAGCATGGGTAGATATTCAATGATCATTTGGGGGTCCAACTGCTACATTTTACTGATAACATACTTTGAGAATCCATTGGTTTCTCAAGATTTATCACCCACTTCCCATTTTTGGGAAGGGTTTAACAGCAATAAGATTGGGTTAGGCTTTGAGCCCGAAGAACTTTGAGAGTTTTCAAGGCTTGAGGAACCCCTTTGGAATCCAAGAGCACGAGAATTTTGAGTACATATTCCGAAGGAACTTTTTTTTTTAGCTTTTAGTGATCAGATGTTATTGTATTAGGATATCAGTTCATTATTGCTGCATTCGCAAACTACCCATTTTATTTGCTGGTAATTCTGTAGGTCAGCTTTTGGGTTTGGCTCAGCTGGGTTGTTCTTCTGATGCTCTTATCTGGGGTCACTATGGCAAGTAAAATAACACCTATTACCCTGGATTGTCTGGGTGGATCTAATGTTGTCATATGGGCCATTAAAAGTGGAAGAGGAAGGCAGAAGAGTCAGGCACAGAGATGCTGTGGAAGAAGAGACATGAGAAATTTGAATATGGAAGAAATCTGGCTCATCACTGCTGGCTTTGAATCTAGAGGAAGGGGGCCATGAGTCCAAGAATGCAGGAGATCTCCAAAAGCAGGGAACAGCCCAAACTAACAGCCAGCAAGGCGATAGGAACTTCTTTCCTACAACTGCAAGGGACTGAACACCACCAGCCATCTAAATGAGCAAAGAAACAGATTCTCTCCTAAAGTCTCCAGAAAGGAACACAGCCCAGCTGACAGCTTGATATTACCCTTGTTGGATATAGAGAATTGTGAGATGATAAGCGTGTGTTGAAGTGGCTAAGATTGTGGTGATTTGTTATACAGCAATAGAAAGCCAATTGAGTCACATGTGTTGCTGCAATCAGGCATGACTGGGTCTGGGTGACCTGAAAGCCCCGTTTGCAAGTCTGGTGGTTGGTGCCAGCTATTGACTGAACCACTCTGTCCACATGATCTCTCATGCTCAAGTACATGAGCCTGGGCTACTTTATCTGGATCCTAAGCGTTCCAAGCAGGTGTGAACAGAGCTTCAATGGTCCTTGGAACATTGCTCAGAACTCCCCCATGATCTCAATCCTGCAACTTAGAAGGTCTGTCCAGATTCAAAGGGGTAGAGAAATCATTTCCATCCATGATGGGAAGTGATGAAAAACCATACTGGGAAGGAGCAGGCAATGTATAGATTAGAGGAATTTGTGGCCACTTTTCACAACCTGCTATCTCATGAAACTCTTGTACAATAAGCTATTAAAAGGGACTTTCATGTTGCTACTTTGGGAACACTAGGATACACTGTTGACAACAACAAACACAAACACCTCACATTCTAAAGAGGTCTGCCAACGTGGGGGGCCAGTTACTTCCTTCTCAGGCTTCTGTCAGCCACATCCCACCTCTTCACTTCTCCCCCACTTCTTGATCTACATAAAAGAATATTAGGGAGTGGTGTTGGAGGTGACTGATTTAGAGAGGAGTGGAGTGAATTAGGGTTGCCTTTCCTTTCATTTCTCCTTGAATCAAATAACTGAGGAGGCTCCAAACTAATCACTTAAAGAAAATGGTTGGGTTTGCAAGAAGGGGAGACTGACATCTTGATCCTGGCTGCCCAAATTAGGAATCTGCACAAGAATCTAAAGACGGGAGTTCATTCATTTATTTTTTTTAAAGGTTTTATTTATTTATTAGACAGAGAGAGAGAGATCACAAGTAGGCAGAGAGGCAGGCAGAGAGAGAGGAGAAAGCAGGCTCCCTGCTGAGCAGAGAGCCCAATGCGGGGCTGGATCCTAGGACCCTGACGTCATGACCTGAGCCAAAGGCAGAAGCTTTAACCCACTGAGCCACCCAGGCGCCCCGGGAGTTCATTCATTTAATAAGCAAACACTTCTTGGGCACTGTAATGCTTAATTTTACGTCAACCTGACTGAGTCACAACATTATTCTGAGTATGTCTGTGAGGATGTTTTATTTTTTATTTTATTTTTTTTAAAGATTTTATTTATTTATTTCGCAGAGGGAGAGAGATCACAAGGAGGCAGAGAGGCAGGCAGAGAGAGAGAGGGGGAAGCAGGCTCCCCGCTGAGCAGGGAGCCCGATGCGGGCCTCGATCCCAGGACCCTGAGATCATGACCTGAGCCGAAAGCAGAGGCTTTAACCCACTGAGCCACCCAGGCGCCCTGTGAGGATGTTTTAGGATGCGATTAATATCTGTGTTGAGGAACTGAGGAAAGTCTTCACGAAGGTGAGCCTCATCCAGTCTTTGGAAGACTTGAATAGAACAAAAAGGTGAGTAAGGAGAATTTGTTCTCTCTCTGCCTAATTGTACTTGAGCAAGGATGTTGGTTTTCTCCTGCTTTTGGACTCATACTTGGACTGGAACTTATATGATTGGAGCTCCTGGTGTTCAGGCCTTTGGTTTTGGACTGGAACTATACCATTGGTTCTCTTGTCTCTGGTTTGCCAACTGCAGATCTTAGGATTTCTCAGCCTCCATAATCACATAAGCCAATTTCTTATAATAAATTTTTTTACATATGCTGTGGATTGAATCTTTGCTTCCCCCCACAAGTCATATGCTGAAATCCTAACTCTCAAAATGATGGTTTTAGGAGATGGGGCCTTTGGGAGGCGATTAGGTCATGAGGATAGAAGCTTCATGAATAGGATTCGTGTTCTTTTTTTTTTTAAATGAGTGTTTATTTTTATTTTACTTCTTTTATTTATTTATTTGTCAGAGAGAGAGAGAGAGAGAGAGAGAGAGAGAGTACGAGCAGGGGAAGCAGCAGGCAGAGGGAGAAGCAGACTCCCCGCTGAGGAGGGAGCCTATGTGGGACTCCATCCCATGACCCTGGAATCATGACCTGAGCCAAAGGCAGACATCTAACCTACTGAGCCACCCAGGTGTCCCAGGATTAGTGTCCTTATAAAAGAGAGCCCCAGGAAGCTCCCTTGCCCTTTGTGCCATATTGGGACTCAGAGAGAAGACAGCTGCCTATGAACTAGGAAGTGGGTTCTCTCTAGACACCAAATCTGCCAGCACCTTGGTCTTGGACTTCTCAGCCTCTAGAACTGTGAGAAATGAATTTCTGTTGTTTAAAAGACACCCAGTCTAGGATGTTTGTTTTAGCAGCAGCCCCAATGGACTAAGATGTATATAGATACAGATAAAGGCACAGATATAAGGTATTAGTATGGGTGCAAATATATATAGATCCTTTTTTTTAAGTATTTTTATTTATTTATTTTTGTGAGAGAATGAGAGAGAGAATGAGCATGAGCAGGGGGCAGCAGCAGAGGGAGAGGGAAAAGCAGGCTCCCCAGTGAACAGGGAGCCTGATGTGGAACTCGATCCCAGGACCCTGACATCCTGACCTGAGCTGAAGGCAGACACTTAACTGACTGAGCCACCCAATTGCCCCATAAATGTATAGATTCTATATATTCTATTTCTCTGGAGAACCTTGATGAATACAGGTTCCTACTTGTTCATGATACAATGTTTTAAACTCTGGGAAATCAACAGTAAAAAACAAAAACAAAACAAAAAAAAAGCCCAAACAGACAATTACCCCTGCTCTCAGGGAATTCCTGCCTGACTGGATGTCTACTGGGGAAAACAGAAAATAAGATAAGACAGTACGTAAAATGTATGGAATGTTAGAAGGAGATAAAGGTTGGTGGGGAAGGCAGGGACTGACATTTTAGATAAAGAGTTCCAGGTAAGACTCACCAAGAAGGTGCCATTTGAGAAGACCTGAAGTAGGTGAAGGAGTGAGCTGCGCAGTTATCTAGAGCAAGAGCATTCCAGGCAGGAGATTCCAGGCACGTGCCTGCCTCTGGACTGCAGGGCCCAGCCCGGGAACCATTAGGAGGGAATGTGGGAGAGCAGAGTTTGGGAAGGAGACGGTGTGCGTGGCATAAGTAGGCTAGGGAAAGGGCTCCAGGTGTCACGGGAGGGTCTGTTTTTCAAGGCAGTAACATATACATAACGTGGCATTTACCTTGTAACCATTTTCAAAAGTACAGTTCAGTAATGTCAAGCATATTCACATCATTGAGTAACCAACCTTCAGAACTCTTTCATTTTACAAAAAACAAACTCCGTACTCCTCACGAGCCCCTCCCCTCCAGCCTTTGGCAAACAGTCTTCTACTTTCTGTTTCTATAATTTTGACTACTCTGTATACCTCATATTAGTTGAATCATACAGTATTTCTTTTTTTGTGTCTGGCTGATTTCACTGAGCATAATATCCTCAAGTTTTAATTTTATGCATGGTACCGTGAATATCATTCCATTGTACAGAGAGAGCACATTACGTTCATCTCTTCATCGATGGACATTTGGGTTGCTTCCATCTTTTGGCTTTTGTGGATAATGCTGCTATGAACATGGATGTACAGATCTATCTTCAGGACCCCACTTTCCATTCTTTTGGCTATATACCCAGAAGAGGAATTGCTAGATAATATGGTAATTCTGTTTAGTTTTTTTTTCTAAGATTTTATTTATTTATTTGGTAGAGTAGGCAGAGAGGTAGGCAGAGAAGGAGAGGAAGCAGGCTCCCTACTGAGCAGGCAACCTGATGCGGGGCTCGATCCCAGGACCCTGTGATCATGACCTGAGCCGAAGGCAGAGACTTCAACCCACTGAGCCACCCAGGTGCCCCTAGTTTTTTTTGGTTGTTGTTGTTGTTGTTTTGTTTTTTGTTTTTTGGTTTTTTTTTAGAAATCATCATACTGTTTTCCACAGTGACTGCATTATTTTACATCCCCACTAACAAAGCATAAGTGTTACAATTTTCCTACATCCTTGCCAACACTCATTATTTTCTGGGGTTTCGTTTTGTTTCAATAGCCATCCTAACAGGTATAAGGTGGTATCTCACTGTGGTTTGATTTGCATCTCCCCAGTGATTGCTGATCTTGAGCATCTTTTCCATGTTCTTGTTGGCCATTTGTATATTTTCTTTGGAGAAATGTTTATTCACGTCCATTGCCCATTTCTGAGCTGGGTTGTTAGTTCTCTTGCTGTTGAGTTGCAGGGGTTCTTTATGTATTCTGAAATATTAACCTCTTACCAGACACATATGGTTTGCAAATATTTTCTCTCCTTCCATAGGTTGTCTTTTCACTCTGTTGATGGTGTCCTTTGATGCCCAGAAGTCTTTTTTTTTTTAAAGACTTTATTTATTTATTCAACAGAGAGAGAGAGATCGCAAGTAGGCAGAGAGGCAGGCAGAGAGAGAGGAGGAAGCAGGCTCCCCGCTGAGCAGGGAGCCCGATGCGGGCCTCGATCCCAGGACCCTGGGATCATGACCTGAGCCGAAGGCAGAGGCTTTAACCCACTGAGCCACCCAGGCGCCCGTTGATGCCCAGAAGTCTTGATGGAGTCCAGTTTATCTACTTTTACTTTTGCTGCCTAAACTTTTGGTGTCATATTAAGAAACATTACCAAACCCAATGTCATGAAGCTTTTCCTCTGATTTTTCCCCAAGAGTTTTATAACTGTGGGAGGGTTTTCAGCAGAGAAGTGATGTATCAATGTAATATTCACGAGGCAGAGGTGTGGGAGGCTGATTATATGAAAGATCCCAGTGCTTCACTTCTCTTATCCACACTGTTTGCCATGTCACGTTGCTGCTCCTCCCAAAAAGAGATAGCATGCATTTCCCTGCCACTTGATTTGATTTCAGTAACTTGGAACGGATCACTCACTCTGACTCTGAGCTTAATCCTATTACTTGTTTCAGCTGACAGAATGAGCCCAAAGTGGTAGCAGTCAACCCAACAAGCTAACCTCTCCAGGCATGAATAAGAGTCACCCAACTGAACTCTAGGTGCATCATTGTTGTCTGCTACTAAGGTTTTGTGGTTGGTTCTTAATGCATCTTCATGAAAACAATGGATAACTGCTACAGGAAGCAAGCTGGAAGCAGGGAGATGGGTTAGAAGGACATTACAGTGATTTAGGCAAGAGATGATGATAGCAGGGCAGGTGGTTAGAGGTGGCTGGATTCTGGATATATCTTGAAGGTAAGAGTGACAAGATTTGCTCTCAGATTGGCTATGGGGTATGGGAAAAGAGAAGAGTCAAGAAGGGTTTTGATCCAAGGAATTGGAATGATGGAATTTCTATTACCTGAGATGAGAAGAAGAACAGGTTTGGAGAGGGTATCTGAGAATCAGTTTTGGACATTTGTGATTCTTGGGAGAGTTGACATATGACTCCTGGAATTTGAGTGTTCTCATGAAATTAGAGATCAGCAGTGCTTCTTAAATAGATAATTCTGGAACAGGGAGGCCTCATGAGGCAGCCTGTACTAGCTAAACCATGACCATACTGTAGCATGCCCCAAAAGGAGAGGATGGGGATACCTTTACTCACCCTGTTTCCCTTAGCCTAAGGACATGAAAGAGAACCTCAAGGGGGTCCCCAGGCTCCTTATAAGGGAGCACAGAATAGGATAGAAGTCTAAACCAAGGGGCTTCCCAAGTAGTTGTCCAACAAGGAGATGCTTCGCCCAGAGAGAGTCTAGGGCTTGGAGGCTGAGGGGAGCTATAACTGCCCCTGCCTGAGGTCAGTCTTCAGTGGCAAAAAGGGTCCAGATGAAGTTATGCAGCACTCCGGAATTACCACACATACCCTCTCAGCAGAGCCCCAACTCTGTGGGGCCCACCAGCGGCAGACCCCACCTGAAGGAGTCCCCCTAGAAGCCAGTCACACAGGAGGAGGTCAGAGGTCAGTGACTCCTCTTCTCAGGAGTCCCAACAGCGGAGAATGAGGCTGGGAAGGATGGAGGGGTTGAGGAGGGGGAGAGTTCTAGAACAGATTAGATTCTAGAATTCCAGTTCTAGAACAGAATAGATTTCCAGCTCTGTGAGAGGGTGGGTCTAAGTTTTTGATGATCTTCTGTGTCAACCCGTTGTTTGGTAGTATATAACAAGTTATTTAAGCTATTTTGAGAGAAGAGGGGGAATTTCTCATACCTATGTAGACATAATTCACAGACCAGGATGTAGGAGGACTACAGGAAGGGAGGGAGCCTGGAAAGGAAGCCATCTCTCATCTCTGATTCTCTTCTCTTGCCCATCCTCTTCTCTCTCTCTCTCTCTCTCTCTTATCCCCTCACTCCCACCCCACAGACTGGCTTTCCTTGCTTCTATACTTGTGATACACTATGACCCCACAAAGCTCCTGATTTCACATGTGAAAAAGTCCCAGCCTCCTACAAACACTAGACAATATCCTCTATGAAAATCCTATAAAGAGAGTCCAATTGGCACTGTCAGGTGCTTACCCAGCCAGCTACAGCAAAATGTGGAGAATGAATTGTATGAATATTGCTATAGGCTTCCCTTAGAAGCACACTAAAACACAAGGATATGCACACAAGCAGTTTATTTGGGAGAAGATCCCAGAAACACCTGTAGGGGAGTACGGAAGGAACATGGAGAATGGAGGGAAGCCATGGATATGTTAGTAAAGAATGGGAAACTGGCCCTCACCCGCACAGGGACATCTCAGAGAACATGAAGAGCATACCTCAGACTTGTCCTACGTGAGGAGGAAGACCCCTGGGATATTCATCCACCAACCCCCATCTGTCACTGGTTGAGGGCTGCTTTCAAAGATGTTAATTTCCTGCCCTCCCAGGAGGTAGCTCAGGTGGAAATTCCAAGGGCTTGCATCAAAAAACACTTGGTGTGAAAGGTGAGAGCCCTGTGATCAAGGTACAGATAGCATTTGCTGTAGATATCATTCAGGAACAGAGAAGGATACTCAAAAGAAGATGGTTGAAAATCTGATTGGAGAAAATAGAACTCTCTATTTTTTTTCCTTTTTTTTCTTTTTTAATTTTATTTTTATTATTTGCCCAAGGGGTACAGGTCTGTGAATCATCAGGCTTACATCTTTCACAGCATTCACCAAAGCACAAACCCTCCCCAATGTCCATAACCCATCCACCCTATCCCTACTCTCCCACCCCCCAGTAACCCTCAGTTTGTTTTATGAGATTAGAAGTCTCTTATGGTTTGTCTCCTTCCCCATCCCATCTTTAGAACTCTCTATTTTTTAAAGATTTTCTTAAATTTAAAGAGAGATAGAGCACGAGTGGGGGGGAGGGGCAGAGGGAGAGAGAGAAACCCAGGCAGTCTCCACACTGAACACAGAGCTCAATGTGGGGCTCGATTCCAGGACCCTGAAATCATGACCTGTGTCAAAAGCAAGAACTGGCCACTCAATGGACAGAGTCACCCAGGTGTTCTGACAATAGAGTTTTCAATACCCCTCTGCCTAGACTTCCCAGCAAATCGACAATATACATGAATTAAACCGTGGATGGCTTAATAGCCAGAGATAGATCACATGCATAGACAGAAATGAACACACATATATTGTAATAAAAGTGCTTAACACACACTGATGAAATTCACCAGCAGAGAATTTGTCTTGTACTACAAGTGATTTTAGGTGAGAAGAAGGAAATTAAATTGTTCTTTTAAACATGCTGCTTTTGCTGGAAGGCATCAAAAATGTGAAAACAGGTGGTAATGGAGAAATGAATATTTCTTTTTCCTTTACCTTGTTATAATGTTTGTGCACTGATAGGACTTGAGAGAGAAATGATACTTCTAAAATATATTTTCCCCCTAAAAAATGTCCCCATCTCCTAGTGTTACAAAGTCATACATTTTTCTAATAACCTCAGGAGCTCAGTTAGTGCAAGTCCCCTTTGAAAACAATGGAAACTGTGCTCGGCCTCTTTAGTGCCTGGAGCAAAACATCAAATGAGACTCATGAGAATTTGGGGCTCAGACAGTTTCAGATGACATATGGGGCTTAAATGCTCAGATGGGGTCTGTGATGGAGGGAGGGAGGGAGGAAGGGTTGGAGTCTAGGGGCCTTGGTTACCCACTTAGAATGCAAGGGGTACACAGCAAAGGAAACAGTCAACAAAACCAAAAGACAACTGACAGAATGGGAGAAGATATTTGCAAATGACATATCAGATAAAGGGCTAGTATCCAAAATCTATAAAGAGCTTCTCAAACTCAACACCCATAAAACAAATAACCCAGTCAAGAAATGGGCAGAAGACATGAACAGACATTTCTCCAAAGAAGACATCCAAATGGCCAACAGACACATGAGAAAGTGCTCAACATCACTCGGCATCAGAGAAATACAAATTAAAACCACAGCGAGATACCACCTTACACCAGTCAGAATGGCTAAAATCAACAAGTCAGGAAATGACAGATGTTGGCGAGGTTGCGGAGAAAGGGGAACCCTCCTACACTGTTGGTGGGAATGCAAACTGGTGCAGCC
>LNAC01000502.1:982092-1053110 GCA_002007465.1 Ailurus styani
AAAAAAAAAAAAAAAAAAAGAATGCAAGGGGTAACCAGAGATGTCTGGGGGAAGAGGGTCCTAAGGGAGGCAGAGGCATCTTTCCAACAAATGGGGCTGCCTGTGTTTCTCCAGGTATCTTCCCCTCACCTTGAAATAAGAGGCAAATCCTACCAACTACTTGGAAATGTCCCCTTTACAATCCTCCATCCCAGATTGGTAAGGAGACAATGCTTTCCTTGGTTTGTAATAATTAACCTTAGTATAGGGTCTTAAAACAGTATACCAAACATTAAAAGATAGTAACACCAGAACATTGTTATTAAAAGAAAAGTCTTATTTTTCTTTTTTTTAAAAAAAAAGTTTTTAATAGGGACTCCTGTGTGCCTCAATTGGTTAAGCATCTGCTTTTGGCTCAGGTCATGATCCCAGGGTCCCACATCAGGCTCCTTGCTCAGCGGGGAGCCTGCTTCTCCCTCTGCCTGTTCCACCTGCTGCTCCCCCTGCTTGTGCTCACTCGCGCTCTCACTGACAAATAAAAATCTTTGAGAAATATTTTATAATATTAATGAGAATACTGATTTAAAATAGCTAAATATTACAACAAAATATTTAATTTATAATGTTAATAGGAAATACCCAAAACATTAACATTTTTTGGTTTGTATCTGGAGGATAGGATTATACTGACTTTGCTTTTACTTTTGGCTTATCAGTAATATAATAACCATGTATTACATTTTTTTTCTTTTTTTTTCTTTTTTTTTTTAAAGATTTTATTTATTTATTTGACACAGAGAGAGAGNCTTTTGGCTTATCAGTAATATAATAACCATGTATTACATTTTTTTTTCTTTTTTTTTCTTTTTTTTTTTTTTAAAGATTTTNAAGATTTTATTTATTTATTTGACAGAGAGAGAGAGAGAGAGATCAGATCACAAGTAGGCAGAGGCAGGCAGAGAGAGAGGAGGAAGCAGACTCCCTGCCGAGCAGAGAGCCCGATGTGGGCCTCGATCCCAGGACCCTGGGATCATGACCTGAGCCGAAGGCAGCGGCTTTAACCCACTGAGCCACCCAGGCGCCCTACATTTTTTTTTCTAAAAGTCAAGAGTGAGAAAGACCCAACCTCAGAAACCAAAAAGAAGACTGATGAACTGGTCTTTATAGATATTAAATACTTCTTGAGTCAAAAGACACCAAAAATAAAAGACAAAGGATACGCTGGGAGAAAAAATTGCAGTATGTATAGCAGGACAAAAATTTTAATTATAATGTATATCATACAAATCAATAAGAAAAAGAAGGGCGCCTGGGTGGTTCAGTGGGTTAAAGCCTCTGCCTTCGGCTCAGGTCATGATCTCAGGGTCCTGGGATCGAGGCCCGCGTCGGGNATACTTCTTGAGTCAAAAGACACCAAAAATAAAAGACAAAGGATACGCTGGGAGAAAAAATTGCAGTATGTATAGCAGGACAAAAATTTTAATTATTATGTATATCATACAAATCAATAAGAAAAAGAAAATAACACAATAAAAAATTGGACAAAAGGTAATAGCAAGGGCACCAGGGTGGCTTAGTTGGTTAAGTCCAACTCTTGGTTTCAGCTCAGGTCCTGATCTCAGGGTCATGAGCCCATGATGGGGTCTGTGCTCAGCATGGAACCTGCTTAAGGCTCTCTCTCTCTCTCCCTCTTCTTCTGCCACTCCCCACCCCAAGTGCACTCTCTCTCCCGGTCTCTCTCTCTGAAATAAATAAATAAAATTTTTAAAAAAAGATATTAGCAACTTCGGGAAGGTCAAAATTAAAATGTCCAACAAACATATAACAAGATCTTAACCTCACTAAAAATGAAGGAAATAGAAGCTATGATCACTAGTGAAATATCATTTTTGCCTATCAGTTCAGGCTACATGTTAAAATTTGGTAATATCCAGAGTTTGTGAGGGTATGAATTCATTAAAAATTTTAAAAGGCTAATAGTGCCTGTGTCTATGAGGATATGTACTTGTAAGATTGGCATCATGCCCTCTTCAACACATGGTGTTGGGAAAACTGGACGGCTAGATGCAAAAGAATGAAACTGGACCACCTTCTTACATCATACACAAAAATAAACTCAAAATGGATTAAAGAATTTATTGTGAGACCTGGAACCATAAAAATCCTAGAAGAGAGAACAGGCAGTAATCTCTCTGACATGGGCCATAGCAACATTTTTCTAGATATGTCTCCTGAGGCAAGGGGAACAATACAAAAATAAACCATTGGGACTACATCCAAATATAAAGCTTCTGCACAGCAAGGGAAATAATTAACAAAACTAAAATATAATCTACTAAATGGGAGAAGATATTTGCAAATGACATATCTGATAAAGGGTTAATATCCAAAATATATAAAGAACTTATACAACTCAACACCAAAAAAACAAATAACCCAGTTAAAAAATGGACAGAAGATAAGAACAGACATTTCTCCAAAAAAGACATATAGATGGGCAACAGACACACAAAAAGATGTTCAACATCACTCATCATCAGGGAAATGCAAATCCAAACCACCACAATGAGGTATTACTTCATACCTGTCAGAATGGCTAAAATAAAAAACACAAGAAACAGCAAGAGCTGTTGAGGACATGGGGAAAAATGAACCCTTGTGCACTGTTAGTAGGAATGCAAATTGGTGCAGCCCCTGTGGAAAACAACACAGAGTTTCCTCAAAAAGCTAAAAATAGAACTACCCTATGATCTAGCAATCCCACTACTGGGGTATTTACACAAAGAACCCAAAAACACTAATTTGAAAGGATGCATGCACCCCTATGTTTATTGCACCATTATCTACAATAGCCAAATTATGGAAGCAGACCAAGTGTTCATCGATAGATGAATGGACAAAGATGTGGTATATATATACAATGGAATATTATTCGGCCATAAAAAGAATAAAGTCTTGCCATTTGCAACAAACATGGATAAAACTAGAGACTATAATGCTAAGCAAAATAAGCCAGTCAGAGAAAGACAAATACCATATGATTTCATTCATATGTGGAACTTAGGAAACAAAACAAACAAAGGGAAAAAAGAAAGAGAGAGAGAGACAAACTGTGAAATAGATTCTTAACTAGAGAAAACAAACTGATGTTTACCAACAGAGGGGAGGTGGGTTGGGGGAATGTCTGAAATAGGTAAAGGGGATTAAAGAGTACACGTACCATGATAAAAATAAATAAATAAATGGCAGAGCACTTTCTGAAGAGAATTTAGTGTCATATATCAAAATATTAAGGAGGGCATGTATTGCATGGAGCACTGGGTTTTATATGTAAACAATGAATCTTGGAACACTACATCAAAAACTAATGATGTACTGCATGGTGACATAACATAATTTTAAAAAAGATGATAGATTTAAATCAATGTTGATAATCATATTAAATGTAAATGATCTAAACACCCAAATTAAAGGCAGAGATTGTTAAATCGAATGTAAAAAACAAAAAAACATTAAGTGTACATACCCTGCATTCCGATTTTAGCCTGAAAAAATATTTACCCATGTACAGATAAAAAGAGACATGAGTCATGAAACACTACAACCAATTGTTCAGCATCAGAGAATGGTTACATAAACTATGGTTAATCCATACTATTGGAAACCATGCCACACCTAAAAAGACTTAAGAAAACTTAAATGGAATGACATGACAAGAGCTTATAAAGATGAAAGAAGGGCGTCAGAGTGGCTAGGTCAGTTAAGCATCTGCCTTTGGCTCAGGTCATAATCCCAGGGTCCTGGGATCAAGCCCTACACTGGGCTCCCATCTCAAGGGAATCTGATTCTCCCTCTCCCTCTGGTGCTCCTCCCCCTGCTTGTGCTGCTCTCTCTCTTTTTGTCTCAATCCCTGTCAAAAGGATAAATAAAATCTTAAAAGAAAAAATGAAGGCAGTATAACACAGAGGTACCCAATGAGGGCTTTAACATGATCTGCCTGGGCTCAAATCCTGGTGTGCACATTTCCTGGCCACCTGAGCTCAGGTAAGCTTTCTATGCTTCCACTTCCCCTTTTGTAAAAATGGGAGGAAAAACAAAACCTCTATGCCTCTTAGAGTTTTTTTTTTTAAATAAGAATCAAGGAAAGCATTTGAATTACACCTGTCTCATATATCAACAAGTTCTAGTAGCTCTTATCTATTAGATGAGAAAATCAAGTTGTAAAACACCAAGAATGGTATCAAAGCTTTAATATTTGAGATAGTATCTCTATGTGCACATGCCTATACACATGGAAAATGGCCCAGGAGAAAACACAGCACATTAACAGCAATGTTTATTTCCGAGGAAGGGAGAGGCTTGGGTGGGGCTGGGACAGCCCAGGGGACTTGTTCTGTAAACTCCACACTTCACGTTTACTTCTTCAGAACAATAAATGTAACTTGTGTAAATACCATAGAAAGAAATACAAATATTTAAAAAACCTTAAAACAACAACCAGCTGTACCTAGAGGCAAAGCAACACAGGCTTCGACTCTAAGCTCTAAACTTGAGAGAGTTACAAATGTATTACTCAGGGAAGTTGAATAATTGTGCAACTTTCGATACTGTCTTGTGTCTATTTTGGCTATACAAGCAACTTCCTTAGTAACAAGAGTTCAGGCTGTGGTTAACAATATTTTGTAGAAATAGAAAGATAGAAATGATGTCCTTTTTTAAAAGGTTTTATTTTATTTTTTTAAAAGATTTTATTTACTTATTTTTAGAGAGAAAGGGAGAGACAGAGAAAGAGCACACATGGGGGGGCAGGGAGGGGCACAGGGAGAGGAAGAGGGAGAAGCAGACTCCTGGCTAAGCAGGGATCCCACCCAACATGGGGCTCTATCTTACAACCATGAGACCATGACCTGAGCTCTCTCTCTTTTTGTCTCAATCCCTGTCAAAGGATAAATAAAATCTTATTTTATGATGAGCCATGATTAAGAGTCAGACACTCAACCGACTATGCCACCTAGTCACCCCTTAAGATTTTATTCCATTTTTAATTTTTTTTTTAAGATTTTATTTATCTGACAGAGAGAGAGCGTGCATGAGAGAGCACAAGCAGGGGGAGCAGCAAAAGGAGAGGGAGAAGCAGGCTCCCTGCTAAGAAAGGAGCCCAATTCGGGACTTGATCCCAGGACGCTAGGATCGTGAATCTGAGACGAAAGCAGATTCTTAACTGAGTCACCTAGGTGCCCTAAGATTTGATTTTTAAGTAATTTTTATACCCAACCTGGAGCTGGAACTCACAGCCCTGAGATCAACACTTACATGCTCTGCCCACTGAGCCAACCAGGTGCCCCCAAATGATCTGTAATGTTAATACACTGGCTGTCACCCACCATGATGCCTTCCAGAGTTGAACAGGGGCCAATTTTATCTTGTTTTCATCATGTGTGTTAGTTTTAATTGCACTTCTGTGCTGTCTCATAACCTCTAAGCAAAAATGATGGAATGTTCTCATCCAATTGTGCAGAATTTATCTTTGAGTCTTGGAAGAAATGCCGGTGAAGAGAAATTCCTGGGTGAGGTTGAAGAGCTTTCCATCAGGTGCGAATGTGCTTGAGCCTCATGTTACACTCTTGTGTTGATCTGGATGAAGAAGCATTTCACTTTCTAAAGCTTGTTATTAAAAGAAAATATTTTAGAAATACTTAAATCAAAACATCATACAACACCCATGTATTAATACAACTATGTATTAATCACCCAGATTTAACCGATTTAAGTACTTTTATGTAATAGCTTCTGCTGTGATTTTTAAATTTTTATTTAAAAAATACTTTTGCAAATACAGCACAGCTAAGTTCTCCCCTCTACTCCCCAATCCTTAATTTTATTCTCCTTTGCTGAGGTGACCAGTCTCCTGAACTGAGTGTATAACATTAGCAGGCATACTTTTAAATCTTCCCACACAAATCCGTGCATCATTCAGGACCATGGCAGGCACATGCAAATGAGCTAACTGGGGTAGTCTAATAAAGGTTCTATTTGCATATGTGTAGACTGTGATGAGGAAACTCACAAGAGATGGTGAAACACCTTGGGGGTAGCAAGCAAAGAGAGTCATCATTATGCCGAGGGCTTGGAGGGACTTGTTGGAAGTACCTGCTATAGACCCAGATAGACCTGCCTCCCTAGCAGCTCTGGTGTTCAGTGAACAAATGCAACCTGACAAGGAGGCCATGGGCAGGTAGGGGGAGAAGTTAATCTCGACCCTCCCTCTTCTCCTCCTTCTGGCACCTCCAACTGGATGAACCCAACTACAGCCACAGGACGAGAACTCCCTAATGAAATTCTTTTTTCTTTTTAAGATTTCATTCATTTATCTGAGAAAGGTTGAGAGAGAGAGAACCAGCACGGGGGAGGGGCAAAGGGAGAGGGAGAAGCAGACTCCCTGCTGAGCAGGGAGCTAGATGCAGGGCTCATTCCAGGACCCTGGGATCATGACCTGAGCTGAAAGCAGGCACTTAACTGATTGAGCCACCCAGGTACTCTCCCCTCCCAGCCACCCCCCCCTGGCGCCCCCACCCAGTGAAGTTCTTAAAGCTTCCCCAGGCCAGAGCATGGTGGAGAAGGCTGCAAGATCTGGAGAATAGAGAATATGTATCCAAACAAAGCAAAGTGTTGGTTGTAGGGCTCACAACGGTACTTAAATGGTATCAGATTTTTACTTGTGCTTTTTGTAGCTTGATTTTTTTCATTCACCATTATATTTTTGCTATTTTATCCATGCTGAAGAGATGTAGCTCTAATTCATACATTCATTTTCACTGCTCTGTAGTATCTCATCATTTTACTATCACAACCAATGCTGCAATGAACAGGCTTACTTACAGATGGCCAACCCACATATGCAAAAACCTCACTTGGGGATATACATAAAAGTGTGTGTGTTCACTTGAGATGATATACACATGAACATTACTAAGTATTGCAAAACTGTCCCCTATCGAAATGACTCCAGTGTCCATGCCCACAGGCTGAGGGTGAAAGCGCCCATTTCTGATTCTCCACTCTTACCACAGTGGACCAGACTTGAAAACTCTGCCAACCTAATGGCTCTGACATCCATAGCTCCTTGTTATTTTAGTCTGCATTTCCCTGTTAAAGACCACTGTTTACTTTAGTATGCCTCATAATCCCCAAGAGTGACACTTAAGGCAGGACAGAACAGTCATACCAGGAAGCACCTGTTAATGCCATTAATGTTCACAGTCAATGGTCATTACAAAATATGCCTTTGGTTGATTCCCCACGTCTTCCTTTCCTTGAGTTTTCTACACATACAGCTCATGAATGTCAGAGTACAGGTAGGTGCTTTCATGAATGAACACTTGCTAACCTATTTACTCATAAGAAAGCATCTCAAAACAGTCTTGATTTCTTGTGTTTTCTTGACATTTTTGAGAGATTGTGTTGAAGGGCAAATACTTAGAAAATGAACTCCAAGACTTTTTTCTACATGAGAAAGAATGGCTATTTTTAAAAAGAAGGAAAAAAAGAGAATATTTGGGGAAAAGAGGCTATGAAACAACAGGTGTTACAAAGTTTGTGTTTGTTTAGTATTTTTATTTTTTTGTTTAATATTTTTAAAGTTATAACGTGCTTGTATGTGCATGGGATATTTTAGGGACTATATTCTAGAAGCAAGAAATGGTTGCCTCTTGGGGAGGAGACTGAGAATTTTAGGCTTGGGGTGAGAAATAGATTCAGTTTTGATTATAGAGCTCTTGGCATTCTTGGGGCATCTGGCTGACTCAGGTGGAAAAGCTTGCGACTCTTGATCTTGAGGTTGTGAGTGTGAGCCCCACACTGGGTGCAGGGATAACTTTAAAAAAATAAAATCTTTAAAAATATTATAGAATTCTTGGTATTCTTGGCTTTTGTTCTACCACCTCAAACAAATCAGAGAATATGACTTGCTTGATTAAAATACAAATTTTGACTTTTTCATCCCAAATAATTTTATTTTAACTTGCCATTAAACTGATTATGAAGTACAGAGCTATATGAAAGGGAAATTAACCTCCTAAAATTATAAAACAGAAATGTCAACACTTTGACCTTATATTTTCACCATCACAGATTTCCCTCTAACAAACAGTCCACATTATGCTTTCAATTTAAAAGTTGGTAATGGATGGAGGCCAGTTTAATATCCTAGAAAAGAAGGGCAAACAGCTATCAAAGTATTGCAAAACTACTTAGAAAACTTTAGGGCAGTTTCATGTTTTTACTTCAGGAAAGTGTGAACGTTTACTGTTCCATCTAGAAAATAGGTAATAATGTGACTGTGTTATGTTGGAATTTACTTATTTTTTCTTTTTTTTTAAGATTTTTAATTTTTTATGTATTTGACAGACACATACACACACACACAGAGCACAAGCAGGAGGAGCAGCAGGGGAAGAGGCAGAAGCAGATTCCCTAACTGTTGCTCCTATGGAAGCAGACTTCCGTAAGTGAAGGCTTATGGTTTTCGGGGTCTAGATATACCTTCAACTTCACAACTTTTATCTCCTCCCTATTAACACCTGTAGCAGATACTGTTGTTGTCTACCCACGCTCCCTCATGTTGACTCTTTCAGGGAGCAGGCCCACTTCTAGCTGCCAGGGCTTCCTCCCACTGCCCAGACTTACTTTGCCCACCCACAGGACAGGCCGGAGTGCCCAGGAATTGCCACTACCCCTCGGTGGCCCTTGATACCTGACTGATGGGAAGTGTCAGTGGGACACTCTTAGGGTGTTCTGCTCTGGCTCCAGAGATCCCAGGCAGACATAGCTTTGGCTCTCTGACTGGTAGCTCCCTTGGTAATTCACCTTGATTGGCAACTTGCTGGTATCCTCCCACTGGCCCTCCCTCTCTGCTTTCTGCAATTACCTTTCACATAGGACTACTCTGAGTCTTTGTCTCAGAATCAGCTTCTAGGGTTTCCAAGTTAAGGAAGACCAATGCAATGGGTCCTCCCAGGAATTAGAGGCCCTCAGCAGCTGCTAAATGACCAGATGGCCTCAGCTCAACCACGTTGGAAAGGGAAGTGACTGGTCAGTCCAAGATAGGATATTTTTTCTTTTTTCAGATAAGGTATTAAACAGGCTGACTGGATAATTAATTTCTTTTTTAAGAAATCCCCTTATTTTTCCTCTGACTAAAGGTAAAACATGACCATTGTAAAATTTTAAGAAATACAGGAAAATGAGATGAAAAAAATTATAATCAACCATAATGCTCCACTCAGTGATTTATTATTATTATTTTAAGGAATTTATTTATTTATTTATTAAAAAATGGTTATTTATTTTGGGAGGGAGGGGCAGAGAGAGAGAATCTCAAGCAGACTCCACTGAGTGTGGAGCTGGACTCAGGGCTTGATCTCACAACCCTGAGATCATGACCTGAGCTGAAATCTGGAACAGGCCACTCAACTGACCAAGCCAACCCAGTCACGCCTATTCATTTATTCTTAAATTTTAATTCCAGTATAGTTAACATACAGTGTTATATTAGTTTCAGGTGTACAATATAGTGATTCAACACTTCCATACATCACCCAAGGCTCATCAGGACAAATGTGCTCCCTAATCCCCATCACCTCTTTCCCCCACTCCCCACTTAAGGACTTAAATCATGGCTCCTTAAATCCTAACATTTTGTGTTTATCTATCTTCCCCTGGTTTTTTTGAGATACAATTGAGATAATATTGAGATATAATAATAACGTACAACACTGTGTAAGTTTAGGGTGTACAACATAATAATCTGACTTACACATTATTGTGAAATAATTACCGAAAAAATTTAGCTACCATCCTTCATCTCGTATAGGTATAAAAAAATTGGTTTTTTGCTCTCTGTGAGAATTCTTGTCTCTTGCCAACTTTCCTGTGTCTCATACAGCAGTGTTAACTATGGTCACCATGTTGTCCATTACATCCCCAGTACTTACTTATCTTATAACTGGAAATTTGTACTTTTTGGCCACCTTCTTCTAATTCCCACCCTCCTGTAGGGACCACAAATCTGATCTCTTTTTCTTTAAGTGTGGGTTTTGTTTTGTTTTGCTTTTTGGATTCCACATATAAGAGACGACAGTCTATGCTTAGATTCTGGCTGTCCCCAAGGACTCTGACCCTAAGTTGCTCTATGCAGACACAGCTTGATGTAAACTGCTTATAGGGCATGAGGCAGAAGTGCCTGCTGGAGCCTTACATACCGGAAAAGGAAACTGGCTTTGTAAATAAGGCTTTCTTTGTCAAGAAACAGAAATTACCCAGCAGTCCTTTAAGGCTCAGACCAGGAGTTTCAGGAGGAAAATAAGGAAGTTACAGAATGTAGTAGAGAAAAGTAGGAAATGAAAGTCTATAGCCTCAACATGAAGTTTATTTAGGTGATTGGGCTTTTTTTCTCAAGCCGTGAGGAAACAGATGGCTGAAGCAGGACAGATGGAGTTAGAAAGACTGACTTCTGATGGTAAGGAGGCCTGGGGTCTGGGCCATCAAGCAGGGCAGGAATGGGGTATGGTTATGTTTTTAATAAGAACAGAAAACATTTTGCAAAGGTGATATACTTCCAGACAGATGGAGACCAGGGAGAAACACGGTGAGAAGCCCATGCCAGGAAGTAACAGTAATAATAAGGAAAACATTAAGTCTGTGAGGGTAACAGCCCTAAGATAAGAACCTAAGTTCAAGCCCTTCTTGGGGAGGGGAATCACAGAAAGCCCAAGGGAGGAAGTGGGGAAGGTGAAGCAGGGAAGGAGGAGAGGAAGACTTCTCAGCAGGGCTTCCTGTTGTGGGAAACTGAGGCTTAGTCTTACTGGCACTGCAGCAGAAGAAATGCCAAGCTGAGCCCAGCCCCAGCTGTGGAATCATGAGGACACAAAATGGTGGTTGGTTGAAGCCACTGAATTTCCTTTTTCTTTTCTTTTCTTTCTTTCTTTCTTTTTTTTTTTTTTTAAGATTTTGTTTATTTATTTGACACAGAGAGAGAGACATCATAAGTAGGCAGAGAGAGAGGGGGAAACAGGCTCCCTGCTGAGCAGGGAGCCTGATGAGGAGCTCAATCCCAGGACCCTGAGATCATGACCTGAGCTGAAGGCAGAGGCTTAACCCACTGAGCCACCTAGGCGCCCCATGAATTTTCTTTAAAAAGAAATAGGTAACTGATAGATGATGTGGTAAGCAGAATGGCCCCCCAAAGATGTCCACTTCCCAACCCCTAGAACCTGTAAATTATGTTACATTACATGACAAAAGGGACTTGGCAGATGGGATTAAGGTAAAGGATCTTAAAACAGGGGATTAGTTGGATCATCTGGGCCTATCCTAATCATGTAAAGCCTTATAAGCAGAGAATTTTCTCCAGCTGGACTCGGGGACATGGCAGAAGGAAAAGTAGGAGAGGTTGAAGCTATAAGGAAGATCCGACCTACTTTGCTGGGATGAGGGGGACGTGGGAACCCTAAGTACCCCAGGAAGTCTCTCAAAGGAGCAGAGACTGGCTCTAGGCTGACAGTCGGAAAGGAAACTGGGACCCTAGTCCTACAACCAAGAGAAAATGAACTTGGCCAACAACCTGAATGGGCTTAGAAGCTGCCCCATCCCCAGGCTCTCCAGAAGGAAACGGAGCCCAGCCAGCACCATGATTGCAGCCTCATGAACCTAGAAGGAAACGGAGCCCAGCCAGCACCATGATTGCAGCCTCATGAACCTTCAAGGAAGGGACCCAGCGGAGCCATGCTATGCCTGGACTTGTGACCTACAGAACAGCGAGATAAGAAATGGGTGTTGTTTTAAGCCTCTGTGTGGCAATTCATTACAGCGCAATAGAAAACCTATACCCGATGTGTAAACTGAGCACTGGCAGGCAATGTGAGCCCCATGACCTTCAAGGAGTGTGCCCCAGGCATGGGCAGAGGAGAGTGGAGAAGGCTTCTCAGAAAAGACGGAGTTTGAGCAATGCTTTGAAGGAGCAGTGTCTTACATCAGACTTCCCCAGAAACTTGCCCCAAAACAAAGATTTGAGGGCAAGTAGTTGGTTTAGGTAATAATCCCAGGAGGTGATAGCAGAGGAATGAGAAAGTGAGGCAGGGAAAGGAAAGAAAACCACAAACATGAATCATTGGGCAAGTGAACAGTTGTAGGCAAATAGCGTGCAATCCTTTGGGGGAAAGGGGTACAGGAAAATAGTGTGGACAATGCCTCAGAATGGCCATATTGGAGAGACAGTAGGACAGGAGGATGACCAACTCCTCTTATCATTGGCTGAGAGCCTTTTCTGGGGGCATTCACTTCCTGGCACTTCCGGCTCTGTCGTGTGTGCCCAACAGCCACCAGCAACTTCAAAAAGCTCTGAGGCAGGTGTTGGCAGTTGGAAGTCTGGGTGGCATGAACTGAACCAGTGGGGGCCCAGAGGTATGGGTGGGACACCTTCAACACCTGCTGCGAAGGGAGGAGGGTTTGCCAGGCACAGACCAGAGAAGCTGTTCCCAGCAGAGGGAGATGGGTATGTGCACAGAGGTATGAAAAACACACGAAAGAGGGCTGTAAAGTGAGTAGTGGAGGTGGGTCTGGAGTCAGACAAGCAGGGTTGAATTCTGATTCCACCTCCTCACTAGTTGTGCCTTGTTGGGCAAGTGACTTCACTGCCCTTTGTGTTATCTATACCATGGGAATTATCTATAGTACCTACCTGACCAGGTTGTCACAAGGACTAAATTAGATAATGTTTTTAAAGGGTAAGGTAGGGGCATCTGGGTGGCTCAGTGGGTTAAGCCTCTGCCTTCGCCTCAGGTCATGATCTCAGGGTCCTGGGATTGAGTCCTGCATCGGGCTCCCTGCTTGGCAGGGAGCCTGCTTCCTCCTCTCTGCCTGTCTCTCTGCCTACTTGTGATCTCTCTCTCTCTGTCAAATAAATAAATAAAATCTTTAAAAAATAAAATTAAATTAAAAAAAAAAATAAATAAAAGGATAGGATAGATCTTTACCTAATACCAGAGACAAAAACTAACTCAAAATGGGTCAAAGATCTAAATGTAAGAGCATTCAAAGAAACCCTTCAAAGAAAACATAGGACAAAACTGTAATGCCATCGGATTTGGCAATGATTTCTTGGATATGACACCAAAGACATAGGAAGCAAAACCAAAAATAGACAAATTTGACTTCATAAAAGTTAAAAGCTTTGGGCATCAAGGAATATATCAACAGAGTGAAAAGACAACCTACACAAAGGGAGAAAATATTTGCAAATCACCTATCTGATAGGGGTTAATATCCAGAATATAAAAAGAGCTCTTATAATTCAATACAAAAAAAACAAACAATCTAATTAAAAATGAACAAAGGACTTGAGTGGACATTTCTCAAAGAACTGTGAATGACCAATAAGCATATGAAAAGATGCTCAACATTACTGATCATTAATGAAATGCACACCAAAACCACAATGAGATGCCATCTCATACTCATTTAGGACAGGTACTATAAAAAAACAAACAAATAAACAAAAAATCCACCACCATCACCACCACCACCACCACTAACAACAACAACAAAAACCCAGAAAATAGCAAGGTATGGAGAGGACATGATGGAATTGGAATCCTTACTCACTGCTGATGGGAATGTAAAATGGCACAACACCTATGGGAAATAATATGGATGTTCCTCAAAAAATGAGATAGAATTACCATATAATCCAGCAATTCTACTTCTAGCTATTTACCACAAAGAGTTGAAAGCGGAATCTGAAAGAGATATTTGTACACCTATAGTCATAGCAGAATTATTCACAATAGCCAAAAAGTGGAAGCAACCCAAATGCCCATCGAGAGACGAATGGATAAGTAAATTGTGATAGATACATTGGAATATTATTCAGCCTTACAAAGGAAGGAAATTCTGACACCTGCTATAATATGAATGAATCTTGAGGACATAATGGTAAATGAAATAAGCTAGTCAAAAAAAGACCATTACTGCATGATTCCATTTACATGAAGTACCTAGAGTAGTCAAAATCATTGAGAAGGAAAGTAAAATGGTGGTTGCCAAGAGATGAGGGAAGGGGGCAGTGGGTATTTATTGTATAATAGGTACAGAGTTTTGAATCTTCAAGGTGAAAAATGTTGTAGAGATTTATGCTTGCACAACGATACATATATACTTAATACTGCTGTGCATTTAAAAATTGGAAGGGAAGGTGAAACATGAGAGACTGTGGACTCTGAGAAACAAGCTAAGGGTTATGGAGAGGAGGGAGGACGGGGGATGGGTGAGCCTGGTGGTGGGTATTAAGGAGGGCACGTATTGCATGGAGCACTGGGTGTGGTGTATAAACAATGAATCTTGGATCACTGAAAATATAAAATAAAAACAAATAAATATAAGAAAAATGAAAAAATGGTTAAGATGGTACATTTTATGATACATATTTTACTTCAATAAAATAATGAAAAGAAAAAATAATTTAAAAGAGGATTGGTGCCCGGCCAGCCCCCAGTAATGATAAAAACTAGTATGGGTGAATGTTGATTAGCTGGTTGTGCCCAAGAATAGAGCATCTGGGGAACAGGGGTCCAGTGTGCCCACCAGGCCAGAAAGGTGAGTAACAGGTATGGGTTATCTCTGTAGTCTGTGTTTAAAAATATGGGCTTACTTTTGGGGTCGATGGAACCATAATCCAGGGCTTCTGAATCTAGGAGTCCATGGTTCCTAAGGAGTCTATGGATAAAATTCAGGAGGTCCATCAACTTGGGTAGGAAAAGAATAATCTTTAATTTCACGAGCTTCTAACTGAAACTCACCCTTTCTTTCAATGATGAATGTGGGAAACAAATCACAGTGCTGTTGGCAGGAATCAGGACTTTGTCACTAGTAAAATATACAGGTATTTCCAGGTTGCAAACTCATCACTGCTCCAAAATCTTGGTTTTTCGATCTTTTGTTAGATTTTGATATTTCATGCATTAATAAAGAAACATATGGGCCGCCTCAGTGGCACGATTGGTTAAGCGTCCGACTCTTGGTTTCGGCTCGGCCTGTAGTCTCAGGGACATGGGATCAAGCCCTGGGTTGGGCTCTGCTCAGCTTGGAGTCTGCTTGGGACTGTCTCTTCCTCTTCCTCTGCCCCACCCCAATGAATAAATAAATCTTTTTTAAAAAGAATCATTTGTTTATTTTTAAATATTTGGGTAAGTGCATTTCCATATAATTGGTTTCATTTGTATCCTTATGTATTTTGTTTTATTAATTTTGAAACATTGTTCTAAGAAGGAGGTTCACACACTTCACGAGGCCTGCAATAAGTCCATGCAAAAATTAAAAAAGTAGGGGTGCCTGGGTGGCTCAGTCAGTTAAGCATCTGATTCTTGGTTTTTTTGGTTTTTGGTTTTTTTTTTAAGATTTTATTTATTTATTTGCCCGAGAGAGAAGGGGAGAGCACAAGCAGGGAGAGCAGCAGGCAGAGGTAGAGGGAGAAGCAGGCTGCCCGAGGCACAGGGAGCCTGATGAGGGACTTGATCCCAGGACTCTGGGATTATGACCCAAGCTGAAGGCAGATGCCCAACCGACTGAGCCACCCAAGCGTCCCCCTGACTCTTGGTTTTAGCTCAGGTCATGATCTCCGTGTCCTGAGATCCAGCCCTGTGTCAGGCTCTGCACTCAGTACAGTCTGCTTGTCCCTCTTCCTCCGTCTCTGTTCCTCCCCCTCTGCTCCTTCACGTGCTGCCTCTCTCTTAAGTAAATAAATAAAATTTTTTTTAAATAAACAAACAGATAAAGGGTAACAAGTATAATCTGACACATAGTTTCAGTGATAGTTGGGTTTATTGAATGTGGCTGTATTCTAAGGGTCATGACCTGACTTGTGGCATTATGCACAATTATCTGATAGTAAATTCATAAAAGTTCTGACCAGATTTGCAGGCTTGGGTGACTAAAGGTACCTCTGTGGTCCTCAGTCCCTCTTCTACCCCACATGTCGCTATCAACAGCTCTGGCTCACCCTGGCACTGAGCCTCACTGAGCCAGAGCCAGGTTTCCTTGGGGACAGATATGCTATCTGTGGGGGAATGTGTGTGGGGGTGGAAAAAAGCCCTTGGGTTTTCTGATAGCACTCTCTTACCCTTAGAAGCTGCCCTTTCTCTCCTCCCTGTTAAACCCTGTGAAAAGAAAAATACTGACACTTAATACTCTTAGGTCTGAAGGGAAGGTGGTTACCATGGGCTCTTTCTGGAAAAGCAGATTTGAACAGACATATTCAAATAAGTGATTATGTTCATGGTGAATCTCTGGGGATAAATATAAACTCCAGTTAGATTAGAAAGGGAAAGATTTCAGAGGCAAGCTTATGAGGCAGAAATGCCTAGCTGTTCTTGAAATACTTTTCCTCTTTCTCCCAGGGCTTCCAGACCACATTTCCCAGCCTCCCTTGCTGTGGGGCTTAGCCGTGGGATTGTGCTCTGGTGAATGGAAACTTAGTAGATGTGAAGGGCATCGCTTCCATGCTAGGCTCTTGAAAACTCCCCACAAGCAGACATGCCCCATTCTTCTACTCCTTTTGCTTCAATGTTGGTGGGCCACATGTAATCACAAGGGTCTTGATGAGCAGAAGGACAATGGAGGCCACAGCATATCCCAGTTAAGGATATATCTTCGCCATTAGCACTGGGAGAGCCCTGGTCCTGCCTAAATCATGTGCTTGTTCTTGCATGAATCACTGTCACCTGGGAGATAGTCGACCAGGTCGTGATTCCACCCCTGGGGTGACAAAGTGGTCCAGTCAGTCTCATCAAAACAGATGGAGTGTATTAGTTTCTCATCACTGCTGTAATAATCTACCCCAGTCTTAGTGGCTTGAAATAACACAATTTCATTCTTTTTTTTTTTTTTTAAAGATTTTATTTATTTATTTCACAGAGGGAGAGAGATCACAAGGAGGCAGAGAGGCAGGCAGAGAGAGGGGGGGAAGCAGGCTCCCTGCTGAGCAGAGAGCCCGATGCGGGCCTCGATCCCAGGACCCTGAGATCATGACCTGGGCCGAAAGCAGAGGCTTTAACCCACTGAGCCACCCAGGCGCCCACAATTTCATTCTCTTACAGTTCTGGAGGTCTGAAGTCTAAAATGGGAAACCCTGGGCTTAAATCAGGGTGTTGGCCAGACTGCCTTCCTTCTGGAGGCTCTGAAGGAGAATCCATTTCCTTGCCTTCTCCACCTTATAGACACCTCTTGAGTATCATGGCTTGTGCCCACATTCTCCACTTTTGAAGGCAGTAACATCCATGTCACGCTGTCATCTTTCTGCTCGTCTTTCTGTTCATGTTCTATTCAAGCTCTGTCTCCTTGTCCCACTTATAAGGACCCTGGTGATTACATTGGGCCCACTGGATAATCCAGGAGATTACAGTCCCACTGGATAATCTTCCACATTAGTCAGCTCACCAGTGATCTTCATTCCTTCTACAATTTTAATTCCCCTTTGCCACATAATCTAACATATTTATGGGTCCCAGGGATTGTGACAAGGATATCTTTGGGGGACCATTACTCTGCATACCACATAGAACAAACACAATTACAATGAGATGGAGAGAAAGGTGATTCCCCAAAGGAAGGAATGCTAGGTAGACAAGAAGCATATGTCCTCTCCCATACTTTCAGATTTAAAGGGGTGTGGGCCCCCATCTTGGTGCACTTCATCTGTGCCTTTATTAGGCATCTGTAGCAGATGCTCGTGATGTCCTATATCACACCTCCTGAACTCACCTGATTTTAGCGTACTTTGTATGCTAAGTTTGCATGCTTTGCCAACATCCTTTATAAAGCTTCCATGGAAACTATTCTCTGCTTTTTCTAAGACAGCGTAAGTTCCCTTGGGCAAATTCAGGTAACTGGAAAGTGCAAGGGCATTAACACCCCAGGAGGGAGAGATGTTCATCTAATGGGGGATGGAATCAACTGTTAAATGCCACAGCGTCCATCCTCTGGTGGAGCACTTCTCATGTGCTTTGTCCGTGGTTCTTCAGACGGTCCCAGCGGGATTGAGCCTTGGTTGCCCATAGTGGTAACCCGCTCATTAACACACAATGTTGGCTTTTTCCCCCTTCCCTGTCTCGTTCTCCCCACCCCCCCTCCTGCTTCCTCGGATCATCTCCCCAGCAGACTACCCATACCCACATCCTTCTCTCAGATTGTGCTTTTTGGAGGAACCCAACTAAAATAGCACTTACCCCTCACGTTTTATGGAGAACCAGTGATGCAGGGTTCTGGAGGGTAGACCTGGCACAGTGTGCTTACGGGCATCTGTTCTGACTGGCTGGCATCCAGTCGGTTGGTCCATGCCCATGTCATCCAGGTCATTTCCCTCTTATGAGATCAGTCAGCATCATAATATAAATCACCATCCCTGACGTGTCCTTCTTAGCTGGTTATGAGGTTCTCGTTCAAGACGTGTAGGAAGTGAATATAAATATCTTAAGACACAGTCCTATTGGGCCATGTGCTAAAAAGGTCAGCGTTCCATAAATGGGGAGAAAAGGTTATCCGAGGTTTTTTTTTTTTTTCCCCTTCAGTTCAGACTGAGGTCAGGGTTGTTTATTTGAATTCTGGCAATAACCCTGGGAATTTATTTACGTGCCAAGGGAAACACGAGGACAGTGGACTCCAGTAAGAGCGTGCTCCAAGGCACATAAGAGAACAGGCATGAACCCAGAGGAAGACACCGGGTCCTTGCCCTAGATACAAATGCCTGGTGACTTTGGAGGGGGTCACACATTCTGGGTTGGCTAATGCAGACATCATTTAATCTATGTGCCGGAGGGAGATGAGACAGACTGGAGACACAGACTTCAAGAAGACTTTGATCATCTCTCTGTGGCCCAGCACTCCTCTTTGTCCTGAGATGCAGCATCTCTTATGAAACCTTGGCCCTCCCACAGGTGCTGGCAGAGCTGAGAATGGGGTCCTAGCACACTTAGCATGCCTGGCAGCCCCCTTCCCAGGGTCAGGGAAGCTGAGTCTGAGATGAAGAACTGCATGTAGGAAGTTTAGTGGGGAGTGCTTTGGGGGACAAAATACTTTTGAGGGAGTAAGCGAGGGGGGTTGGGGCAGATTGGGAAGTTAGGCAGTGATGCTGTTACTATACAGGTCTCAATCCAACCCACCCAGAGTTCTGCAGCTGGGTGGTCCTTCAGAGCTGTCTTGACTTGAGCCAATCAGTCTTTGGACTCAGGCTATCCCCAGGAAGGCCACAGAGCCTTGGTCAATGTAGCCACCAGGGCCGAACCCTCCTGGCAATGGAGGGGGTAAGTATCTTGGGCCTGAAGTGGGGATCTTGACAAGATACCCAAGCATCCGTTATCATTACCATGTACTATCGCTCCCTGGTCTTACAAAGACCCTCACACCCCACCACTGTCTCCAGGGATCTTCAGCCTTCCCTGGAAACAGGAAGAGCTGCTTTTACCTTGCAGAAGCTAGGGGCTGGCTACATACAAAAAATAAAAACAGATTTGCATTTCAGTAAGTTATCCTGGCCCTTGAGTGGAGTGTTTTAGAGCCCTCAAAGCACGTTCAGACTTGACCTTACTTGATGTTCTCATTAATGTTAATGTTAACAATTAACATTAAATAGGGTGGGAGAGTTCCCATCTGACAGATGGAAAAACCAAGGTTTGGAGAAGGTAAAGGACTAAATGACTGGGAAGAGGACCCATCCTAGAGCCCAAGCTTTCCGACTTACTGCCTCTGTCCTGCGCAAGAATAAAATACCTTTGAGCTGCCACATATACACTTGTCAGGGAGACATACCTGCCCCCCCTCCCCCCGCCATGGTCCTGGCCTCACTTCAGGGCTACTAGAAAGAACGGCAATTTAGAAAGCAGTCTTTACAAAGAGGAGAACTTTCTAAAGGCCCCATTTAAATCCAAATGCCCTAGGAAGGAAGGAAGATGCCAGTTTTACCTGTGATACAAGATCCCTTTATCCTGGGATCCCTTCCTCTGTGGTGGGAGGACACCAGGGAAGGTCAGGGTGTGAAGGTCAAGAGAAAGGGCTGTCCAGAAACTGCCCGTGCTTCAGCTTGCTCCCTACTGAGGCAGAGCCGGAGCTGCTGGGCAGTGCCCACCTTGCTCACGCCCTGTCTGCACCCTGAGTCCTCAGGGCATCGCCATTACCGAGGCTGTCCTTGCTCAGTGACTGTGGAGGGAGGGGATTCCATTTCCCGGCAGGAACCCTGGTGGGGACTTGTGTGCAGGACTTGCTTCAGGACACCCTGCCTCTCCGGGCTTCCCCTTCCTCACCTGAGAGGCAGATGGTGCTAGAAGAACAGGTGCCGAGAGGATGGGTGAGTGGAGCATTCTCTAAAGGGGTTAAGGGGACAGAAGGGGGGAGTCACAAGAGGCACCTTCCTGGGTGCTGTTGGCTGGATCCTTTGAGGCAAAGCCACTGACCTAAAAGCCCTTAAGTAAGAAGTTCATATATGGATATTCCCAATGATTCTGGTATGAGGTCTGGGGCTTATGTCAGTCTGTGCGTCCCCCCCAAAACTGTTGTCTTAAACTGGCTGCTCTTGGCAATGTTCCCTGTCCCGCTCCTACGGCCGCCTCTGCGTGCCTCATCTGCCACAGTGGACTCCACAGCTTCATCGCCAGAGTCCCCAAGCCTGCGCTTTTTACTCGCTGCGTGCCCCCCTGGCTAGCAAGCCTCTGGGTACTGGAAGAAGGACAGAGGACACGGTGGAGGAGGCAGAGCCTGGGAGAGGTACCCCTGCTAATGGGAATGTTAAGGGCAAAACTGGGAGCAGGAGGCTGGTCAAGGTGGAGGAAGAAGGCTCCGGGTGAGGAGGAGGATGGAGATGAAGGTGAGGGGGAGGACAGACAAAGGTGAGGGGGAAGATGGAGAAGAAGGTGAGGGGGAGGACAGAGATGAAGGTCAGGGGGAGGATGGAGATGAAGGTCAGGGGAGGATGGAGGTAAAGGTCAGGGGATTAAGGCAGCTGCAGAAAAATGGGGTGACCATGTTGACAACAACCAGGATGACCAGAGAGCACAAAAGGAAAAGTTAAAGGAGAAGACAGATACAAACAGAAAGAGATGGCTACTTTGACCTGTTCACCTGTATTCATTTTCCACTTCCCATCTCAGAATCTCAACGTGGTCCCCTTGGGATAGGGTCCACACCCTGCAGGCAATGCCCTGCAAATGACCCTCGCAGCCTGCCACCCAAGCAAGACTACCACGTGAATGTGGAGCAGGGCAGGAAGAGAACCAAAAGTTCCAAGGCCCTGCTTTTTTTCTTAAAAGTACTTTGAGAAGGAATTCTTTTGAGTATTTTTAATTTACACTTTATATTTTTTAACATTAAAAAACCATATGTGACACTTTATACTTATTCATTTGTTAACGTTTTTTGACATATATATATTTAACATCTTCTTAGGGATCAGCCATGCTTAACAATCTCTAGTGACCAGACAAGCCTTCAGAGCATCCTCTGTCCTACTTCTAACTTGACTTGTGGTGTGATCAGTTTTATTACAATCTCAAAGGAAGAAAAAAAAAACTTAGAAAAGCAAAAACATGGGGCACCTGGGTGGCTCAGATGGTTGAGTGTCTGCCTTTGGCTCAGGTCATGACCACAGCGTCCTGGGATCCAGCCCCGCATAGGTCTCCTGGCTCAGTGGGGAGTCAGCTTCTCCCTCTCCCTCTCCCTCTGCCTCTCCCCCTGCTTGTGCTCTCTCTCTCTATCTCTCTGGCTCAAATAAATAAATAAAATCCTTTTAAAAATTATTCAAAAAAAAAAAAAGAAAAACAACAACAAAAAGTCTTACTCAACGCATTGCATTAACTTTTTTGTGTTTATTTTGTGCGTTTGTGTGTGCTTGTGAGTTTGTTCTGAACTCCAAAATTAGCTTAAAGATTATTTTAAGCTGAAGATATTTGAGATTCAACAGATGCAGAAAAAGCCTCCTTGAACTTCCCTTGACTAAAAGCTGCAACTTCTATAAATCCCCTAAGAGGGAGGAGTTTTACGAAGATGGAAAAACCATTCACACCTGTACAGAAAAATGTTAATCACAAACTTGCTTATCTTCCATCTGTTATAAAAAACTCATTCCCCTTTCCTAAAGAAACTCAGTAGCTCTTCCCATAGAAGCTTTTCTCCTTCCTCCATTTCCCCTACTAAGTTAGGTGCATAGGGCTTTAATAAGTCAGCCACTTCCTCTGTTGGCTCTCAAATGTGTAGGAGATAAACCTTCTTCTCCTTTGTCAGTTTAGTTCACAGGCGTCGGGTACTGAACATAAGAGGGTGGAAGAAAAGTTTTTCCTCCCCTTCAAGGTACTTAGCTGTCCTGTAACTAGTTCGTTTTTATAAGGTGGTTAAAAAGGCAAAGAAAAGGTTCACTCTCTTCCCTTTTTTTTTAATCACTGTAGTTGCTGTTTGTTTGGTCTGTTTGATGTGTGTGTGAAACGAAATCCAACAATTAGCTGGAATCTTATTTTGCTGAATTGTTCTAACAACAACAGCAGTAGCAGCAACAACAAAAAGTAACACTAATGGATAATAATTGTAGTATACTCACTATGTACCAGGCATCATTCTGGTGTGATTAGCCTATTGATTCATTTATCCTTATAACTCCATGATACATATAGATGCAAAAATGGAGGCACAGAGAGGTCAAGTAAATCACCCAAGGTCACCAAGCCAGGTGGCATCTCCATGGCCAGTTGAGAAATCTTTACCTTATCTAGAAGTATCTCAGAACGAGCCCCAAGGATATCAGATTCTAAAACTTCAGAGGTCTCCCATTTTCCTTATGACCTTCCCAAGTCACAGATGTACAATCCTTTCTGTAGCTCTGTTTTTGAAAACATTTTCTTATTCTGGGTTTAAGGAGAAAATGCTTTCTCTTCCCCTTTGAATTCCAGATTAATCCTTGTCCTGCAAGATTTCCTGTCTCACTTGTCCTCATTCCCTTGTTTTGCTCTCCTCCTCTTAACAGGATCTGTCTTTGTTTCTTTGTTATATGTGCATCTCCCTACTGTGGTGAGAGTGGTTCACTTGTGAAGGCAGGAATGCCATGGAGTGGGCCAGTACACAACCGTAATGTGATTTGGTTGTTGGGGTTGAACAATTTCATGCAGGCTGTAAACTGGATAACAGTGTGGGTAACACTATACTTTTATCCACCAGAGCACAAAAATGCTTATTGAATTGCACTGCAATGACTAAGCATGTGGGGAATAAAGTCACCAGCCAGGGGCTGGCTGTTGGGGAGTCCTGGAGAAGGACATGGGTAAGGTTCAGGTGGGGTAAGGCTCAGGTATCACAAGTGGTCACTGAGCTCACTCAGTCTCTGGACTGGGCATTCAGCTACAGCCTGGCATAATTCAACAATGATAAAGAGTGAACTTTATTTACTCATGTATGAAAGCATACAGTCAGTCAACTTGTCATTCCATTCAGTAGGCAGCAAATTCCTTCTGTGTGTTTGGAATCTCCTGGGATTTGGAGTAGCAAAGATAGATAAGACCAGGGCTTACCTTGAGGAATTTACAGCTGAAAAAAGAAGATTGATAGATAAAGTCACAGGTAGGAAACTAATGCACTAATCCAGGTGAAAATTCAAGATTCAAGAGCCTGAATCTTCCATAAAACCCAAGGAAGATTCATAATCAAACAAACCTTTGTTTCTCTCTTTACAGTTTCATAATCTGCACCTAAAAGCCTTGGCGAAATGACTTAGCTGTTTATAAGTCATCATTCTTTCTTCCTTAATGGAGTGGTAGACCAGTTGCCTTTCCCCCTTTACATGTAGAAATAAATGGGAAACAAAGGGAAAGGGAGAGACAGAGAGAAGGACTCATAAAAGAGCTTACTGACCTGCAAGGTAACAGAGGTTCTTTCTCCAAGCTCTAGGACCTTTCCCATAATACAAAACCTTTCATAATTATATTCATGGTGATTTTATATTCACAGCAATACTGTCACTGGCCCGAGTCTCTGGTGGATTTTCCAGCTGAGTGAGGAACTTCATACTATGACAACCTCTCAGAAGCCAAGTCTAGCTCTCCCTGGGGAGTGAAGAGAATGAACTCCAGGAATACCACACCACTGATGTTAACATTGTTTCAGTCTGGAAACTTCATCCCTGGAGATGATGGAAGGAAGATTCTAGCCCAAATTGCACCTTCTACCAGGAAAGTAGCATGGAACCTTCCTTTAATGATTAAATGACTGTACTAAGCCAGAGCAAACTGCAAAGGATAAAAAGCATCCGTTTGTAATCAGAAGGACTTAAAGGAGCCAAGGCCAATTTTTATTCAACCTGCTTCGAGTGGAACTGTGTCCACCTTCACTCTCCGGTTGTCAGGGAGAGGAAGCTTTTGCCACCAGACATTTTCCCAGAAGAGAACTAGTTGAACGTGTAAGGAAACCATAATGATAAAATTAATGTAAAGCTTTTAATCATTAAGTTATAGAAAAGAAGAGGTATAAAAGGGTATTCAATATGGCAAAATGAGTTACCGTCCAGGTTGCAAATATATTATAATTGGTTTCCAGATTAAAGGAGTCAAGATACTTAAAGCATTTAGTGCTGGCTCATAGGAAATTTTATTACATGATACTTCTTCTTATCCCTGGTGTCCCCCTTCTGTATTCGTTTCCTTTGGCCGCTGTGACAAATTACCACAAGCTTGGTGGCTAAAACCAACAAAATTTATCAACTTACAGTTCTGCAGGTCAGAAAAGATAACCTGAGGCATAATAAAAATTTTAAGAGTGGGAGCAAAAATGGGTTCAAATTGAGCCATGCCAAACCAGAAGTGGGTAGAAGCACTCTATGGACAGGAGCTAGGAGAAAGTTGTTTATAGAGAAAAGGTGGGAGCAAAGCAAGAACATTATATGATTGGCTGTGGTTAAGCATTTGCCTTATTCTGGAGAGCCTAGTTGACTGTAACGGGTTTCAATTTCTTAGCTTTGAGGCTCGTACAGGTTTAGGGTTTGGCTTGTTCACCTACGCTGCTAAGGTATTAGAACCACCTCAGTCGAATGGCCTCCTGGTTTAATTGATTTAAAAGAAGTTGACCACGGGTTGGCAGGACTGCGTTCCTTCCTCAGCCTCTAGGAGAGATTCGGCTTCCTTGCCTTTTCCAGATCCTGGAGCCATCCGCGTTCCATGGCTCCTGGCCTCGCTGCTTCCCAAGTCATGTTTCCTGTTTTGATTCTGACCCTCCTGCCTTATAAGGACCCTTGTGACGACGTTTGGAACCTACTGGACAATCCAGGATCATCATTCCATTTCATGATCCTTCATTTAATCACATCTGCAAAGTTCCTTTTTTTCCATGTGAGGTAATATTTTGATGGGTTCTGAGGAGTAGGATGTGGCCATCTTTGGAGAGCCGATGGTTCCATTCACCGCCCTTCTCTCAACATCTTCCGCCCAGCCATAACGTTAGTAGCTTGTAGGGGCTGAAGGGCTTCTATGTGCAGGCCTTGGGAGGTGAGTTTCAGATGGAGCAGAGATGCAGCTGGGTATACCAGATACAGTCTGGGCTCTGACTATATCCTTTCACATTTTACCATTTCTGGCCCCGGAGGTAGATTTTCAACTGCCCACACTTACAATTATTTGCCTGAGGGTTTTCTCTGGCTGCCAGAGTCTGTCTTGCTCTTAAGGGCAGCAGGGAGTGGGGGAAGGGGGATGGCCAAAAAGGCCAAGGGATTAATGCTCCCCTACCCCCAAGCAGCCCTCAATCAATAGCTGATAAAGAACCAACTCCCTTGCCCTGTGGTTGAGAAAATTCTTAGGGGCCTCAAGGTCTATTTCCGGGAATCCAAACCAGGACACTGGAGCAATTTAAGTAACTCGCCCAATGTCTTCTGGCTAGTAAGTGACAGGGGTTGTATTTGAACCCAGATCTGACTGCAAAACTCATGCTCCCAGTGATTTCTCTTGTCTGGCTTCTTGCTCGTTGTACCTGAGGAAGATGGCTGACATAGGATGCAATTAAGCGAGAAGGTACCTCCTTTCAGGTTCCTGATTGGGAAGAAGAGATGATTCCCAAGGGATGAGTAGAGGCTGCAATGTAGCCATCTGAGACACAGAAGGATTGGGGGTTGTGAATCTCAGGCTGCAGCAACCTACTGAGCCCTGAGCACACTTGAGTACCACACACAGAATCATAGGCCAAGGGGGAGTCATTAGTTTATTATTATATCCTTATTTTATTGTCATGATTTTATTGATTTCCAGTTCAATCGCAGGACACAGTGACAAGGAACTGGCTTACAAAAACATGTACACACATGTAGTTTATCAGGACTCACACGTGCTTGCGATTGTGCACGTTACGGCATGGACCATGACTCTAGCTGGAAGAGGCAGTTTTCTTAAATGTGGCTCTACCAAAATGTAGCTCTCCTAGAACACGGGTTTCAGACTATAAGCTGCTTGCACTATTGAAGAACAAAATGAAATAGGTAGGTTGTCTCTCTCTCTCTCTCCTTAACCTTTAGGGCTGATTCTGACATAATTTAAAATTGGATTTCACAGGGACAAACAGTCAGGTGAGAGGCCAAGACTGATTTTGCTGAAGTCTTTCTATTCCCAAGAGCTGTGTCTTCTGAGAAGGCCCTTGCTTGTGGGGTTTATGTGTTTTTTCTGTATTTGAACCCTGTAGTCTCTGGAGAGGAACACTCCGGAACACAAAGTGTTACGTTAACATTCAGAGTATGTGAAAAAGAAGGGTTATATTCAAGATGAGATCTTGCCATTCGGGACAACATGGATGGACTTAAAGAGTATTATGCTGAGTGAAATAAGTCAGACAAAGACAAATACTCTATGATTTCACCTATGTGCGGAATCTAAAAAAAAATAAAGCAAATGAGTAAACAAACAAACAAAAAGCAGAAACAGACCCATAACTACAGAGAACAAACTGGTGTTGGGAGAAGGGAGGGGGGATGAGGAGGTGGGCAAAATGGGTGGAGGGGTGTGGGGGTTATCATCTTCCAATTATGGAATGAATCAATCACAACGATGAAAGATACAGCACGGGGAATAGTCAATGATATTAAAATAGACAGATAGCTAAAAAAAAGGGGGGGTCATATTCAGAATATTGCAAGGCTGCCAATTCACAGAAGATGTATGTGGCACTGTGTTGGATCCTGCTCTGTGTTGGATACCATTTGGTTCTAATCCTGGTTTTGTTACCCACTCGTGGTGTAAAACCTTAGGGGATCTAATTAACCTCCCTATCGGTTACCTGATCAGTGAAACAAAGATGGTATTACAACTGTTGGCTGCATCCTGGATGGAAAGCCTTCAGAATGGCTCATACTCGTATATTCTTGGTGGGTTAATCTACCTCTGCAGCTGGACTATCTCAGAAAGTCTAAAAAATATGAGAGTTTAAGAAATTGACACATTACTGACTTTTCTTGTCCTTGGCATCCTGGCAAGTCTTAATTCTGGTTTTCTCTTCTATTATTGGTTTATAAGCCATGGGCTCTTGAATCTGCGATAACAACTTTATATTACATATCATGTGTTGTAATACATATTCTAATAAATATTATATACCATGTGTGGATGCATATCATCTATTACAAAATTATAATGCAGATTTTATTCAGAGTATGACTGACTCAATTTAACTGTTAACAATTTGGCGATACCAGTACTCTTCGGTGACAACCAAGAGATATAAATTCAATGCCACGTTACCCGACCAAACTCTTCTTGACTTTTTTTTTTTTAAAGATTTTATTTATTCATTTGACACAGAGAGAGAGATTACAAGTAGGCAGAGAGGCAGGCAGAGAGAGAGGAGAGAGGAGGAAGCAGGCTCCCCGCTGAGCAGTGAGCCCGATGTGGGACTTGATCCCAGGACCCTGGGATCATGACCTTAGCCGAAGGCAGCGGCTTTAACCCACTGAGCCACCCAGGCACCCTTCTTGACTTTTTTTAAGACTTTATTTTTAATACACCCCACATTGGGGCTCGAACTCATGATCCTGAGATCAAGAGTCGCATGTTCCACAAACTGAGCCAGCCAGGTGCCCCAACTTCTTTTAATCCTAAAGTGATTTGTACAGCCTAACTAGTTCAATGAATTATTCTTAGGAAAGATGAACCAATTTAACTTTATCCTGAATTCAATAAAAAATCCTGAACTCTTGTTCTAAAAATTTTGACTTCATCATGACCAAAAAGTTCGGGACCAAATATTTTCCCCACTAGGAATATTTCAAAGGATTTATGTGGGGAAAGAGAATGACACAGGAAATGTTACCAAATAAATCACCATCCCACCTGCTCTCAGGCTGTGATTTCCCAGAGATCCCTAACCTGACTGAGTATTAGAACTTGGCAGAGGGAAACAGTAGGGGGAGGTTAGAAGGCGGTGGTATCATGAACACAGTGCTTAGAACACTGTGCTGAAAGGAAAGGGAGGGAAAGATTGTGAGGCTAACTCCCCTAAAGCTGTCAAGGGAAGCTCCAGAAAACTTAGGAATTTGAGAATTCTACTCCTTTACGTGGTAAGCTGCAAGAGTAGTTCACCCCTTCCTACTGCTGTAACCCCCAGTCAGATGATAGTGGCCTGGAACCAACTCAGTCCATTAAGAAAGGAAATGTGGGGCACCTGGGTGGCTCAGTGGGTTAAGTCTCTGCCTTCAGCTCAGGTCATGATCTCAGGGTCCTGGGATCGAGTCCTGCATCGGGCTCTCTGCTCAGCGGGGAGCCTGCTTCCCCCTCTCTCTGCCTGCCTCTCTGCCTACTTGTGATCTCTCTCTCTCTGTCAAATAAATAAATAAAAATCTTAAAAAAAAAAAGGGAAATGTGCACACTAATATAGTGCATGCAAATTTCAGGGGTGCAAGCCGCTGTTGTACCCAGGCTGGGACGTAGCTGTCTTTCATGAAAACAGAGGGGGGGGGTCTTTCGGGCCTTCCCACCACATGTGGTAAGTGTCCTTTTGTTGATCCACTCCACTGATGGGAGCTGATAAATCAGCACATAAGCAAACCAAGCGTTCAATTCTGTGTTCGCAAAAGAACCCAAGTCATTCAAGGTTAGCCTAGAACAGAACACCCCTGTAATGTGATCAGCACGGAAAAAAGCACGCATCAGAGAAGGAGGACAGAATGAATAAGATACCCCTGGCTGGCAACCCCGAACAGACTTCCAGGAACAAGCAGGCAGCAGGCTCGGAAATGCCACTGGTATCTGGCAACTGAGATCTCCCCCGAAGCCCCAGAGAGTCAGTCTGTGCTTCTCATTGGCTTTTTGTGTCACTAAAAACCGACTCTTAAAGTAACACCAGTTTCTGAAGACAAATTGAATATGATCCCTTCCGTTAATATGGAGATGTGAATCCGCAGAATGTGAACTCAGTGAAGGACTGGCAACAAGGGGAAAGAGGAGGGGCGAGGCCGGCCTGGGCACCCACAGTGGCTTTGTCTGTTAGGCTGCTAAGATGGTATTTTATTCTTTTGTTTATCATCGGTGATTGTGCATGGGTGGTCTAGCATTTATTCTGATCTTCTGTTTTGTTTTGTTTCTTTTAAACCTCTTATGTGTCTTTTGTCCCCTATGGTCCTAGTAATGGATGTTCAAGTTGACAAGAGTATATACAAGTCAGTGTCAACGAAAGGGCCCTCACTTTTGGAAAAAATGTTTAATCACAGCAAACTGGATTGGCTCACTAATCTTTAGGTATTATACCCTTACAACAATAGAAACATGTTTACTTTAAAAACAAACAAACAAAAAAAACCCCAAAAACCAACTTGGGGTGCCTGGCTGGCTCAATTGGTAAAGAACACAACTTTTGATCTTGGGGTCAAGAATTCGAGTTCCACCCTGGGAATAGAGATACTTTATTTATTTATTTTTCAAAACACTTCTTAAGAGTGTTTCTTTTCTTTTAAGATTTTATTTATTTGTTTGACAGAGAGAGAGAGCACGCGCGAGCAGGGGCAAAGGGCAGAGGAAGAGGCAGAAGCAGGAGAAGCCCCATGCAGGACTCGAACCCAGGACTCCGGGATCATGACCTGAGCTGAAGGCAGACTCTTAACCAACTGAGCCACCCAGGCATCTCCCACCCCAAATAGATATTACTTTTTAAAAAATTAAGAGGGGGCGCCTGGGTGGCTCAGTGGGTTAAAGCCTCTGCTTTCGGCTCAGGTCATGATCTCAGCGTCCTGGGATCGAGGCCCACATCGGGCTCTCTGCTCAGCAGGGAGCCTGCTTCCCCCTCTCCCTGCCTCTCTGCCTACTTGTAATCTCTCTCTGTGTGTCAAATAAATAAACAAAATCTTTAAAAAAATAAATAAAAAATAAAAAATTAAGAGGATCTTTAAAAAAATAGAAAATAAATAAAGCCAAACTTGAAAATTATTTTTAAATAATTTATTTATTTGAGAGAAAGAGAAGGAGAGGGCACAAACAGAGGAGAAAAGAAGAGGGAGAGGGAGAAGCAGGTTCCCGGCTGAGCAGGGAGCCTGATGTGATGCAGAGCTCAATCCCAGGCCCCTGGGATCATGACCTGAGCCAGAGGCAGATGCTTAACTGACTAAGCCACACAGACGTCCCCCTAATTCTATATTTTTAAGACTTTCCATGACATTATTATTTTTGTTTTGCACATTGAATATTTATTTAGGCTTACATGGCTATTCTTTCCTTAGGCAGCCTCTGAGCTTTGACATTTGTTCTTACCCTGTGACATCATCAAAATCACAGCTCAGTCCTATAGCTGTTACTTTCAGATCAACAAATGCTCTAGGGGCAAAAACAGTTCTGACACCATGCTTCTGTTTTAAGATTATTGTCTTACCTAAGAATTTGGCTCGGTAATCCTTTACTATTAACTAGTTAATGATTTCAATCTAATTTATGTATCAACCTGCTTTTAAATTGTATGCAATACGAGAGTTAGCCTGAATTATCTGGCCACCCCTAGCAGAAGCAAAGTCAAAAAAGTATTTAGCAAAGATCTTTACCGATGTGAGATTTTTGGAAATTCAATGTTTGTGCTGCTGAATCTATATACTACTCTCTGTCTATAGGTCCTGTATCTCCCAAATTTTCCTACCACTAAATCCCCTGCCACCTTCCTCATGATCTCTGCAGAATTCCACACCACAACCATTTCTGATTTGTCTATAGGAATAGCGGAGGTTACAACAAATAATGGTTTTCAACTGCTTTAAGGTTATGGTCCTTCTTACTTCTAGAAGAATATAATGTCTTTGAAGAAGATAACTGTAGACTCAGCACAGAGATAAAAATACAGGCGTGGTAACAGCACATACGGCTTTTCTCTGTCTCTGATCTCATCTCTTCCGGCAGTGGGCAGGAGTAACTTAGGCTAGCACACAAACATAGCTTCAGGGCAGTGTGTACTACTACTGCTCAACCCCACCCTCAACGCACTATGGTTTCCTGGGCTTTAATCTGCACCAAGGCTTTGATGCTTTTAAACTACTTCTGCTGCCTTTGGTGCTGGTGCCATTGTTACCATGGCTACCGCCAAGCTCAAGCGATACCTGGACCAGATGATCCTTAAGGAGATTTCCTTCCTGTCCCAACCTGGCCAAAGACATCAACCACGACCTTTGTGGCCTGTCCATGCCCTTGGTGAAGAATTGATATAGGAGCCAAGGTTGCCCAAGAAGCAGGAAAGCTTCCTTCCTCTGCCTTTGTCTCACATTCCATGACATGGATTCCCAAGAAGTTTAGAAATGAAAATCACAGTGAGACACTGTGCTCACCCTATGAGGCTGACAATATCAAAATGTCTGATAAAAATGTCAGAAAGAGGGGTGCCTGGGTGGCTCAGTGGGTTAAAGCCTCTGCCTTCAGCTCGGGTCATGATCTCAGGGTCCTGGGATCGAGCCCCGCCTAGGACTTCCTGTTCAGTGGGGAGCCTGCTTCCTCTCCTCTCTCTGCCTGCCTTTCTGCCTACTTGTGATCTCTCTCTCTCTCTGTCAAATAAATAAATAAAATCTTAAAAAAAAAGAATCGTTTAAAAAAATGTCAGAAAGGTGGTACAGAAACAGACATTGCACGTGAAATAGAAATTGAGCATCTTTGGGGAGAGTAATTTGGTCATAGCAATCACAATTTATGATGCCCATGCCATTTGATTGTGCAAATTTATCCCCAGTTTATTCTTTAATACTTGCAAAATGATGTCTGCCCAAGGATAGTCAACGCAGCAGTGTTTCTCAGTCAAAGAAAGGAAACAATGGTAGAGTCCACACTATGTTGCCTTTCCATATTCCCTTGGCTAATCTCTGAGTTCACTGGCAGCCAGGGTGGAAAGTTCTGCTTATACTAATAAAATTTCCCACCTCGAGCCACCTGCAATGCCCTCAGGAGCAACCTTTAATCACAGAGAGTGAAGATAGTCCACGTCTCAGTTTGCTTGCACTCTCCTAACAAAATACCACAGACTGTGTGGATTAAAAAACAGACATTTTAGAGACAGGCAAGTCTATTTAAAAACAAACAACAAAAAAATTTCAACCCCCACCCCCCACGATCAAAACAAAACCAGATTAATTTTCTCACAGTTCTGGACACTGGAAGTTCAAGATCAGGTTCAAGATCAATTTAGTTTCTGGTGAGGGCTCTATTTCTGACTTGTAGGTGGCTGCCTTGTCACTGTGTCCTCACATGGCCTTTCCTTAGCAAGTACACGTAGAGGGAGAGGGAGGAGAGAGAGAGACAGAGAGAGATAGAGCTGGCTCTCCTCTTAGAAGGACACTAATCCGGGGCACCTGGGTGGCTCAGTCGGTTTATTGGTTTATCGGCTGCCTTTAACTCAGGTCATGATCCCAGGGTCCTAGAATCGAGTCACTGCCTCAGGCTCCTTACTTAGCACCTGCTTCTCCCTTTCCCTCTGCCTGCTGCTCCCCACCTTGTGCGTACTCTCTCTCTATCAAATAATATCTTTTTAAAAAAAAGAGAGAGGACGCTAATCCCATCAGAGCAGGGCCCTGCCGTTACAACTTCATTTAACCCTAATTATTTCCATAAGGGCCCCATATCCAGATACAGCCACACTCGGGGGTTACGGCTTCAACATGTGAATTTGGGGGGGGTGGATATGGATTATATGGACATTTAGTCCATAACAGTGCATAAAAACCCCCAGCTCCCTCAGAGTGCTGTTTTTTGAGGCATGTTCTACGTGGTTTCTTTTTTTTTTTCAAATGTACTTTTATTTCTTTAATCATGCCATATTTTAATGGGTGCAGAGTGCTTTTACTTGGCATCAGTTATGAGATGGTTTTGGAACAATTCAGTATTACACCAACTGGGATGATTATTGATCTCTCCATTCCTTTGGGGTGATTCTGCCAACAGGGGACAGGTTCCATTCTATTCCAATTTGTGTTGCTGTATATGCCCACACAGCAATACAGAAAGTGGCTCTACTAGCTACTATGGCATTACCATATTTGTCATGGAAATCAGGTGTCCTTTTCTGGTGGCTCTGCCTTGCCACTGTTTGTGGAATGCTTTGAACTCGGAGACGACTTAGAGCGGTCCTGGCCTCTACACGGTTTCTTAGCAGGTCCCCAGTGGAATTGAACCCAGTTTTTGCCCGAAGTTATGACTTGCTTATTCATTTACTCTTTCATGGCTTTTCTCTCTCCCCTCTCACTGAGCTTCCTGGAGTCACCTCCTGAGTAAATGACCCACTTTCAAGACTTTGTCTGGTTACCAGATAGAGAACCGGTTCCTAAAGCAGGTTGAGCCACTTGCCGCTCAAAATCAATACTTGAGAAACAAGTGATGGTGGGAAAGGAACATTGCTTTATTCCGGAAGCCAGCAACCTGAGAAGGCGGGGGACTAATGTCTAGAAGACCATCCCCGTCCTGGGAGAGCGAGAGGGTTTTAAAGGGGAAGGCATGGGGAAAGGGAGGGGGCTACGGGTAGGAGAAGCAGGTGTCTGGGCAGTTAGTCCTATGTTGACATGACCCTGAGCAGACTTGCTGGCCTCCGGGGCAGCTATTAGTGAATGTGGTCAGGCCGTATCTTCTGGGAAAGTCTGGTCCTTCACTTGTCAAGGTCAGTGGTCTGCAAATGTCAAAGTAAGTCGGTTGTGCTACAGATCAAAGGACTCAGGTCAGCAAGCAAGGAGAGTACACTTGAGGCAAGCTAACCCGTAGCTTGGGTTGGAGTTCTGTTAGTCTCAGCATTGGCTTCTGGGAGAACTCAGACTGAGACAATGTTTCAGATAATCAGTGATTTGAAACCAAATTTATGCCCAGAGGCACTCCGGGCTGTAGATGGTTCTGCATTCCCAGTACTGTGCGGAGAGTTGTTATTTTGGCTCCTGCTGTGTTCATCCTGCAGACTGGAATGGAGAGACTCTGGAAGTAAGTCGGTCCTGGAAAGGAAGTGAAGCAGGGATGAGGAGGACAGCCGGATCTGCGGCAATTAAGAGCCCATTCTGGAGGAGGAAGTACCATATCCACCAAGCATATCAGAGACAAGAGGCGGGGCTTCAGCCTCCCAGAAGCAGGGAGTTTTCCCAAAGACAATTTGAACCCAATTACTAGGAAACCTCTGAAGCCAGGCAGGGTTTGGAATTTCAAAATATGTTTACCCTGGCAAACTGTTGTTGGAAAGCTGGTGTTAGAGAATTGCAAACGAGGGTGTTCTAGTTTTTAGCATTATTTTTTGTTTTTTGTTTTTGTTTTGTTTTTTAAGTGGGCTCCATGCCCAGCGTGGAGCCCAACGTGAGGCCTGAATTCACGACCCTGAAATCAAGACCTGAGCTGAGAGCAAGAGTTGGATGATTCATTGACTGAGCCACTCGGGCGCCCCATGATTTTTACCATCATTGATTAATTGTGCCTATTAGTCAATTTTATATGAATGAAATAACTCAGTGTGTCAGCATTTTGCATGTCCCTTCTTTTGCTCAGTACGGTGCTTATAAGATTCATCCACATTGTTGAGTGTATACCAACCATATGTTAAGTAGCCTATTAAAAGAAATACAAAATAATTACGAAGGCAAACCATGAAAATTTCATTCCTTTCTTCTCTCATATCAAGAAAAAGAAATATAAGTAATCCAAGTAGCATATGCCATATAAGGAAATAGTATGATTTTCCACATCATTTTATTATTATTATATTTTAAAGATCTTATTTATTCATTTGAGAGAGAGAGGGAGAGAGCACACAAGCAGGGGGAGAGGCAGAGGTGAGGGAGAAGCAGACTCCCCACTGAGCAGGGAACCAGACACAGAGCTCAATCCCAGGACCTGGAGATCCTGACCTGACCCAAAGGCAGACGCTCAACCATCTGAGCCACGCAGGTGCCCCATTTTTAAAAATTATTTTAACGTTATTAGAGATTCACATTTCTATGGGAAATGAATACAGTCACAGCTCCCCAAACCCTCACAGCTGATCTGTTCTCTCCCTCAGGGAGAGAGAGAATTCCTGTGCCAGTAACTCCACAAAGACTTTTGAAAAAATTTGTTACTTTATATGTTACCTCCAAGTTCCAATTTCTCAGATTCTTCCCACCTCTTATAATCATGGATAACTGTCTTTATACTATCACCTTTGAAAAATTCTCACAGTGTGTACCTATCTGGTCCCGTGGGATGAGAGACCATTCAGTATTACTTATTGATTAAATCTGCTATGGGCTTCTACCCTGTCAATCAACCTTGCCTTTTAGATATTTCTGTCCTTCAGTCATAAAGAAGCTTCACAGAAATTAAAAACCTTCTATATAGCTAAAGAAACCACCAGCAAAATGAAAAGGGAGCCTACTGAATGGGAGAGAATATTTGCAAATCAAAATATGTAAAGAACTCATGTAAAGAACTCATGCAACTCAAACAATCTGATTAATGAGTGGACAGAGGATCTGAATAGACATTTTCCCAAAGAAGACAGATAGATTACTAATAGGTACATGAAAAGGAAGCCAGGGGAAACTTGGAAATCTAGATCTTAAAGACTTTTTTTTTTAAGACTATTTTTAAGCTGGGGAAAGGCCTACACATGATTTCAGTATTATATAAGGGCTTCTGCCTTATAGGAGACAACCTAATTTAAACATACATTCATAAATTTTATATATATTTTATACATTTATATACATGTATGCATTATTTATAAATGTATAATATATGCATACATAATTACAGTTTATTTTTCAAGGTGGGCTTTAAAATTCAACGATCAGCCTCGATTCCTCTCTGCTACTTTCTCTTGGGGCAAGTTCCTCACCCTCTGTGCCTTTGTTTTCTCATCTGTAGAATGGGAGAACCACCACTTGTCTTTCAGAGTTGCTGGATTAAAAGAAGCAATTACTCTTAAGGTTAGTTGGGCAGATAGCACTTTTCAAAGATGGCTGGACTATACCTCCTGTCTTACTTACTTCTCTACAGTGGGACCTCACCAATCCCTCATCACCAGGTACAGTCCAGTTACCTTCCCTGTGCTTGGGGGGGTGGGGGTAGGGGTTGTGGCAGCTTCAACCAAGGGCCCACAAGAGTGGTGATGCTGATTGGCTTCTGAGGCTGGTTCATAAAACGCTATGCACTTTCTGCCTTGTTCATTGGAAAAACCACTCTTGGAGCCTTGGGCTACCATGTAAGAATTCTGACAATGCCACAGCTGCCATGGGTAGCACATAGCAAGGCCACAAGTAAGCCCTCTGGTTGGCAATTTCAGTCTTTGAGTCAGCCCGGCTCAGGAGTCAGACAGGTGAGTGAATGGAACTCTAGATGATTCCAGACCCAGCTGTCCAGTCACACCAGCCTTCAGTCTTTTCAGCTGAGACTCCAGACATCAGAGAGCAGAGACAAATCTTTCCCATTCTACCTGAAATCCTGACCCAGGTCACCTGAAAACAGAATAAAGTGGTTGTTTTCAACTGCTAAAATTGGAGATACTTTTTTTATGTAGCAATAGTAATTGCTAAAGCAAGATATGACACATAGCTAAATAAATTCATTCTTTTCTTCTTTCCTTTCTCAGATAACTTACTAAGATGCTGAGAAAGTGTCTGATAATGTTGGGCATCTATAAGGACAACAAATTGGAAAGTAACTATAACAGATATTACATCATCTACGTGCCACAGACAGAGGCTCAGGGTCTAGACAGAGAGTCATTCCTGGCAAAGCTGCAACACATTTCATGTCAGCAAGCACGTGCCCAGAATTCAGAGCTGGGCAAAGCTGACCCAGGAAAGTGTGCGTCAATATGTCACAATTCAGCAGGGAACTGGTCCCTCATACTTGCCAGCCTTCATAGCATGACACACTTGGGTAAAAGAAAATACTTCATTTTGGTTAATTTTGGGACATGGAGTGTTGAGATGCAAGGGTGGGTTGTAAGAGAAGGGAGGAGGATGGCCTGTAAATTCAACTCAAGATGAGGTAACACCATGGACTCTTCCTTATCCAAAGGAGCATGGCACACTCGGCTTGCTTGGGGTGGTTGTTGGTATCCAAGATGATCAAAACCAAGGGGTGAGACCGGGCACATGTCTTTATAGATGGTGAGTCTTCCCTGAAATAAAGCATAGGGCTGTCTCTCAACTCCCAGTGTATTTCCCAGAAGGAAACTGATATCACATGCAAATAGGGTAATCGATGAGAGTTTCATAGACTATTTACAAAGATGTGAATGGATAAGGGAAACCAAAGTGGATGGTGCAGTGCAGTGAGACTAGCCAGAGTGGGGAGCCACCCCTAGGCCTAAAGGGCCTAAAGGCAGTTGCAGTTATAGTTAAAGAGAGTGGCAGCTTCTTGGCAGAAGCTCTGGCTTTCAGCAGAAGAAGGCAGCCAATCCAGCGTAACCAGCATGGAGGACTCCAGGACAGAAACTCTCCAGCCTTACTCTCCCTCTGCCATTACTTGGCTTGGCTGAATCCAAAGGGAAACCAGAGGAAGGGGCCCACTGAAGCAGTCTACAGGGACATCTAGCAGCCTTCTAGGGCACAGGACAGAGAGGAGAAAGGTAGTGACTGGACTCGGAGGGGCAAAATGTAGGATACCCAGTATATCATGTGGTTTGCACATCCAGTTCAGGGTAACACTCCTAGGCTGGAACAGGACAGTGAGGATCCCTGGAGGAGAGGTAGCTGGTAAGGGTTAAGCATGGGCTTCCAGTCCTGGCTCCGAACCCCCCTCCCCACCTCCCTTCCCCCACCCAGGAACCACATTATTAAATGGAAACCAGGGTTAATCAACTGGGACCATGCAAACAAGATTTGGACATCCGAAGTCCAGTAGACCCCCGACAGACTAGACGATGACAACACAATCAGTTTTACACCCTAACCATTCATGCAGGGTCTCTTAAACTCAGCACTATTGACATTTGGGGCCAGATGATTATTTGTAGGGGGCTATCAGGTGCATCGTAGGATATTCAGCAGCACCTCTGGCCTCCACTCTCAAGATGCTAGTACAACACTCTGTCCAGTCGTGACAACCAAAAGTATCTCCAGACCTTTCCAATTGTCCTCTAGGGGCAGAATCACCTTTGGGTAAGAATTATAGCATTCATCCATTCAAGAAATATTGAAGGAGATATTCATGGTATGGCAAATATCATGCCTTTCCTCCTGGGGCAGGGGAGACATTGTGTGCCAGTGGGATGTGGTCCCTGCTTTCTCAAACTTCATAGTCTAGTGAGGGAGGCCAACATTAAATGCATAGTTACATAAATAACTCACTTTTGGGGGAAAGTTATATTTAATAGAAAATCTGAATGACCTTTTCAAGCAGGTGCCAGTTCTAGAATAAAACCCATAGACATGGAAATACCAGGCTGTAGGGGGAATTATTTTTATTGACCTTTAACTTTTTTAAAGTTTAGTTTTTCTTATACCTTGAATTTCCAAATACCACACACCTTGAAGCTGAAATTTAAATAACATCTGTTAAAATCCAAAAGTGATATGGTGGGTGAAAATGGCTTCCATTTCTTTGCCACTCTTTTTTTTTTTTTAAGATTTTATTTTTAAGCAGCTGCTACACCCAATGTGGGACTCAAACTTACAAACCCAAGATCAAGAAAGTCACATGATCTACTGATCAAGAGTCACCCCTCTTTCCCACTCTTATCACCAAGAAGTAAGAATCTAATGTCCTTTCCCAGAAACTGGCATGTCTTTGTGCCTAGCTTGACCAATAGAACGTGGTGGAAATGATGCTGTGTGGCTTCCAAGCCTTGGTCATAAGGAAATTTAATCTCCGAGAACATGCTTGGGGAGCCTTGGCCACTATGTAAGTAGTCTAGCTCTCCTGTTGGAAAGGGAGAAACTGTGGCCAAGCTTTGGACAGTGTGGAGATTAAGGCCAGGTAGACATGTCTGGGATGCCAGTTGTGTAAGTTAGAAGCCATTTTGGATGTCCCAACTAATGGGGCCTTTAGCATTCAGGTGACGCTGCCTGAACCACCACCTAACTATCGCCACATGAGAGTCCTCAAATGAAACCAGCAGAAGAACCACCCAGCTGATCCCAGTTAACCAACAGCGCCATGAGAGGTGATAAAATCATTGTTTTCAGCTGCTAATTTGGGGCGGTTTGTTATATAAGCAGTAGAGAAGCAAGACAGTCCTTAAAGTGTTACTGAACATATGGATGGAAAAAATCATCAGGGGGCATCTGGCTGGCTCAGTCGGTAGAGCATGCAACTCTTGATCTAGGGGTTGTGAGTTCAAGCCCCATGTTGGGCATAGAGCCTATTAAAATAAAAAAAGTAGAAATAATCATCTATCTGTTTATTGCATAAATAACAGTTGTGTATGCAAATACAGAAGGTATATCAATTAGGATTCTTTTGGGAGTTAGTAATAGAAACCCAACTTTAACTGCTTAGGGAAAAGGTGGAAAGTTTTGGCTCATAAAACTCAAGGAAGAGTTAACTCATCCAAATGCAGGAGTATCGGGAATGAATTTTTTTTAAAGGTTTTATTTATTTATTTGTCAGAGAGAGACAGAGAGTGCACAAGTAGGGCAAGTGTCAGACATAGGAAGAAGCAGGCTACCCGCTGAGCAAGGAGCCCAATGTGGGACTTGATCCCAGTACCCTGGGATCATGACCTGAGCCAGAGGCAGATGCTTACCTGAGCCACCCAGGCATCCCAGGAATGACGTTTAAGTACTTAAATGCCACCAAGGAATTTTCTAGCCATCCCTCATTACTACTTCTTTATGCTGACTTTATTCCTTTCCACTGTGGACTAGAATTTCCTTCCTAGTGGGAAACACAGCTATGAACAAATCCCCAGTTTCACATCTTACAAATGCGACTATTGAAAAGAGATTACTTTTTTCATATGCGCTTTTTGAAAATCCCAGGGATGAAATCCGATTGGCCAGACTTGGGTCATTCACCATTTCTGAGCCAATCAACGGTGGCTGAGTGAGGAAAGGGATGGAGGAAGGGAGAACCATATAAGAAAAAGCAGGTTGCCATGTAGCCTTGTGGATCGGTAAGGATGGGTGTCAGTTAACTTTTGTTATACTATAAACCACCTCCAAACAGCAATTATTTTAGTTGCTCACAATTTTGCTGGTCATATCCGCATTTTGTTTGCCTGGGTCTGCCGAGCTAGGGCTGAAGGGACTAGAATGGCCTCACAATTGTCTGGTGGTTGGTGAGGCTATTTGATTTGGGGAAGGTGGTATAAACAATGTCTGGCACTTGATTTGAGATCAGCTGGAATGACGGGATGAACTGGCCACATGTCATTCATCATCTAACAGACTAACCTGGACTTGTTCCCATAATGGCATAAGAGCTCCCAGCAGCAAGTTAAGCCCCAGTGCAATGTATTTTTCAAACCCCTGTTTCCATCCCATTTGCAAATGTCTTAATGGACAAAGTGTGTTACATAGCCAAGCCCAGATTCAAGCTCTTTCTCTTTTTAAAGATTTTTTTTTAATAATCTCTACACCCAATGTGAGACTTGAACTTCTATCCCTGAGATCAAGAGTTGCGTGCTCTATTGATTGAGTCAGCCAGCCACCCTCCAAACGCCCCGCAAACCCTCTATCCCTTGATTGGAGGAGTTGCAATATATTGAGACCTTTACTTCCCCGAATCTATGACACTGTGTGTGTGTGTGTTTGTGTGTGTGTGTGTGTGTGTGTGTGTAGGGGGAGGAGGGTGGCGAGGATGAAGTGAAGGTGGAGATTTTCGGTGGAGGTGCTATAGACAAGGCAATTAATGTTGACAATATACATCAACTGAATTTACCCTATAATTATCTTGAACCTCCCACTTGGCCTTAGCAATAAATGCACAACCACAAAGTTGGTGACATGTAAACTTATGAATGGAGATATGATGGAATGACATACGTGACCAACTAAGCCCTCTCAGTCTGCCTCAGATGTTCGTGAGAAGTTAGCCATTTCCTGCCCTCTGCATATTTCTGGTATGAACATTGTCCTAGGTTTTGTTTCAGAAGTGTTGGCAGCTTCTGAAAACAGACTGTGTCACTGGAAAATGTTGTGCAAACCAGATCCTGCTGTCTGCTAGTCATAAACATGTCCTTTCCAAGAACGGACTCTCCAAAACAATATGTCCTCATGCTCTTTGGGTCAAAATTAACTACCAAAGATTAGAATTCTGGCTTCTGACTATCGGTTAGCAGATAGGTGAATCTAGCACAAAAATGAATGCATCAGCAATTCGACCTCTTAGAATTTTTGTTGTGGAGGGGACTTTTTTTATTGTTGTTGTTTTTATAAAGATTCTATTTATTTATTTGAGAGAGCAAGCACAAGCAGGTGGAGGGGCAGAGGTAGAGGGAGAAACAGACTCACTGCTGAGCAGAGAGCCCCATGTGGGGCTCGATCCCAGGGCCCCAGGACCCCAGGACCATGACCTGAGCCGAAGGCAGACACTTAACCAACTGAGCCACCCAAGAGTGCCTTGTTCTTTTCTTTTTGAATAAAAAGGGATACAAACTTTCAATAGCATTATTGTGTGATGGTTAAGAGCATGGACTCTGGAGCCAGAATTCAGAATTCAAATCCTGACTTTCCCACTCACTATGACCTTGGGCAGGTTACTCAGCCTATATATGCCTCAGTTTCCTTGTCTTTAAAATGGGGTATAACAGTAGGATCTACCCCTAACAGTTGTTACAAGGACTGAATGCGTGGATAATTCCAAAGTTCTGATCCTTGCTTGGAATAGAACGAATGAGACACAATCTGAGGCATTCTTAGAGATGTCAGTGCGCTGTGAGGATGCTTATTCATGTCTCTGGTCATGATCAAAAAGGCCATCACCTTTTTCTTGCTGAATAACAGCAGCAGCAGCTCAGGGAGAGGAGGGCAGTCAAACAGCACTGAGACTACTTGCAAATTGCCATTTGCAGTATAAAGCTCAGGGAAGAAGTCAGTCAATGTCAATAATGAGGTTGAGAGAATGTCAGAGGATTTCAATCATCCACGCTTTCTTAGCCACCTCTTTCTGTAAGTTGTGTTTTTAAGTGAAGTCAAGTGTTAACAAACTGTTAGGAAAATCATGTTCTATATCCATCAATCCACACATGCAAGCCAGTCTTGACATTCTTAAGCTATCCATCAAAAAAGCACTGACATTCAGAAGAATAGCTGATGTTAAAAAGAATAAGCACCTGTTCAAGAGGCATTACATGAGCCAATTCTCTACTTCCCATTCTTTAGAAGAATTTCAAAGAACACAAGATAAGCTTAAACGGCTATACAGAGGAATAAGCAAATTCTTTGTTGTCAGCATTGGAACACTTAATTAAATGACGCCAACTTTATTTTTAGGTTGATTAAAACATGTGTATACCCTGCCGCAAATGCCCATCTCAACCGTCATTTCATCTTATCATCCCTCCTGTCCACAGAGCCAACACAAATATTTGCTGAATGAAATAATGAATAGCTTCCTCCTTATAGCTGATCTCATAAAACACTTTATCAGGAAACAATTAATCTCTGCACTCTGAGTCGACAGGTATTTTTGAAGGGTGGGCAGATATTTGAGGGGGATTTAACCTAGCAAAATAGATCCGAGAAAGGCTCCGTATGAATAGATCTAGGGTCGCTAATATTCTAAGAATGGGGAAACCACAAAGAACTGAAAAATTGGATTCTTTTCTTTTCTTTCTTTCTTTCTTTTTTTTTTTTATTTACTGTGGGGGGAGAGAGAGAGAGAGAGAGGGAGCAAGCATGAGTGAGAGGAGGGGGAAAGGGTGAAACAGACTCCTCACTAAGCAGAGAGCCTGATATGGGTCTTGATCCCAGCATGCTGAACCGACAAAGCCACCCAGGCATCCCAGGATTTTTTTTTTCTTGATTGGGTATCATCATTTGCAACTTCACACTCAACCTTTGTCATCTGGTTCTGCCCATCTCCCCTTAAGCCCGTGCCGCTCCCACCCCTCAAAAAAGGGGTTTCTTTTTTGCTTTGTTGCCCCCATTGACCACATTTTTAAAAAATTAATTTTAAGGAAAAGATGCAGTGTATCCTTTTAAATGGGATTTGTTTCCGGCCTCTGTGAGGTTTCATGAAATCTCTAGAGCGCTGAGCTCTGACCACATGAATAGTTTGGAAAAGATGAATTGCATTGGAGGAAGAAGGAAAGGTCAACTCTGGATTAGATTAATGAGGTTGACACATTTGTTATTCTTAAGAAACAAGCTGGGGGGGAAATGGTAAGAATCAAGCATCTTGTTAAGTTTATAGTGCTTGCTGACAAGAATGCCTGTGTCCTTTGACGTTCATATCAACCCATATATTCCAGTTACTCTCGCTGTGACATAGCCTGTGCCAAGCTTAGCATAAAACAACCACTATGTTATTATGATTATGGATCCCATGTGTCAGAAATGGCAAGTGAAGACATTTGTCTCTGCTCCTCGACATCTGGGACCTCATTTGGGAAAACTCAAACAGCAGGGGGTGACTTGAGAACTTGAGGCTGACATCATCTGAAGGTCTGCTCACTCACACGTCTGGCAGTCCTTGCTGGCTGTTGGCTGGGAACTCAGCTGGGCTGTTGGCTGTAATGCCACCAACTCTTGGCCTCTCCATGTCCCTGCTTGAGCTTCCTCATGGCAAGGTGGCTGGGTTCTAAGAGTGAGCATCCCAAGACAACATGGGTGAAGCTGTGCATCTTTTATGATCAAGCCTTGGAAGTTACACATAGTGTTAATTTCACCATAGTCATGAACCCACCCAGATTTAAGGGGAGGGAATACAAGCTACATCTTTCCATGTCAGTTACACTGAGTGTCAGTTAGGAAGAGAGGGAACGGAGATATTGTGGCCTTCTTTGGAAAATAGAAAGCACCACACTGGGCATAAAATATATTTTAATTTTTCTTATATGGTAGTGTGGAGGATAAAAATATCTCTAGCCCTTGAAACTGTTTGCTGAGTTTGAACAAAATTAATTAGTATCCCTTCTCTATAGACTGATGAGGGGGAAGAATAACACAGACCAAGATAGAGAAAATGGGAATAATTGGTAAGTATACATACATTGATAATAATGAGTCCTCCTTGAAACCTGAGAATATACTAAAACTAAACAAAGAAGGTTAGAATGAGTGGGAAGAGATGCTTGATCAGATCAACAGCAGCCTCTGGGAGAAGCTGGGGGGAAAACTAAACTTGGTAAAGTCAAGTATCAACGAAGCAAGAAATCTCTCTGGAGACTCAGCCCCAAACTAACAATTGAATCCTTGGATTTATTGTAGTGCTTATGCCTAACGTCCTTTCTTCCCCCCAGAACCAAATTTTGTGTTTAAAAGACTCAAAACAAACACTCTTTGCAGCTGGCCCAAAGAGGTTTCTCCGCCCAATTTCTCCTCTTTTTCTTTTCTTGCTTTCTCTGGCACCCAACGTTATCTCAAGTTCAATCTCAACTCCAAAAAGGCAAATACTTCTGATGAATTGCTGGGAAAGCATGCTCTTCCACTCCATTGCAGTTCCATATTATAAATTTCTGCAGGTAGACTTGAGATTCTCCCTTGAGCACTAGGAGGTTCTTACCACCACCTGAAAATGTGTAGAGTGATAGAGGTCCTCCTTCTTAATTAGGTTGGGGTATTTATAAATTGTGGTACTAGGCAGAATTATGGCCCCTCAGAGATACCTATGTCCATATCCCTGAGACCTCTGAGTATGTTACCTTACCTGGCAAAAGGTACTTTGCAGAGGTGATTAAGTGAAAGATCTAGAGGTGGAGACATTACCCCGGATTATCTGGATGGGACTGATGTAATCAGAAGGGTCCTTTTTGAGAGCGAGGCAGGAGGGTCAGAATCTGAGGAGATGTGATGATGGATGAAGAGGCTAGAGAGAGAGAGAGAGAAACAGAGAAAGTTTAAGATGCTAAACTTCTAGCTTTGAAGATGTGGGAAGGGACCACAAGCCAAGGAATGCAGGCAGCCTCTTGAACCTAAAAAAAGGCAAGGAAACATATTCTTCCTTAGAACCCCCAGAAGGGATCGAATCCTGTTGACCCATGTCGGGCTTCTGACCTCCAAAACTTTAAGATAATTAATGTGTTTGTTTTAAACCACTAAGTTTTTGGTAATTTGTTATAGCAGCAGTAGGAAACTAATTATAAACAACTTATTTTTCTTGTGATCATTTGTTTCAGAAACAACATGAGGCTTTCAGTGAAAGCTGCTTGGGAAAGAAATGTTTCTACAAATCTGTATGGATTGGCTTTGAATTAGTATGAAAGGAATTTAAATGAAGTTCTGGAAGCTACACATCCACCATGATGTACAGAAGAACAAAATCTGATAGCACTGTTCTAAAAATAACTAACTTTCCTCTTGCTTAGGATATAACTACTTACATGAAGTATAACATAAATATATGTAGGGCGCCTGGGGGGCTCAGTTGTTGAGCATCTGCCTTTGGCTCAGGTCCTGATCCCAGGGTCCTGGGATCGAGCCCCGAATCGGGCTCCTTGCCCTGCAGGAAGCCTGCTTCTTCCTCTCCCATTCCCCCTGCTTATGTTCCCTCTCTTGTTGTGTCTCTCTCTGTCAAATAAATAAAATCTTAAAAATATATACTTGATGCTTGAACTGGTTAATACTTGAACTGGTTAACTTTGTTACAATATGTCTGGATTGTATTTATGTAAATGAATATATGCTTAAAATTTGTCTGGAAAATTATTGACTCTTCTGATTCCAGGTTGTGTGAAACAGTGACAAATCTAAGTGTCAACACACTATTCAAATCTCATGAGTAATACTATGAAATTAGACATGGCTAAATGCTACAATCACCTATGACTAAAGAATAGGATCATTTATTTTTTCATATTTGTGTTAGGGTATATAAATAACACCATTCTCTTGAGAATTGTCCAAATCATGTCTCCATTTGTCCCTCCAGATTTACTTAGTTTCCTTTTCCACCCTGCTCTGTGTCCCAGAAGGCTGGCTTAACATGGACCAATTCAGTAGGCTCCCCGGTCTTCCTTATGTTCTGGCTTGAGACTCTGGCAGAGATTTCCAGCAGGTGACTAAAGGGAGTAAGAAGGGGGAGGTGGAGTATATGTTCTTCCAACATCCTCCAAATAAACTCGTACTCAAATTCTTGCTTCAGAGCCTGCTTCCGGGGATCCCATCTAAGACAGCATGATATCTAGGGATAATTCCCTTCTTCAGGCTGGACCCCTGCAGTCTGGCTTATACTTCCCATAGCTTCCCATAGCTGGCTGGACCCAAGCTGCACCCATCAGATTCTCTTTCCCTGGAATCTTATACTAGAACAGAGAGGATATTGGTCAGTGTCTGCAGGAGACTGGGGCCCTCATTTGTAAACTTAAGAGATTTGCAAGTGTACCAAAGGGTAAGAGAAGCAGAGAGAGCCAGTCTGCAGGACAGGGCAGGGGGCCGATGCAAGGAGGCAGGGATTTCTTTCTTACAGAAAGAAAGAGAGAAGAGAATGGCTCGGAGAATCAGAGAAGAGACATAGGTCCTTGTTCCAGGTTCCCTCCTTACCTAATGTCCTCCTACACCCAGCTTCTGCTCTGTGAAGTATGCCAATATAGGTACAATATAGGCATAAATTCTCCATTGTCTCTCAAAGGAGCTCAAGTAACTTCTATAACATACTGTCAAAGAATCAATTAACCCAGCAAATCATCTGGGTTTGCACTCACACTCTCAGTGAGGCAGAAAGTTCTGCTCCACTACCTTCCCTGTGAGAATTTCCTTCTTGAAGGCTTGAGAGCACAACGATTGTTAATCTCCCCACAGGTGAATGAACAAGTCTTCCACTACCCTCTGGCATTCACGAAAGTTGGCCTAAAGACCTGGTTGGCACACACAGCAGCGTGTTTGTGGTCCACGACAACTCAGAATGGAACAATTTATTCCCTAATTACTTAACTGGACCAGTGCGAGCTCACCTAGCCGCCCAGATTTAGAGATAGGGGGCAGTAGGAGGAAATCCGAGAAAGTCAAATATGCTGGGACAGGAACAGACTGTGACACGAGTTTTGTAAGCTCCCCAGCTCCTACTTGCCACCTGCCAGGGTTCTGAATCCTCAGCCTCCTATCCTGACCACTGGGCCACTCAAATGTGTGCGTATCATGGCAGCTGCCCACAACACGCTATTACCCGGGAGAAGCAGTACCCTGACCAAAAGTATCCTTATTCTACTACCCTCCCAATATTCACAAATTCTCATTATTGAGTTGTTCTTTGGTTAAGATACTATTTCCAGGGCACCTGGGTGGCTCATTTGGTTGAGCTACTGCCTTCAGCTCAGGTCATGATCCTGGTAATCCCAAGATGGAGTCCGGCCTTGGGCTCCCTGCTCAGCAGGGGTTCTACTTCTCCCCTGAACTTCCCCCTCTCATGCTTGCTCACCCTCATTCTCTTTCTCTCTCAAATAAATAAATAAAATCTTAAAAAAAAAAGATACTATTTCCAGAATATCACTGCTAAGGCACAGATGTACTATAAAAGTACAGAGAAAAGACTAGAAACATCATCATTACCTTGCTGTTCAGGGTAAGGTGGCAGCGGAAAGATTTTTTTTAAATGCTTTTTGGTAGTCAGAGAGAGATACCAGAAAGGGATTGGAGAAGGAAACATTAAAGGACTTTAAACTCTGTTGGAATTAGATTCATTTGTTGAACAAATATCTACTGAGTGGCTATGCTAGGCATTGGGAATAAAAAAGGCAGACTCCTGTTTTTATGAAATATAGAGATTAAGGGTAAAGATGGCTGGAGATCAAATAATCACTCCAAGGTAGTGGTTCTCAACTAGAGGCCATCTGAGAATCTCTGGAGACATTTTTTTTATCACAACTGGAGGAGTTGCTCTAGGTATCTTTTGAGTGCAGGCCAGGGATGTTGCTAAACACCCTGTAAAACACAGAACGGCTTCTCCACAGTAAAGAATCATCTGGCCCAAGATGTTGATAAACCCTCTAGTAAGACAGTGATTCCCAAAGTATGGTCCCTGAGAGGCAGCATCAATGGCATCTGGAAACCCATTAGAGATGCAAATTATTAGGCCCTATCCTAATCCTGACGAATCAGAAATTCTGGTGGTAGAAGCCAGTGTTCTGTGTTTTAACAAGTCCACCGCGGGACTCTGATGCACAGTAATGTTTGACCACTGGATGGAGGAATGAAGGAATCTATCATTACAAGTGAAGGCAATAAAAAAACCCCGAAATCTTGTCATTTGCAATGATGTGGATCAAACTAGAGGATATTATGCTAAGCAAAATAAGTCAATCAGAGAAAGACAATTATCATATGATCTCACTGATAGGAGGAATTTGAGAGGCAGGGCGGGGGGGTCATCTGAGGTAGGGAGGGAAAAAATGAAACAAGGTGGGACGAGGGAGGGAGACAAACCATAAGAGACCTTAATCTCAGGAAACAAACCAGGGTTGCTAGGAGTGGGTAGGGATGGGGTATCTGGGTGATGGACACTGGGGAGAGTGTGTGCTATGGTGAGTTCTGTGAATTGTGTAAGACTGATGAATCACAGACCTGTACCCTGGGGGCAAATAATACATTATACATTAATAAAATTAAAAATTAAAAAAAAAAACAAGTGAAGGCAAATACTTTGAAGAAAAAAAATCTGTACCAATGCTACTCAAAAAGTGGTTTATCCACTATTGGTAGTACCATCACAGGAGAGCTGGTTAGGAATACAAATTCCCGTGTCCCACCCTAGACCTGCTGAATCATGGAGAGATGGGTAAGGGCTAGATTGAGAAAACCACTGGAGGCCATTCTAAGTAATTAAGATTTTACATGATGGGAACTTGTTAATCTCTTGATTCTGGGTGAGTCAAGTTCTGGCAATAACCAGGATTAGGTTGGAGAAACGATTAGAGGGAAACCAGATGGAAGGCTGTTGAGATAGCTCCATGGGCGTGTGAACAAAGACAAAGGCAGCAGTGATAGAATAAAGGAAGTACATGTGGGAAAACTTCAGAAGGAAGAGTGTACAGGTTGCAATGACTGATTGGATTAGCAGATGAAGATGTGCCAGGAATTATTCTGATTGGAAGTAACCAAAAAACCCAGGGTCGCCTGGGTAGCTCAGGCAGTTAATCATCTGCCTTTGGCTCAGGTCATGATCCCAGGGTCTTGGAATCAAATTCTGCATCAGGCTCCTTGCTCAGCTGGGAGCCTGCTTCTCCCTCTGCCTGCTGCTCTTCCTGCTTGTGCTCTCTCACTCTCTCTCTCTCTCTCTCTCTCTGATTGATAAATAAATAAATAAATAAATAAATAAATAAATAAATAAAATCTTTAAAAAAATCCTAATTTAGAGTGGCTTGAAGAAAGAGGAGTTTATTTTTCCCCATAGTAAGATGTCTTAAATGGAGGCAACTGTTGCCTTTGTTTCATGATTCAATAATATCCAGGCTGGTCTCTGATTCTCCTGGCCTTTTCTTTTGTTCTGTTTTTTAAGATTTTATGTATTTTCTCTTGGCCTTTTCTTAATTCTTTTCACCTCATGGTCCCACCATAGCTGCTGCAGCTCCAGATGTCTTGTTTGTGTTCAGGGACAGAAGGAGCAAATAAGAAAGACAGGATCTGGGATGCCTGGGTGGCTCAGTCAGTTAACCGACTGCCTTCAGCTCAGGTCATGATCCCAGGGTCCTAGGGTCGAGTCCCACATCTGGCTTCTTGCTCAGTGGGGAGCCTGCTTCTCCCTCTGCCTGCTGCTCTCCCTGCTTGTGTTCATACTCTCACCCACTCTCTCTCTGACAAATTAATAAATAAAATCTTAAAAAAAAGACAGGATCTGTTCCTTTCTTATTTATTTATGTTTGTTTATTATTTTATTTTTTAAGATTTTATTTATTTCTCAGAGAGAACAAGCAGGGGGAACTGCAGGCAGGGGAAGAATCGGGCTCCCTACTGAGCAGGGAGCCCAATGCAGGGCTTGATCCCAGGGACCTGGGATCATGACCTGAGCCAAAGACAGACACTTAACCTACTGAGCCACCCAGGTGTCCTTACTTATGATTTTTTTAAAGTAGGCTCTATGCTCAGCATAGAGCCCAACACAGGGCTTGAACTCACAACCCCGAGATCAAGACCTGAGCTGAGATCAAGTGTTGAACACTTAACACACTGAACCACCCAGGTGCCATGGGGTCTGTTCCTTTCAATAAAAAAAGCAAAAGTTTTTGTAAAATCACTCCCAGACTTCTACCTAATTGGCCAGAACTGCATCACATGATCACCTAATGCTACAAAGCAGTGTGAGAAAGGGTTTATCATTGGTATATCCATGGTAGAGAAGGAGGTTGGGAATTGGTGTTAAGCCCTACAACCTACAACATCTGCAAGGAAGGCAGGAGTAAACTAGACTTACTCCAGCTTGAGTGAATAAGTGGACACTGGCACTATTCCCTAGGATAGGAAAGACATCCGAAAAAACAAGTTTGAAGTGGGAAGAAGATGGGGACCCGGGGTGGCTCAGTCATTGAGCGTCTGCCTTCTGCTCAGGTCATGATCCCAGGGTGCTGGGATCGAGCCCTGCATCGGGCTCCCTGCTCGGTGGGGTGCCTGCTTCTCCCTCTCCCACTCCCCCTGCTTGTGTTCCCTTTCTTGCTGTGTCTCTCTCTGTCAAATAAATAAATAAAATCTTAAAAAAAAAAAAAGAAATGGGAAGAACATTATGGTAGATTGTCTACTGCAATAATTTCATCCACTGTTGTATCTATAACCTTTTACTCTGCTTCTATCATCAAGAAGTAGAATTTATTTCTCCACCCTTTGGACCAGGGCTTGGCTGTGTGACTTGCTTTGGCGAATGGGGCATTAGCAAGGATAATACAAGCAGAGCCCTAAAAAGCACTTGCCGTAAGCCTGGTGAGCTGTATACAGGAGAACTGAAGTGCCCCAGCCAGGAACCAGCACCAACCACCACATACATGAGTGAGCCCGTTTTAGACTATTGAATTTCAAGATGAATTACCAGATGACTGCAACTGCATAAATGAGTGAACTCTGGTGAGATCAGTAGAACTGCCCAGCTGAGTTCAGCCCCAAATGCTCTTCACAGAAATGTAAGCAAATCAATATTCTGGTGGAAACGTCCCAGGAGCTAACTGAACTTTTTGATCTGAAGCTGGAGATAGAGATGTGGGCATTAACAAGCCCACAGGTAGCACATATTTGAAGTGGTGAAAAGGGATGAGGTCGCCTGGGGGCAATCTCAGGAGCACCAGCGAGAGGTGGAAAGGAAATGGGCATAAAGCTCATAAGAGGCCATGAGAGAAATTTCCAGAAGAAAAGTAGCAGCTGTGCCAGGTGCCAAGGAAGTGTTGGGAAAGATGAAAACTGAATAGAGAACATTGGATTTGGCAATGAGTAGGTCGTCAGAGATCTTGACCTGAGCTGTTTCAGGAGACGGTAGGGGCCAGGGGTCAGGTTGCAAGAGGATTACAATGGGTTGAAGAGTAAGAGGCAGGTGGGAAGTAGACTTTTTCCTGGAGTTTGGGCTGTGTAGACAAATAGAGAGAGAAAGGGGAGATAGCTTGATGAAAACACACAGGCAAAGGAGGCCTGCACCTTCCTTTTGTTTTTCAGGGTAGGGGAGGCTTAAAAATGTTTAGAAAGGATTGGTACAGGAAAGATATTAAGAAAAGCTGTAATATCCACTGGGACTTGTTTCCTGAGAGGCAAGATTTATCTTGATCAGGAGAAAGGGTGCCAGTGAAGCAAAACAAAGAATGAAAGAAAACAAACACCAAACTAGAGGGTAGGCATTGTGGAGGTAAATGAGAGAGATAAGGTTGTAGATTTGGGGATGGGAAACTGAGTTACCCATGCTTGATAGCATGCATTTCCTCTGGGTGGTCAAAGATCCAAGAGTCAGGAAGACAGTGGCCATAGATGAGTGGAGAAGCTTTGCAACAGCCTCTATGGGTGTGGAGAAGGGAACTGACCAGGCATCAGTGCAGAATCCACTGGGATGCTGAGATCCACCTGAGGACTGATGATCGCTCAGCTGGCCGCTCCCTGGGCAGTCTGTGTATAGGAACTAGAAATGTGAATACTGGCTCAATCTATGGATTTCCTCCTAACTTTGTTCCCTGCAACACAAACTCTTCTTTAGTTCTCCTGATTATTAAGTTTTACTGGGCACATAGCTTTCTTGATCAGAGATTACATTTCTGGGGCACGTGGCTGGCTCAGTCAGGAGTGCGACTCCTGATCTTGGGACTGTGAGCTTGAGACCCACATTGGGTGTGGAGATTATTTAAAAATAAAATCTTTTTTTTTGAAGACTTTATTTTTTTATTTGACAGAGAGAGAGATACAGTAAGAGAGGGAACACAGCAGGGGGAGTGGGAGAGGGAGAAGCAGGCTTCCCGCTGAGCTGGGAGCCCGATGTGGGGCTCGATCCCAGGACCCTGGGATCATGACCTGAGCCCAGGGCTGGCACTTAATGACTGAGCCATCCAGGCACCCCTTAAAAATAAAATCTTTTTTTTTTAAGATTTTATTTATTTGTTTGACACAGAGAGAGATTACAAGTAGGCAGAGAGGCAGGCAGAGAGACAAGGAGAGGAGGAAGAAGGCTCCCTGCCGAGCAGAGAGCCCGATGTGGGCCTCGATCCCAGGATGCTGAGATCATGACCTGAGCCGAAAGCAGAGGCTTTAACCCACTGAGCCACCCAGGTGCCCTAAAAATAAAATCTTAAAAAAAAAAGGAAAGACAGTATTTCCAAACTGCCCTTGCAGCTGATGTGGCCAGGTGACTAAATACTGACCAATGGGTTAAGAGTGTCAGTAAGGGTCTTTATAGGACTGGGCATGGCTGTCTTTCTCTCTTCCTGTTTCTCCCTGGCTGGAGTGCAGATACAGTCGCTTGAACCCGAGCAACTATTTTGGATTATGAGGGAGAAGCCACATATTTAAATGGCAAAGCAACAAGGTAGAAGGGATCTTGGTCCCAAAGGATCATGGAGACCATATATCAGTGCTGGACCAACTACAGCTGAATGTCATTTACATGAAGAAAAATGTTTATTTTCTGTTTTATAGAAGTGAAACTAATTCTTCTTCCTTTTTTTAAGATTTTTTTTTATTTTAAAGGACTTTATTTATTTATTTGAGAGAGAGAAAGAGAATGAGAGAGGGGAGGGTCAGAGGGAGAAGCAGACTCTCCACCACCCCCCATGCGGGACTCGATCCCGATCCTGGGACTCCAAGATCATCACCTGAGCCGAAAGCAGTTGCCTAACCAACTGAGCCACCCAGGTGCCCTAAGTGAAGCTAATTCTAAACGTCCATGCTTACTGCTCTCTTGGAGACCCTCACCTACACTGATAGTCTGTCAATTCCAGATGTCTGTGTATTCCTCAACTCCTGGTTTAAGCTCCCTCTAAGGTCTTTCTGAACGCCTACCTCCTCCTGGTTTGCCCTGACAAGAGCCCTGTTTATTCAAATCTCTGGCCAAAGACTTGCCATATTTGGGGAATTTCAGTTTATATTTTACTTCTGATTAAGTGGGAAATACCTTCAATTGTTCCTCAACTATTTTTAGCATTGCATTATTTTCACCGTGCTATTAAAATCATGCCATCAGTTAAGTATGGCGCGTGATGTAATGAGCACTGGGTGTCATAGGCAACTGATGAATAACTGAACTCTACATCTGAAACTAATGATACACTATATGTTAATTAATTGAATTTAAATAAAATAAGAAAAAAAGAAAAAAATCATGCCATCCTAGGTTACACAGTTATTAATTCATTTATTTAATTTTGATTGATCACTTTCTATGTGCTTTGAAGTGATGGACACCACGGAGACCCAAAAATCAGTAAGACATGGAGTATTCCATGAAGAATGTGACAATCCAGTGGAAGAGGAGAATATGAAAGCAACTAACATAATGAAAATAGAAGTGAGGCAGGCATATTAAGCATGTTTTGGTATGCAATATTTAAACTCTTAAATTTACCACTTCAGTTTATAAGACTGGCATTAGAACTAGAGCTTCCTGATCCTCAATATTCTGGTCATAATATCAGACTCCACCCTAAGCCATCATTCCATGTTCCATAAAAACATCTTGAAAAACAAAATCTTACTTATCTAAAAGTTTAAAAAAAGAAAACAAGGACTGTGAAAGAAGTAGGCGTTGATTTAAGTTTATTCATTTGTTAATCATTGTCAGGCTGAGAGGTAGATGTTGGGATAATATTGAAACAAATGACTGATGGGGTCTTGTCCCTATAGATTTAAAAAATAAATCTCCCATGTAAACATTAAATGCTAACTGTGCTGAAAACACTTCCAAGGGGAGATACATGTTACCCAGAGAGGAAATAATGGGAGCATTGGTCCTTCTTAGGAAGAGCATGGCAGGCGCTGGGCTGGGGAGGGGAGGTGGAGATGGAGCCTAGCAAAGGGAAGGTGATGTAGGAGGAGATGGGAGAGGTAAGCGTGTGCCAGATGACAGAGGCCCTTGTAGACCACATTACAACTTTGGCTTATTTTAAGAGCAATAGGAGGCAAGTGAAGTGGTTTGATTTCAAATAGATCCATCTGGCTGCCAAGCAAAGAGTGAAATAAAAGGGTAGGGAAAGAGTAGGAAGCAGGGAGAGCAGTTTGGTGGCCACAGCAGGAATGCAGCTGTGAGTTGAGAATAGCCCGGATGCCGGTGTGTTGTAGGGAGACATAGACTGATAGGGGAAGTCTTCAGGAGGACTTAACAATGGTTTGGGTCTGCAATGTGAGGAAGGAGATGGCAAGGAGGACAGTCGGGTTTTCGGGCTTTGTCACCTGATGGATGATGATATTATTCAGTGAGATGGGAAGAAGACAAATAAGACTTGGGGATAAGGGTAATGTGAAATGGGTCTTCCTTGAATCCGGTTTTGCACATGCTGACTTTACAATGCCTTTGAAATACTCAAGCATAAATGTCATCTAGATTCACTTAGAAGTGGGAACTGGGTAGGAGAGAGGGGTGATTTACCTTGGTGAGTTGCCTTTGTGTTGGTTCAAACTGAAGCTGCAGGCTGGGATGAGACCCCCTGGGTGGTGTGGGGGGAGGGGGCGTGAGCAGGAGAACCACCAGGGCTGGGTGGCCAGGTAAGGCAACAGAGCCCGCGTAGACAGGGACTAGACTGGCTAAGGAAGAAGGAGGAAAAGCAGGAGATGGTAGAGACTTGCCGTAGGCCAATCAGGAGAGCATTTCTTTTCTTTTCTTTCTTTCTTTCTTTTTTTTTAAATAACTTATAATATATTATTTGCCTCAGGGGTACAGGTCTGTGATTCATCATCTTACACAATTCACAGCGCTCACCATAGCACATACCTTCCCCAATGTCTATCACCCCGCCACCCCTTCCCTCCCATCCTCCTCCCCTCCAGCAACCCTCAGTTTGTCTCCCGAGATTAAGAGTCTCTTATGGTTTGTCTCCCTCCTGGGTCTCATCTTGTTTTCATTTCTCCTTCCCTACCCCCCAAGACCCACCCCCCGCCCTGCCTTTCACATTCCTCATATCAGAGAGATCATATGATAATTGTCTTTCTCTGATTGACTCATTTCACTTAGCATAATACTCTCCAGTAAGACAAATGACAACCTTGGAGGAAACATTTGTAACATGCATTATATATATTATGTGTGTTACAGGTAAAGGAATGGCTGTATAGATACAGATATAAAGAACCAGTAGAGAGGGAGCAATTGGCTAGAGAAGGGAGGGGGAGGGAAGAAGAGGGAGGCGGAGGGAAGGGGAGGGCAGGGAAGGAGCAGAGATCAATAGTGAGTGTCGTGTGAACAGGCCAGGACAGGGGATAGGGCATAGAGAGACAAAAAGGGACCATCAGCAACTTCTGTGCTAAATGGACAGAAAGAGGGTTTGGGTGGGGTTGGATGTTTAATAGCATTAGGAAGCAAGTTAGCAGCTGAGAGGGAAAGGAAAGAAATTTAAAATAATCATGGCAGAGGGGAGAAAACTACGCTGATCAGAGAAATGTCCAGAAAGACCAGAGCCTGCTTAATGAGTGCAGTTGATGAGGGTGAACTTACAAAGGAGCCCTTGTGCCCCATGAGGGACTTTTCCCTGGCAGTCCTTGAGAGACTCTTTGACTCTTTATTGTCTTCATGGGGAAAAGTCCTAATTCGACTCTGTCATCCTGGGAACTTCTTTCCTACAGATCCTGGAACAGGGAGGAAATGAAGGCATGGTCAGCAAGAAGCAATTGCATTTACATGAAAAATATCATGAACCAACTCATTCAGTTTGTCAAGTAACGCAGGCGAGCAATGTCAGATATGAAGAGAGGCAGAGAATTTCCAAAAGTTCAGAGAGAAACGTTAGGGACGGCTGCTAGGAGAGGGCTGGTGGTTAAGTTTATCTTATTGCCTTCATTCAGAGCTTGCTCTCACTGCATTTTGTTACCTGGTTGAGCGAATAAAGCCCTTGCTCAGAGCTCAAAGTCCTAACACTTCCTAATGGGGTTAATCTTTGAGATGGTTCTCCGAAGAGGTTGGTACACGGGGTGTGTCTGTCTCTTGATGACTATAGGGGCGCCAGACACGTCAACATTTGCAAATTGCTAGATCCTTCTTCCTTGCCTGCTCCTTCCCCCTTCCCCCTTCCCTCCCAGGTCCATTCAGTGTACAGATTAAATAAACAATAATAGTTTTCTGTTCTGAAAACCTCTTCACAGCCAGGGCTGGTGCGAATGACTCTAGTTTAGTGTTGCTGGTGCTCAGGGGATGGTAGGTTCTATGCTAAGAGAAAGAACGTGAATGGAGTGACAGAGGGGACAGGTATTTGCAGAGGGGACAAGGTATTCCTGTTTAGGACCTGGAGAGCCTTAATCAGAGCAGAATATGGACTCATTCTCCCTGGAAAGGATTAGAAAATCTGTGATCACAATATCATTTAAAAGCAAAAACATAAAAAGCCAATCTTCTGGGCTTCAGGGATCCAGCTTGGAACAATACGTATGCATCTAGGCACTGCCAGAGTCCAGTTCTGTGTCTGTGGGTCCTCAAAGCAGAAGAGAGAAATAATGCCAGTGAGTCACCAAGTCTGGTTATTTGCTGGAAAACTTCTGTTCCCAGGTAGGGAGGGAGGTGACTTCTCAGGAAACCCAGCCAAAGTTTGAGGTATTTGCGCAGTTGGAAAGTAGATGACCAGCCAGGCCTTATTTATGTGGGACATACAGACCTGGGAAAGGCTAGAGCTCTTGGACTCCTAGAGCTGGGAATAGTAACTCTGATTCATTTTAGAATAACCAAATTCTCTGCAGTTTATTTATCTCAACATCTTTTTGTGTCTCCTGGGCAGGCCCCCTCCCACCTCCTGACTTGAGGACTGTTGGACCTTCTAGACATTACTTCCAGTGATCCAACTTTGAACTAACTGCCCAAGTGGAAAGCTGATGTGAAGATATTTTCATTCTGAAGGAGGATGCTAACAATTCAAAGGAATGAATTTCTAATGGTGGAACTGCCAGGCCCTAGTGTGACCAAAGATGTTTTGGGACAGGATGTTCTACCCTGTGCTGTTCAAATGATTGACTAGGTAGCCTCCTACTTTGCCCTCTTGAGAGGCTGGCTCTGCTCTTTGGAACTTAGGAAACATCTGACTTGTCTTTCTCGAAGGTGAGTGGATTTCAGTCTACTCCAAGGATATATTGATAATGGGTATTTATAACTTTATATTATCAGTAAAAACAGTAGGTAAGTGCTTTTCTCATCAGTTTGATAGGTAAGGGAGAGTATGTTTCACACGTTGCCTGCAGGTGGATTTTATTACCTCTTCTTTATAGAACAAGAACATGAAGAACCCCAGGAGCTGAAATTGCTGACTCTAGGAGTGTCGCTAGACATAAAGTGAGTTCTCTGCCCCTCTCATGAGTCTGTCTGGCTATCCACAACAAAGGAGGTAGCCAATTTAAGATAATAAGTCCAAAGAAGGGAGAATGTGTTCACATTTTTATTATCTACATCAATCGGTTTGTAGCATCTGAGCTTTGTAATTACACATTCTCCTTGTCTATGCTCATTTACTAGTGATTTTTTCCCCCTCTTGGTCTTTAAATGAGGCAGTTAAGCAACAAGGCTCCCTAATGTGGGGTTTTCTATAGCACACACCGGGGATATTTCTAAAGCACACAAAGGATTTAGGTCACAGATATCCAGCATAAGGCTGTGTCTGCTCTATTTTAATAATGTTTTTAAAAAATAATTTATGAGTTCAATGTGCTCCCGTTCATTTTTTAAAATTAAAATTTAAATAATTTTTTAAATTATTAACTATTTTTAAATTATTTTCGGAAGCTAGGAATAGTACCACGGATTCCTTTAAGGATAATCATATTCTTCGCAGCTTATATCTTTAATCATATTTAATCTTAGCCAGCCATTTATGAGCTCTGTCATGAATTAAAAAGTAATATGTACTTGCAAGAAAATAAAAATCCAAACAATGTAGAGGTTTATAAAGTAAAAAACGATAGTGTCCACTCTTCACCCAGCCCCATCCAGTCCTACTTTCTGGAGATAGCCACTGTATATTGACTGCAATTTTTCTGTGCATATTCATGCAACCCCTTAGAACTTTGCTGGCCCCATCTAACAACTGATCATGGACATCCTCCCCAAACAGGTCCCCTGGAGCCCCTCTTTACACAAGATGGGCATTAGCTTCTCGTCTGATTTGTCTGTGGCTCCAGGATGTGTTTAGGGCAGCTTTTCACATCTCCGTGCGGTCAAATCCCTGCTCTTTTCCTTATGCCTCCTGGGGTATGTACAATGCATAGGAAGACCTTCTCAGCAACCAGCACTTAGAAATACACTTCCCAAGACTAGAAAACAAAGACTTGCACAATTCAAGAGAACTTTTGGAACATACATTAAACTTTGTGATTCATTAGTGTGAATGTATTTTACTTTTTACTGGAGAAGTTCAAAGACTGCATTGCTTCTAGGTGTCGAGGGGAATGCCACCTTCAGCTAAAGACAAGAAATGCAGGAGTGAAGACACCCCACAATCTGCACAGGCCTCTTTAGGGCACCCACAGGCTTTTTATAGGTCATGGTGTTGAGTGAGTGGGGAGTAGATGTCAATAATTCGGTGTTCGATGAAGCTGAACCTGCAATTTAACCAGCGTGCAGTGTAAGAAGGTGGCTTCACCTTCAATGACCTCATTTCAGAAAGTCATTGTCAAAGATCATGACAGCAAAATCATGGGGAGACTCAAAGTTACCAAGAAAGCCAGCTGAATCTAGTAGGACATTCCATCAAGTCCTCTCTGCGTACTTGCTCACATCTGGGCATTGAGACACTATCTTTGAGAACATCACTCAAAGGTATTTGCCAAAAAGACAAGTGGATAATTAAAAAGAAAAAAATTGAGTGATTGCTGTATCTTTGACAGTGAGGTATTTCTTTTTTCAAAAATGTATTTATTTTTATTAACATATAATGTATTCTTTGTTTTAGGGGTACAGGTCTGTGATTCATCGGTCTTACACAATTCACAGAACTCACCATTGCACATACTTTCCCCAGTGTCCATCACCCAGCCACCCTATCCCTACTCCCTCATCCCCCCAGCAACCCTCAGTTTGTTTCGTGAGATTAAGAATCTCTTATGGTATGTCTCCCTCTCTGGTTTCATCTTGTTTCATTTTTCTCCTCTCTTCCCCTATGATCCTCTGCCCTGTTTCTTAAATTCCACAAGTCAGTGAGATCAGTGAGATTGATAATTGATAATTGTCTTTCTCTGATTGACTTATTTCACTTAGCATAATACCCTCTAGTTCGATCCACGTCATTGCAAATGCCAAGATTTCATTTTTTGATGGCTGCATAATATTCCACTGTATATATATGCCATATCTTCTTTATCCATTCATCTGTTGATGGACATTTAGGCTCTTTCCATAGTTTGGCTATTGTGGACATTGCTACTATAAACATTGGGGTGCACAAGGCCCCTTTGGATCACTACATTTGTATCTTTGGGGTAATTACCCAGTAGTATAATTGCTGGGTCATAGGGTAGCTCTATTTTCAACTTTTGAGGAACCTCCATACTGTGTTCCAGAGGACAGTGACGTATTTCTATAAACATCTTACTACTCATGCTTTATTCTAGTCTTTTCTTTTTTCTTAGTAAATGCATACTGTGTCTATACAAAGTCAGTACAACTGGCTACAAAATAGATAATTAAATAATCTTTTATATTTGGCTTACAGAATGCCAAGTAATTGGATCAATTAAAAAAAGAAGGCTTATTTTGAGGCCTTATAGATACTAATATAGATATATATATTATAATATATAAATATATATTTAAAATATATAAATACATATATTTAATCCAACAAACATTATTTAATGCCCACTATGTCAAAATAATTTTGTTAAGGGTTGTGAGATATTTGACGGTAAAAAAGATAGTTTCTACTCACAATCTAGTTATATTCTTTAATATTTTCTAGACCTTTCGGGGAATAATTTAGAGGAACATCAAGCAATTGGAGCAGAATCTTATATTTTATGGTAAGGGCAATACTCTGTGTGGTCTATCATGTTAATCAATCGCTATGCTCCTCAGACATATTATTTTTAAAGGAATTGGGTCATGGTCAGCCACCAGGATGGCCTTGCCTTTGGCACAGTCTTCAAACCCGTGTGTAGTCCTCTCCCACAGTGAATCAAGCCCTAACTGACCCAAACAATACAATGGAGGGGATAGCATGTGACTTCGCAGGCCACGTCTTTAAAGATATGGCAGCTTCCATCTTGGTCTCATGGATTGCTTACTCTAGGGGAAGGACTGGAATTCGGGCTAAGGGGCAAAACCTAGCCTGCAGACTGTTTTGTATGCTGTGAGCTCAGAATGGTTTTCCTATTATTTATTTATTTATTTATTTATTTATTTATTTATTTATTTAAAAGATTTTATTTTTTTATTTGACACACAGAGAGAGAGATTACAAGTAGGCAGAGAGGCTGGCAGACAGACAAGGAGAGGAGGAAGCAGGCTCCCTGCTGAGCAGAGAGCCCGATGCGGGCCTCGATCCCAGGACCCTGAGATCATGACCTGAGCCGAAAGCAGAGGCTTTAACCCACTGAGCCACCCAGGCGCCCCAGGATTTCCTATTTTTAATTTTTTTTTTTTTTTAAGAAGAAGACTATGTGACAGAGACTGGAAGTGGCCCACAGGCTTAAAATATTTGTTATCTGGTCCTTTACAGAAAGAGTTTGCCGCCCCTGCTCTGAACAGTGCAGGCACCTTGCTGTAAGGACATGTATATGGAGAGTCCTGGGCCTCGGATGGCCCTGTGGAAAGGCCAGTTTGGAGAGTAGCTGAAGCCTACCTCCCAGCGCCAACACAAATTCGCTAGTCATGAGGGAACCGGCAAGAAAGTAGAGTCTTCAGCTCCAGTGAAGCCTTCAGAAGATCGCAGCCTTACCTGCCATCAGACTGTAGCCTCATGAGAGACTCTGGGCCAGGACCATCTAGCCAAAACCGTAACTGAAGCCTAGAAACCTTACGAGATAATAAATGACAATTGTTATTTGAAGCCTCAAAGTTTTGGGGTAATTTATTATGCAGCTATCATAAATGGAATATATTATATATTGGTTAAAGTCCCCAAGTAAAATGCTCATTCACTTCCTTTGAAATAATCCTTGGAGATGGGCAGAACATAAACACATAAAAATCTTCACCACCATATTGTAGCTGATGATTTCTAAGCTTTCAGTAACTACTAAGACCTCAGGCATCACATCCCAATAGATGTAAAAGAATCAAATTATTTGGGGTGCACCTGGGTGACTCAGTTGACTGAGCGTCTGACTCTTCATTTCAGCTCAGGTCCTGATCTCAGGGTTTTGGGATTGAGCCCCACCTCAGGCTCTGTGCTCAGTGGGGAGTCCGCTTGAGGATTCTCTCTCTTCCTCTCCCTCTGTCCTTCCCCTGTGCACTTTCTCTCTCAAATAAATAAATAAATAAATCTTTTAAAAAATGAAACAAATTATTTCTTTAGTATTCATAAGCATCACTGATTTTTAAATGCACAGCCTCTACAAGCTGCATTTGTTTTCTACTGACATAATACTTTCACCATACCTGGCAGTCTTCAAATCATTAACTTGGGAGGAAAGTGAATTCAGAATTGCTGGCCATCAGTCTGTCAACTAATCCATCAGGAAGTTTCTTGGTTTTGTTTTTTAAGTAGTCCTGGAAGGCCATTATGGTACCCTTTGTACAGATAAGAAAATTAAGGTTCACAGAAAGTAAATGACTACAACCACAGAACTGGTTAATGAGAGAGCTAAGAGTGAAGCCCAGCTTCCTAACTCTAAGTGAAGGGCTCTTGTTTCTTCACCTCTGAATGTAGACAGTCCAGAGTGGCTCTGGATTATGGATTATGATCAGATGTGTCTGCCCTATCATGAAATGGGACATCATTTGTTAAGCCCTCACTGGTGGGGGTGCCAGGAAATGGATGCTTTAACTTAATGTCATGAAATGTCCAGCGAGCAATATTTGTAAAGTCTTACCATTGTGCTAGTACTGACCTTAGAAATTAAGGTCCAAGCTTGTGTTCATTATAAATATACACTGTCCCAGTGCTGGGCTATCCATTGGCAAACAAAACCCACACCTTCACTTGCATGGATCTTCCAGTCTGGGCTGGGAGCTTGCAGTCTATCTGCGATATAGACATATATATATATATATATATATACACATACACACACACACACACACACACACATATATATATATATATATAATCTACTTATTGCTTAGTTATGGTTTTAATAATATTGTATGAATGAAAAGCAGTTGGGGCACCTGGGTGGCTCAGTTGTTAAGCGTCTGCCTTTGGCTCAGGTCATGATCCCAGGGTCCTGGGAATGAGCCCCACATCAGGCTCTCTGCTCAGAGGGAAGCCTGCTTCTCCCTCTCCCACTTCCCCTGTTTGTGTTCCCTCACTCGCTGTGTCTCTCTCTGTCAAATAAATAAATAAAATCTTAAAAAAAAAAAAAGAAAGAAAAGAAAAACAGTAAAATGCTTTGAGACCCATCAGTTATTCAACCCTTGAACTTTTGTAAGGTTTTCTTTCTTTTTTCTTAAAGCTACAGCCCCAGATGGCTGAGTAATTAGATCAAGGTTCAGAATGACAAAGACAGATAAAGTAACTGCAAACAACATCAACCCCCTTTGAAAAAGCTATTTTGGTCTTTCACCTAAAGTGACTTCTTTCTGCTGAAAGAGATTTGGCAGCAGCTAGCTCAGCTGATGGCAGAAAAATCAACCATGAAATATAAAGGTTTCATAAGATTGTGACATGACCCCATTTTCACAGCCATTATATAATCAATGGCAAAACGGCAGGGGAACAAAAGTAATTTATACCTTACTTTTGGAATGCAATAAAATCTCTACTTTGCTGTGTCTAGATTTAAAGTCCCTATTTTGTTTTGATGATGACTTCAATTAGTTTTCATCTCTTATGCACTAACCAATTGAAAGTGGTAAGAAAGGGTGGTCAGAGGCATGCTATGTGGCAAAAAGTCACTCAAGACTTCAGAAATTTGCTCCAGGAAGTCCACCAGAAAGATAAAATCCCTCATGGACAGGCCACACGAGAGTACATAAGAATTAGTTTATAAGCAAGCAAACTTGTTTTTCAAGGGAAGTGTGACAGTGGCAAAAGCTTTCAATGTTTGTTTCACTGATTAACAGGTCAGGGAGAAGTTACTTTTTTTTAAAAAATTATTTATTTATTTGAGAGAGAGAGAATGCATGTGAGTGCAAGCAGGAAGGGGGCAGAGGGAGAGGGAGAGGAATCTCAAGCAGACCTCCCCTCAACCCACCCCCCAACCCCCAGAGCACAGAGTCCTATACCTGGCTCTATCCCATGACCCCGAGATCATGGCCTGAGCCAAAATCAAGAGCCAGCCACTTAACCGACTGAGTCACACACGGGCCCCAAGAAGTTATGTTTTGAGATTTCTTGGATGGGTTGAATTGGATGACAGTGGGGAATGGGGGACACCTGGGAAGAGATTTATCCATTAATGCATATAAAAATGCTAGTCCGTCAGAAGAGCACACAGCTTCTGATCTCGGGGTTGTGAGTACAAGCCCCATATTGGGGGTAGAGATTATATAACTAAATACAACTTTTTATAAAAATTTAAAAAATTTAAAATACTTTCTGAGCACTTACTTATGTGTGAGTCACTGGGCTGGGATCTGACTACAAGTTAAGTATGAGATAGACATGGTCCTTGTCCTCAAAGTGGTTACAGTTAGTGGGAAAAATAGAAAGTGCAAAGGAATTTATTAAACAGAGGAACACGGGGATTCCTGGAAGGGACAATTAACTGACATTTGAGAAGTCAGAGGTTTCCTGGAAGAATTCCTTCAAACTGAGATCTGAAGGATGAAAAAGAAGAGTGTCCTTAAGGAAGAGAATTGTATAGTAAGAAGCTCAGCGGCAAAAGAGAGCAAGCACAGCGTATTTAAGGGAAAGAAAATAACGCAGAGCTGGAAGGTTGGGGGACAGTGATGAGGGATAACGCAGAGAGGTCCTCTAAGTCTAGTTAAGAAGTTTGAGATTTAGCCTGAGGGTCAGGGAGGGGTGTACTCAATCTCCATTAAGAAACAAAACAAAAAAACAACTAGTTGACAGAGCTGGAAAACCGTTGTCATCCAGGTGGCAGATAATGGTGAGCTGTACTCTGAAAGTTGCTGTGAGGATGGAGAGAATGAAGAGATAGTCAGTAGATCTTTAGGAGAAAATCAGCAGGAGAAGATTTGATTATGGATGGATACAGGACAGGCTGACAAAGGAGGAGAAAAAGTTTCTGGCTTTGGCAACTAAACAGTCCAACTCAACTGAGACAGGAGACACTGGGGTAGGAGTAGGTTGATTGAAAGGTGGAGGAAGGTTGAATTAAAGGTGGCTGGAGGATACTTTGACTCTCAGGAGACTAGGCTTAGCCATTTGGGAATCATCAGCATTAATGGGAGAAGAGAAGATTTAAGATAAAGTCCAGAGAAAGGCCCACAATGAAGAGAAAGAAAAGCTTGTAGAGGAGATTTAGATGGATTTTTTTTGAGAAAGGGAAGAGAAAAACCAGAAGGAGGTAGTATCAGGGAAACCCAGAGACAAGAGTTTCCAGGGGGAGGGAGTGATCAACAGTGTTCAATGCCATTGAAAACCAGGTAGAAACATCAAACTCCAATTGAGGGACATTCTACACAATAACTGACATTTTAAAACGTCAACACCAAGAAATACAAAGAAGGATTGAGAAATGGAGATTAAAGGAGACCAAAAAACAAAACAAAACAAAACAAAACATGAAAACTGACAATGCAATGCATGATCTGGGATTTTTTTTTCTTTTCTTTTCTTTTTAAGATTTTTATTTATTTGACAGAGAGAGAGAGATTACAAGTAGGCAGAGAGGAAGGCAGAGAGAGAGGAGGAAGCAGGCTCCCCACTGAGCAGGGAGCCCAATGCCGGCTTTGATCCCAGGACCCTGAGATCATGACCTGAGCCGAAGGCAGAGGCTTCAACCCACTGAGCCACCCAGGCGCCCCTGGGATTTTCTTTTGCTGTATCTTCTATCATTTTTAATGGTTATATAATAATCCAGATAATTAAGTTCATTCCATTATATTTGAGTTAGTCATTTTATGAAACAAACAGGAAAGTAATTTAGTATTATTCCAGTCTTTCTTTCTTCACAATCTATATTACTTCAAAAAAACATTTTTTTATAATTTATTTGACAGAGAGAGAGAGAGAGAGAGCACAAGCAGGGGGAGCAATAGAGGGAGAGAGAGAGAAGCAGACTCACTGCTGAGCAGGGAGCCTAATTTGGGGCTGGATCCCAGGACCCTGGGATCACAACCCCAGCTGAAGGCAGACTGTTAATCATCTGAGCCACCCAGGTGCCCCTCTATTTTACTTTAGAAGGATGCTTTTGTGAGATTCATTACACCAAAAAAGGTGAAAAGTGAATTTATACACTTTGATTACCAATGCTGGAAGAGAAAATGAAATTTACAGTTGTTGTGTTAGGTTTGTCTGAATATGTTTTTACTTCTGATTTTATCTTTACTAAATTTGCCTTCAAATTTGGCATATGGTTGACCAAACCTCAGCTAGCATTATTTAAAATATTCACCTCAAGTGAAGGACTCCCAATTTATGGGGTTCTATCCTAAGATAGGCATCTGTAGGAAGATGTGCTGTAAAGGACTCTTTCAAGAAGATGGTGAAATAGAACAATAACCTTCCGTCTCCTTTCTGTGGTCCCTCAATTCTGGCAGTTGTGTACGGCTAAGTTGCATGCAATATAATAAAATATTTTCATTGTCTTTGATAGTTTCTCTCTACTCGTTATGTTTTTTAAAACGTAAACATTTATATTTTCTTAAATTTAAATGCTTTTTCCTGTTCCCTTTCGCGTCCACCAAAAGCATTTATCAGTAAACTTTTAGAAATTGCCCAAACTGTCAAGTGAGCAAAACCTCACTGGCAGGGGTAATGCCCTCAGTCAAGATGGCTGCAGCACATTCCATTGCCCTTGTTTGCCCTCAGCAAAGATGGCTACACTGACTTCCTTTCAAACCGGCTTTTCCCACAACAAATATGGCGCCTCCGTTTCCGGATTTCGGTGTGCCGCTCTTCTGGGTCGGTGAGTGTAATGCGGTCTTTGCAATTTTTCTCAATCAGTTGTCTCCGTGGACTGAGGGATGACCTGGAATTGGGAGTAGGCAGAGGGTCTGGGCAACGCACCAGATCGTTCTCTCATAATTGGGAAGTTATGGCGGCTTCTCCTGGCACAGTTCCAATTTCTCCGTACCTCTTCTTCTCCCCAACAAGGAACGCAAGGCCTCCGCAGCCACCTCTTTGGGGGAAATCCCCTAAATGTGTAGGCAGTGTGACCGGATGCCCTTCCGTTCCTCTTCTCCTTTTTTAAAAACCAGCTTTTTATTTTTTTATAATTATTTATTTTAAAAAACATCTTTTTAAAGATATAATTCACATTCCATAAAATTCGCCTGTGTAAAATGTCAAATTCACTGGCTTTTCATATATTCCCAGGATTGTGCAGCCATCGCCACAATCTAATTTTAGAACATTTTCATCACCCTAAAGAAATACCCCTTACCCATTAGTGGTCTCCATTCACCATGACCTTTCCGTCTTAGTACTAGTCTACTGTCTATAGATTTGTCAGTTTGGAATTTGGTATAAATAGAATCAGGCAACATGAGGTTAAAAGATGAACTGAGGCATATTTAAAATTCTAAGTTAATTCGCACAAGAAGTGATTGGAATTGGGCAGTATCCAATCCGGCAGGTAGGAAGGAGTTCTGAGGAGCTGAACAAAATGAAATACTTATAGGCGGAAGGGAGCAGGAACAAGGAAGTAATACTTAGGCCAAAAAAAGGAGGTTATTGCAAGGTTACATCTCTTTAGGGAATGGCAAGGATCTTTCTGGCAGATTACCTAACTAGTGCTGATTAGGCGGTTCCTGATTGGTCGTGAAGTTTAGCACAAGTGACACCATTTTGGATCTCTTGTCTTGTTTTTTAACACTACTTCTTATCACTAAGTATAATATTGTCAAAGTTTGTCCTTGCAGCATGTATTAGAACTTAATTTTTTTATAAAGCTGAAAAATATCCCATGTGTGCATAGAACACATTTTATTCATCCATTCATCAGCTGATAGACATTTGGATTGTTTCCACTTATTGTTTATTATGGAAAAGCTGCTGTGAACATAGGTGTAAAGTTTGTGTGCACATGTATTTTTATTTCTCTTGAGCATATGCCTAGGAGTGGAAATGCCAGGTTAAAGCATAACCCCGATTAACCTTTTGAAGCACTACTGAACTGTTTTCCAAAGGGCTAGTGGCTTTGTATGTGGATATCCAGTTGTCTTAAAGTTGAAAAGACTGTCCTTTCCTTTTCCTGTGAAGTTGTTTTGGCACCCTGTGGAAAATCATTTGACCATAACTGTAGATTTTACTTCTGGCTCAGAATTCTATTTCATTGATCTGTATGTCCATTCTTATGCCAGTACAACACAGTCTTGATTATTGTGGCTTTTTAGTAAGTTTCGAAATAAAAAAGTATGAATCCAACAACTTTGTTCTTTTTCAAGATTGTTTTGGCTATTCTGGGTCCCTTGCATTTCTGCATGAATTTTTTAAACACTTTTGTCAATGTCTGCAAAAAGAAAAAAAAAAGTTAACTGAGATGCAGCTAAGAATTGCATTGATCTATCCATCAATTTGAGCCATATTGCTATCTTAAAATATTGTCTTCCAATCTGTTAATATAGGATATCTTTCCATTCGTTTAAATTTTTAATTTCTTTCAACTTTTTTTTAAAGGTTTTGTTTTTAAGTAATCTCTACACCCAATGTGGGACTTGAATTCATAACCCCAAGATCAAGTGTCATATGGTCTACCAGCTAAACTAGGCAGGCATCCCTCTTTCAACACTTTTTTAAAATTTTCATTGTACATGCCTTGCACATTTTATTCTTTTGATGCTATTGTAAATGGAATTATGTTCTTAATTTTAGGATTGTTTATTGCTAGTGTATGTAAATATTTACACAATATTTTGACATATTTTTATTGCTAGTATAAAATTATTCGCATATACTTTTACTATGTTGATCTTGTATCCAGCAATCTTGTTTAACTTATTTAATGGTTCTACTAGTTTTTAAAGAGGATTCCTTGGGATTTTCTGTCTGCAAGATGACATCTTCTGCTAATAGAAGTAATTTTACTTCCTTCTTTTATGAAAATCTTTATGGAAGACTTTTATTTCATTTTCTTGCCTAATTGTGTTAGCTATAACCTCCAATATAATGTTGAATGGAAGTGATCAGAGCAGACATACTTAACTTGTACCAGTTCCTTAGGGGTAAAACATTTAGTCTTTTACCATGAAGTATGATGCTACCTATGTGTTTTTTGAAAAAAATTTATCAGATTGAGGAAGTTCCTTTCTATTTCCAGTTTGTTGAGTATTTTGATCATGAAAGAGTGTTTGACTTTATCAAGTGCTCTGTGTGTGTGTGTGTGTGATGTGTGTGTGGTGGTTTTTGTCCTTTATTCCACTATAGTATATTACATTGATTTTCAGATGTTAAAACAACTTTGGATTCCTAGAATAAGTTCCACTTTTCATGGAGTATAATCCTTTTTATGTTTTGCTGGGTTTGATTTCCTTGTTTTCTGTCAAGGATTTTTGTGTCCCTATAATATCGGTCTGTAGTTTTTTGTGATATCTTTGTCTTGTTTTGGTGTCAGGCTAATACTGGACCTAGAGTAAATTAGAACGTGTTCTCTCCTCCATTTTTTAGAAGAGTTATCTAGGTGAGGGAAGTGTAAGTGTAAGTGTAGTGGGCTTATTGGAGAACCTGAAGGAAAGCCATGATGCTTGAAGCCTGGAAAGCAGTGGAAGTTGGAGGATTGGACTAGAGAGAAATTTCTAGGTGATGATTAATGTCTCAAAGGAGGAAAGAAGAGAGAGAGTTGGGCTAAGTATGGAGGAAGTCCAGTTGGGGTTGGAAGATGAGCCACAGACCAGGCAGGAAGGAACAAAGGCAAAGAGATGGGAGGGCAGTCAGGAGAGTGGCTCCCTGAAAAGCAAACAAAGGATAGCAGAATTTCTAGAAGTTATATGCTGGAGTGATTGAGTTGGTGGGGATGAGGAAATGAGCCAATTTAGACCCTCGAGAAGTTTGTGGAAGGGAGAGGAGACTGGCTGTGCAGAGGGCAGGTGTCAAAGATTTCCTTTTCACTTTTGTTTCTTTCTTGACAACTTTTAATGTTGATACAATTTTTAAAAAATAATGTATATACTTATTTTTTATTTAAATTCAATTAATTAACATATAGTATATTATTAGTTTCAGAGGTAGAGTTCAATGATTCATCAGTCTTATATAACACCCAGTGCTCATTACATCACATGCCCTCCTCAACGTCCATCACCCAGTTACCGCATCCACCACTCCCCTCCCCTCTAGTAACCTTCAGTTTGTTTCCTATGATTAAGAGTCTTATGGTTTGTCTCGCTCTATGATTTCTTCTTGTTTTATTTTTCCTTTCCCTCCCCTATGATCCTGTTTATTTCTTAAATTCCACATGAGTGAGATCATATGATAATTGTCTATCTCTGATTGACTTATTTCACATAGCATTGTCCCTCTAGTTCCATCCATGTCATTGCAAATGGTAAGATTTCATTCCTTTTGATGGCTTAGTAGTATTCCATTGTGTGTGTATGTGTGTGTGTTTGTGTGTGTATATATATATGTATGTGTATATATATATATATATACACATACATATACACCACACCTTTTTTTTTTTTTTCCCC
>LNAC01000502.1:1054278-1205517 GCA_002007465.1 Ailurus styani
TGGAGTGGAGTCCTTTGGGTTTTCCACATAAAGTATCATATCATCTGCAAAGAGTGAGAGTTTGACCTCTTCCTTGCCGATTTGGATGCCTTTTATTTCTTTTTGTTGTCTGATTGCTGAGGCTAGGACTTCTAGTACTATGTTGAATAGCAGTGGTGATAGTGGACAGCCTTGCCGTGTTCCTGACTTTAGGGGAAAAGCTCTCAGTTTTTCTCCATTGAGAATGATATTCGCTGTGGGTTTTTCGTAGATGGCTTTGATGATATTGAGGTATGTACCCTCTATGCCTACACTATGAAGAGTTTTGATTAAGAAAGGGTGCTGTACTTTGTCAAATGCTTTTTCAGCATCTATTGAGAGGATCATATGGTTCTTGTTCTTTCTTTTATTAATGTCTTGTATCACATTGATTGATTTGCGAATGTTAAACCAACCTTGCATCCCAGGAATAAATCCCACTTGGTCGTGGTGAATAATCCTTTTAATGTGCTGTTGGATCCTATTGGCTAGTATTTTGTTGAGGATTTTTGCATCCATGTTCATCAAAGATATTGGTCTGTAATTCTCCTTCTTGATGGGGTCTTTGCCTGGTTTGGGGATCAAGGTAATGCTGGCCTACACCACACCTTCTTTATCCATTTATCTGTTGATTTATCTGTTGAGCCCAGAGACATCTGGGCTCTTTCCATAGTTTGGCTATTGTAGACATTGTTGGTGTGAACATTGGGGTGTGGTGTCCTTTTGGATCACTGCACTTGTATCTTTGGGGTATATCCCCAGTAGTGCAATTGCTGGGTTGTAGGGTAGCTCTATTTGCAACTTTCTGAGCAACCTCCGTACTGTTTTCCAGAGTGGCTGTACCAGCTTGTATCCCATAATAATGTTGATATGATTTTATACCTTCAAAAAATTGCAAGACTAGTACAAAGAACTCCCAAATAACATTTTCCAGATTCGCTTATTGTTTACAGTTGTCCCATCCATTTACTGTATCATTCTCTCTGATACATGTACACACACACAAAGAACTATTTGAGAGTATGTTGCACACATTATGTCCTCCTACCAATGAATATTTGAGTGGCATTTCCAAAGAACAAGGATATTGTCTTACATACTAGTCTTGTTGAAAATGGGAGCGATTTGGGCATGTTGAAATATCCAAGTGAAAGTCCAGTGGAAGAGAAGTGAGAGAAGGGGTTGTGATCACTGAAGGCTTGTTGAAGGGTCCAGAGAGTGGGATTTAAGGTACAGGTGGAGGTGTTGGACTGCCACAGGAGGGACGGCTTTCTGTTGTGAAGAGAAGTGAAGCAGTGGGCAGATGTGGAAATCTTTGTTCTGTTTGGTAGGGGAGTGGAAGAAGTTTCTCTCTGCTGGATTCTGTTTCCTTTGTCAATTAAGAAGTGAGCAGGTCTACTGAAAAGAGCAGGAAGGTGTGTGAAAGATAGGAAGTGTCTGAGTTGAAGAAGATTGGAGAAAACATGAGACTCAAGGAGAGGGGAAGAGGGAGTCATGAGACCAACATCTCAAGATTCACGTGGCCAGACAGCCCATTTCAGGCTGATGCTCATTAATTTAGGGTGAGCCAGCTTGTCCTATTTGGTGATTCCCGTCTAGCACTGGAGAGTGGGTAGATAAGTTGAGTTCATCTAGGCTGGAGTTTTGCCAAAGGAGTGTAATAAAAGGACAAAATGGTTAGGGAAGGGAAGTTTAGGATACTAAGAAGGTAATGGACCATAGCATATACTGGATAAGGGTGAAAGAAGTAAGATGGTTACTGAATGGGAAATAGAAGGGTAAATGGATGGGAGGTAGACTAAAAATAGGAGCCTGTAAATTGTTTTTTTTTTCCTTGTTTTTTTTAAAGATTTTATTTATTTATTTGACAGAGAGAGAGATTACAAGTAGGCAGAGAGGCAGGCAGAGAGAGGAGGAAGCAGGCTCCCTGCCGAAGCAGGGATCCCGATGCGGGCCTCGATCCCAGGACCCTGAGATCATGACCTGAGCCAAAGGCAGAGGCTTTAACCACTGAGCCACCCATGTACCCTGTAAATTGTTTTTTAATTATTACAATTTCACTTATTGGAGCTAGACATTATTGAATATGCATTCTGTACAAGGTAATTTATGTGCATCCATTTTGTGTAATTCCTATGACAACCATATGAGGTAAGCATAGTCATCAAGTCATTTTTTAAATTAAATTTAATTTTTTAAAAGATTTTATTCATTTATTTGACAGAGAGAGACACAGCAAGAGAGGGGACACAAGCAAAGGGAGTGGGAGAGGGAGAAGCAGGCTTCCCACCAAGCAGGGAGCATGATGTGGGGCTTGATCCCAGGATCCTGTGATCATAACTTAAGCCAAGGACAGATGCTTAACAATTGAGCCACCCAGGTGCCCCAAGTCATTTTTTTAAAAATGTTTTTTCTTTCTTTCTTTCTTTCTTTCTTTCTTTCTTTCTTTCTTTCTCTCTCGCTCTCTCTCTCTTTCGAGAGCACATGGGTGTATGTGAGTGGGAGGGACAGAGGAGAGGGAGAGAGAGAATCTTAAGCAGCCTTCACACCCACAGCACAGAGCCCAACACTGGGTTCAATCTCACAACCCTGAGATATGACCTGAGCTGAAATCAAGAGTCAGGCATTTAACTGAATGAGCCACCTAGGTGCCCCAGGCCATTGTTATGGATGAGGAGACTGAGATGACCTGCTCAAGGTGACACAGCTAAAAAGTGACAGCAGGGGTTCACATCTGAGTCTCTCACTCCAGAGACCCTGTGCATCTCTGGACCTCTCTGCAGAACTTCCCAGCTGTGTTCCCTGCTTCACTTTGACCCTCCTCTGTCTCATGCTTCACTTTGCTGACAGCGTGAGCATGTGGAAATGCAAATTGGTCGTATCATACCCTAACTCAGAAGCTTTCATTACATTTAAATGGAAATATGTATACAAAGATAAACTGACAGATGAATAGAGAGTTGGATAGATGGACAGCTTTGTGATAAGGAAAATCACAGTAAAATGTTGTGAATGCTAGACAGCTATAGGGATATGCATTGGATAATTTTTTCCACTTCACGTTTGAAATTTTTCATGTAAAATATTGGGACAGAGAAGCCTTGACTAAAAAAAGAAATAAAATTAAACAGCTTTTTATATGGGGTCCCTGGCTGACTTGGATTTGTGGGTCTGAAGAATCCATAGTCATGGAAGATGGCTGTCTTTGGTTGGCAAGCAGGTTTTGATGTATAGAGAGACTTCTTGTGTCTGTGCCTCTCCGGGATTGGGAGGGAGTGCTCACATTGTCTAACTAAAGTACTTTTAAGAGGAAAATAAGCTCTTCTGGAGAAGGAAGTGGAGCCACCTATTAAAATTTTAGGGCAAAGATAATCATTGTGGGACTCGTGGGTGGCTCAGTCGGTTGAGCGTCTGCCTTCGGCTCAGGTCATGATCTTAGGGTCCCGGGATCGAGCCCCGCATCGGGTTCCCTGCTCAGTGGGGAGCCTGCTTCTCCCTCTGCTCCTCCCCCCTCTTGTACGCCCTCTCTCTCTCTTTCTCTCTCTCAAATAGATAAATAAAATATTTTTTTTAAAAAGGTAATCATTACATTCTACTTGTAGTTGCAGGCGATAGAAAGGGTCTCATCTGCGCCTTGTACTTGCTTCCTCCTATGCAAACTCAATGTTCCAGATGTTTCGCAGTCACAGGTTCTGACTTTGTAAAAAACAGGCTTCTGTCTTTCAGTAGGCTTACTTTTTTCTTTTTTTCTCTTTTCGTTCAAACGCCTAGTTTGGAACGTATTTGACATTTAATATAGGTGATTCTAAAAGAAAAGATAGATGTCACATCAATGTGCTATTTATTTTCAAGAAGGATTCCTTTTGTGTGTATCACTAATGACACTCTTGCTTGATGGGCGATTTCAAGTCTTCTCTTCAGGCAGCCAGGATATACTGCTGTCCTTCACTGACCTGTTTTTTTTCCCTTCCAGGAGCTTCTAGAGCAGTGTTTGGTAACATGAGGGGCGAAGGAGGAGACACAGATGCCTGTGGCAGAGGTGTTTGCTGAAACTTCAGGCATGGTTGACTCATATAATGTGTGAAAAGACACAGTGTTCTTGCTTCTTTGGGAACCTTGATCACTCTGCTTCTTTCAGAAGCAATCAGCTGCTATCTTGGCTCACTCTCTGCCCGAGTGAATGTCCACAACAGCATGTGACCAGGTGTACTCAAACAAGAAGTATCTTGCCAGGCCTCTCTGCTGATTAGTTTTTACACACTCCTGTCCAATCAGGTCGTACTTTGGGCTGTGCAGAGACCCAGGAGGCTGAGAGGTCTTGGAGCTGGGTTCATCCTAGCTTGGTACTTTTTAGATGAGTTTCTTTGGGCAAGGTACTCTGCTTCTCTCTGTGTCTGACTCTCTGACTATAAATAAGGGTAGTACAGGATTACCTGCTTCATAAGGCTATTGTAGATAAAACTCTTAGCACAAGGCTGGACATCCAACACACACTAGGTAAATGTTATTTACTTTTACTATTATACTTATTCTGAAATTGCTTGTTTCATTCAAACATCATATGTCTTTGAGACCTTTTTTTTTTTAAAGATTTTTATTTATTTATTTGACAGAGAGAGAGGCAGCAAGAGAGGAAACACAAACAGGGGGAGTGGGAGAGGGAGAAGCAGGCTTCCATCCGAGCAAGGAGTCCCAAGCGGGGCTTGATCCCAGGACCCCTGGGATCATGACCTGAGCTGAAGGCAGATTCTTAACCACTGAGCCACCCAGGAGCCCCCTCTTTGAGACCTTTCAAGTTCTAACTGTCATTTTAAGAGCTGCACCATATTCCATAATTTGGAATACTGCCTCCTCCCAAAGCTATTCCTCCTCTAGTCTTCTCAACTCTGTCTGTATAACCACCTGGTCATTGAAGCTGCCCCTCCTTGTTGACTCTCAGTTTCTCTTTAACCTTGTTATCCATTCAGTGATTAAGTTCTACTCTCATTTTAGTTCCTAACTATGTTACTTAATCTGAGCCCTGCTCTTGATTGCCCTGCCCTTGGTCCCATGCTCCTCCTCTTTCATCAGGACCATGGCAAGTGAAGGACCCTGGCAAGTGAAGCAATTCTTGTTGCTTCTGAGATGGCCTGCCCTGGGCTGCAGCCCTGCAAATGCATCTCCTATCCAGCTGCCAGATCTGCAGATCTGACCATGTAGGCCCTCTGCATGGTGCATGGTGCCCACAACAGTCATGATGCTTGGTGTTGTCTATAGTATGATTTATTGACAACAACAATTTATGAGGCTGAGACTTGCAGAGGGAGGACACCTTATTTTTTTAGAGAGAGATTTATATTTGTGAGAGAGAGAGCAAGCACACGATCACTAGGGGAGGGGGCAAAGGGAGAAATTGACTCGCTGCTGAGCAGGGAGGGAGCCCGATGCAGGACTCGATCCCAGGACTCTGGAATCATGACCCGAGCTGAAGGCAGATGCTTAACCGACTGAGCCACCCAGGCGTCCTTATTTTATTTTTTTAGGAACACCCAGTTTTTAACAAGGAATGTCCAAATAATGAACCCAGTAAGCCACCTTTGTGGTCTCTAGAGCCCAGCTGGAGAGTTTGTGTTTCCACATTGCTGTCCTTCCCAGAGCTGGCATAGGAGCGGGAGAGAGCCCCACGGTTATCCAGCTGAAACCACAGGGCTTGTCCCTCCCCACTTACCCATGCGTGACTGTTCTTTGACTCTCACTTTAAACTCCCAACACCCCATGCCACTGTGGTTGGCCAAGCTGGTTCTACTGGTGTTTATGCTGTCCGCCGGCCATGGTCTGGCCTGCCCCTCGCTTGGGGGTAACCTTGTCCAGAAAGCTTACTGTCCCCTTCTGGGTTCTTCTCTGTCTTGTTCTTGTGTTTACATGGTAGGTCTCTGTATTTGGATTGTCCCAAGCTGTGAGCAACTTAAAGGAAGGGTCTATTACAGTCGCCTTTGTATATCCAGAGCCTGGAATGTGAGCTAAGTGACAGAATATGTGTTTGAGCAGGGCACAGATAAAAATACAAATCGTCTATAATCTCACTGTTTGGAAATTAAACTACTGAATTAATTACCATTAAAGTTAATTTGGAATATACCCTTCCAGATGCTTTTATTAGCTACAGATCTGTAGATTTCTCTCTCTCTGTGACTCTCTCTCTCTCTCTCTCTCTCTCTCTCACACACACACACACACACACACGCCGACACCCCACACATGATACTGTATTTTATAAAATCTGGATCAAATCCTACCTATTGTTTAGAAATCTTTTTTCCATGTAATATATCATGAATAGTTTTTTTTTAAGATTATTATTTATTTGAGAGAGAAAGAAAGCATAAGAGAGAGAGCAAGCATGAGAGGGGGAAGGGTCAGAGGGGAGAAACAGACTCCCCACTGAGCAGGGACCCCAACAAGGGACTCGATCCTGGGACTCCAGGATCATGACCTGAGCTGAAGGCAATCGCTCAACCAACTGAGCCACCCAGACACCCTCATGAATAGTTTCTTGTCTCATTAAATATTCTCATAGTCCTTGGATTATAGTGCTACATGGTGTTTCATCCTTATCAGACATGCAGCTTATTCTCCAGCTCAAATTATTTTATTTTTTAAAAATGATTTACTTATTTATTTCAGAGAGAGAGCATGAGCGGGTGGGGCAGAGGGTGAAGGAGAGAGAGTCTCCAGCAGACTCCACACTGAACACAGAGCCTGACGTGGGGCTTGATCTCACGACCCTGAGATCACTCCCTAAGATGAAACCCTGAGAGTTGGACGCTTACCTGACTGAGCCACCCAGGTGCCCCTCCAGGTGAAATTATTAATGGTCTCTTCCTGTGCTGAGAGTATCTGTTTCTCCTGAGGAGGAAACCTGGCAAACAAATACTGGGTCTAAAGTGAGGACAAGGAAGACCGTTACTAATGGGAGCGTGAAGTATTCTAGGACTTTCGCCCTTCAAGCTGTGGCTGAAGTGGAGGCTCCTCTTCTGCAGTGCCTTTTGTACTGAATTGTTTTTCCCTTGGCAGGACTATGGCGACCCAGGAAGCTGCTCCAGGCAGCCAGTCAGAGGAGAGCAGTGCTTTGGACTTGCCGCCAGTCGAGGACATCAGAGATTATGTGCTGCAGAGACCCCACCAGGAGGCCGACAGTGAGGCATTTAGTTCTGTGGAAACCCTTTCTCTTCCTTGCTCTTCTGATGTGGATTCAGGTAAGATGCAGAGTTTAAAACAAGCTAACATTCACACACACACACACACACACACACACACACACACACACACACACACACTACATACGGGTATGTGTTCGTTTGTTTCTCTCCCTTCCAACTGCACCTCTCTGAGGAATGATCCATTGTCTGGGGTAGAAAACATCTTATCAAAGCACAACGGTGGGGAGAGACTTCAAAGGACAAGCTCCCTGGTGTAACCACGACACGGAGCTGTTTCCTGGAGGCCTTTTTTTGTCTGAGTCCCTTTCTAATCTCCGTCCAGCTGCATTCTGAGGCTCAACAGGGAGAGGTGGGGAATTGCTTTTTGTTTTGTTCTTTTAAAACTTCAGAACACGGTAATGTGGGCCTGTTCTATGTTATAGGTGAGAGTAACAGGGACTTTCCTATTCCTTGTATGAAGTATACTCTGCATTTGGGGAACAGCTTTTCTATGTGTTTCCCTGGCTGAATTGCCAGAAAGTCTATTATTTGAGCTTAATGATGATTCCTTGACATCATTAGTGACCATCTCTGGTTGCAGAGCCCTCGTCTTCCCCACTCATTGCCCGGTCCAGACCTGGAGGTCCATGGACCTGGACTCAAAGCTCTGTCAGTTACTGGCTCTGGGACTTGGGGGGACATTTCTTAACAGCTCTGAGCTCTGCGTACTTGACATCATCATTTAGACTTCTGTTAGACTTCTTAAATTTGATGCATCCTAAACCAGATTGCTGATTCCTCTCCCCTCTCTCCCGTTCCTTCCCCCTTGTATACACATACCTGTTCTTTGAGGCTTTCTCATCTCAGAAAAGCACTTTTATCCTTCTGTTCACTTAGGCCCAAACCTAGGAGTCCTTCTCAACCTCTCTCACACCCAGTCCCTCACTGTCGGCTCCACCAAATCAATCTAGAATCTAAAGAGTTTTGCCATCTCCACGGCCACCACCCTGGTCCGAGCCACTCTTGTCTGTCTTCTGGATTATTATTATGTCTCCTGACCACCTCTTTCCATACCTGCCCTTGTCCTCAGTTTCCACAGCCACCAGAAGATCCTTTTCAAATACAAATCAGATCATGTTAGTCCTTGGTACAAAGCTCCCATGGCTTCTCATCTGTCTCAGAGCAAAAGTCCAAGTCCTTAGCTGGCACCCATGCCCTCTGGGCCCTGGGCCTGCTGTCTCTCTAACCTCACCTCCTACCCGTCTCCTTGCCCTCCCGGGCTGGGCATCCACCACACCAAGGGTGCGCTCACCCTTCATGGAGGCCCACCCTTGCCTCCCGAGTCTTAAGAGCCAGCCCCCTCCCTCCTGCTGAGGTTCCTCTGTCCTCTCCTTCCCCCGCTTTATTCTTCTCCACAGCACCAGGGCCACTGGGAACCCTAGGTAGGACTGTTAATTTCCTTGTCTCCCCACACTGGAATATAAAGTCCAGGATAGCAGGTACTCAGTAAGTACTTGTACGAGGAAGGAATGAGTAAATGTTAACTGCCATTATTATTTCATTAAGAGATATACCTGTATGGATTTGGGGCTGAACTTGATCCTAACATAAAACTCTGTTCCCCTCTCTACTCCCCACATGTGTAGCTTAAGGCGGGTTATGAGTGACTTTGGAGACTTTGGAACGTCCCATGGATCAGGAGTGGGAGTCTATAGGCGGCACCAAGTTAGGTGAAGCCTATCTTTAGCCCCCTAGCACAGTCAGTGTTGGAGGAGACGGTCAGATCGCCTCTGGTTCCCAGAAGAAAAGTCAAATTGTGTAACTAATGGGGACATAGCCAAACTGTCAGCCATCCATTTGCGCAAAGTAAGTTATCAACTTGTGTGCAGTGGTGTAAATCCTGTGACACTTCTGTCAAGATAGAACCTAAGAGGCTTATAATGTGCACCTCACACCCAGGTGAGTTACTCTGGGACTGTGCTCTTTGGGGTCCCAGCTCTCATTTCTCTCCTCTCCTTGGACCTCCGTCCCATCCCTGGTGCCCAGGGCCTTCACATGTCACCCATCAAAGCCTCCCAAAAATCAATCAGAAACTTAGACTAAAAGACAAATGACTAACCATAGCTTCAAGTATTAACTTTTCCAGGAAGGTCTTTGTTTAAGAGGACCTAGTCCAAAAAGAATGGTTTAATTTCAGGAATCAGGGACAGGTAGAAGAGAGATTTGGAGGCTCTGTCTTTCTAATGTTCCTAAAATGCAGTCCTAAACTCTGGGGGAAGTCGCCGTCCTAACTTCCCAGCCTGATTTGCTCTGGGCTAACCGTCTTCCACCTCCAGTTTCTCAAAAACTGTCCAGGGTCTTGGGTTTTGATCTTCTATCTATAAGTAGGATCCACTTCCCTTCCCTTCACTGTATTCCTGGGTAGTTGTAATTACAGGTTCCTTCCCCCACAGCCCTCCAGAAGATCTTGCCCATGTTTTCATCTAGTTTTGACAACTCTGGGTCTGTTGTTTGCTCAGAGACACAGCCCACCTTTATATTGGTCTCTGTTGGTACTCTGATGGCTACTGTTCTATTTCAGATTCCTAACAAATCCCACTCCCAGGCCAACTTGCATTCCTGGTTTACTTGTTTTCTGTCGTGTGTTGTAAGGAAGTTGATCTTCCAGAGGTTGGTGAATACAGTCAAAAGTTTCTGACTGACAGTCACCACTGGGCTCTACCCAACCTAGTACTCGCTCACTGTTGGCTCCACTCATGTAGCGTGTCTTTGGCTCATCATATGGTTGACCATCTCAAGAGCTGGTAGAGTATGGTAGGTTGCTTACAGTGAAACGGAGGTCTGAGGGTGATGCCAGGACCTGGCTCTCCTGGCTGCTGGGTGAAATAGGAGCTAAGAGCTGACCGTTGAGATTCAGTCAAGGTAGCCCGGTTGTCAAAACCTATGACCAAAATTCAGACACACAGTTAGCAAGGGGGTGGGGTCCACGATGGTGACATAGAATAGTCCACTGGTGGTGGAGGACAGCCCTGCAAGGGGGTAATACAGCGAGAGTACCCAGGACTCCTGGCAGGTGGCAGGCAGTGTGCAGATGGCTTAGCCATGAGTGGCAAGCTCCCAGCTTCCTGGTTGGAGTCAGCATCACAGTTGTAGCCCATGGAAGAATAGAGGCAGGAGACAAGTGGCCTCAGTTTGAGGAGATGGCAGGGACCTCTGGGAAAGCCAGCTTGTAAGGATACAGACCCGACTCGAAGCCTCACTTTTATAAAGGATCCCCCATTTCACCGTGCCCGTCACTCACCTGCTCTTCCCAGCGAAGGTTTTTTGAAGGAGTTGCCTGTATTCCATTCTGCCTCCTCTTGCAATTGTTCCTCAGTCCCTGGCACATGTCCTCTACCCCCACTGCTCTCTAGACTAGACCTGCCCTTGCTTAGATGCCAGCGATTTTCCCTAGGAGCTAAACCTTATGGATGCATTTTTTAAAAGGGTTATTTATTTATTTGAGAGAGAGAGAGCACGTGCGTGCACACGTAAGCGTGCACACGGGAGTGGGGGGAAGGGCAGATGGAGAGAATCTTAAGCAGACTCCCTGCTGAGCACGGAGCCCAACATGGGGCTCAATCCCACGACCCCAAGGTCGTTACCTGAGCTGAAATCCGGAGTTGGATGCTTATCCCAGCGAGCTGCCCAGGCGTCCCCCCTAATGGATACTTCTCTGTCCTTATCTTGTGTGCCCAACTGCCATATCACTGTTCATGCCCTGGGGGAGGATATTAGTAGCAAGGGACAGGAGACTTAAGAGCACTTTCTAGGAAACTAATGAGTTGATAAGAATCTGAGAGTATTAGTCAGAAAAACCTGAAAGCCTTGGTCATTTCAGTCTGGGTACCCAAACGAGGGTGAGGCTGGGCTGTGTCTGGCCACATAAACACAGATTGTCTGTCTTGAACTGGTGTCTTAAGCAAGTGTTGTCTGGCCACTCCTTATGAAGTGATGGTAGAACGAACAACTGGTCACCTAAGCCAGGCGCAGGAGTATGGAACTCCCTCCCTCTGCCCTTCCTGGTGAGATCCTGCAGAAGGCCACACTTGCCAGATAGGTCTCCCTGAAACCGCATTTCTGTCACATTCCTCTGTTTAAGTCCCTTGGGGATGTCATTGTACACCTCCACTTTCCTTCCAACGCCAGTCAAAGTTCCCGTGCCTCGTTTTCACAGCTCTGTGTGATCTCATGTCCAGGCGTTTGTTCACAATATCCAACGACCAATTCAGCAGGATTGCAATATTTTAATAACTGGCAAGGCACCAGGCAACATACAGGTGCATTACAGCTGAATAATATAGGCCCCTGCTGGTGGGTGTCTAACTACTCATTAACATGGGCCTGCCACTCCTGTCGGGCTGGTTTTTATGCAGTCAGTCCGGAATACCTCAGCTGCATTGTTCTGATCCTTGACATGCGCTCCTTCCTCCCCGGTCAAGTCCAGGCCACTCCAGAGACTGCTGAATGGAGCCTGTCAGTTATCTCCAGTATGCACTTATTGATGGACTTGGAGGCCCTGCCTCTTAGATACTTGTTCCTATTCTCTTTTGTTTCTGGGCTTGAGTAGAGCATAGAAGTGCCAAGGGAAGTGGTCAGTGGTCTTGGATAAACCCCTCAAAAGCAAAGTCACCAAGGTTTCCTTGAGGTGAAGGCCTGTGGGTGCTGCTCTATCACTTGAGAAAGTCTGCGGAGTTCATGTTGCTGATCTCGTCAGGGCCCTCTGCAACCTTTGCTCCCCAGAGCGCCCCAGATGTGTTCTCATCAGGACAAAGAGCTCCTCTGAAGTTTTCGCTTACTCATTGCAGGATGGAGGTGGGAAATGTTTCTTTTTGAGGCCTTTCCTCAAACTTTAACTTCTAAGAGTGTCTGTTGAGAAATTGGCTGAATGTATACAGCAGATTGAACGTTAAACACAATAAGTCTTTGATGATTAAAAGCCCTAGCTCTATGTCTAAAGTTAAATAGAGGTTTACCATCCCTTTGTTTTTCTTTTGGAATCTGTCAAGCTCCCAATCTTCAAAGGCCATTTTGTAACCTGTATATTTAGACATTTCATCCAAGGAATTTTGTATTTAAGAGCAAATAAATATAAGGGGTGCCTGGGTGGCTCAGTCAGTTAAGTAAACATCTGCCTTTGGCTCAGGTCATGATCCCAGAGTCCTGGGATCAAGCCCCATATTGGGCTTCTTGCTCAGTCGGGAGCCTGCCTCTCCCCGTCTGCCGCTCCTCCTGCTTGTGCTCTCTCGCTTTTTCTCTCTGACAAATAAATAAATAAAATCTTAAAAAAAAAAAGTAGATAACTATATCTTTTTTCCTTCCAGTGAGTCATATGATACCTATTTGTAATTCTGGAAATTTTTATTTCCATAAGAAATTTTAAGCTCTTAAATCTAAAATCTCAAAACAGAACTTATATAATAATTATAGAATTCTGAATGCAGTGTTGTCATTTTATATAGGAGTCAGGATGTATTTTAGACATGTTAAATAATGTTCAAGATGTTTTCCTCATAGTGCGTTAAATGATACCCAACCCAGCGGCTAATGACCCAGTGCCCTCTAAACTGGACCCAAGATACAGGGAGGAAGGGAAAGAAGGAGATTGATGAACTAATTCTCTGAGAAATCGTAGAACAAAGTCTGGTGCTCACTATCCCATGCCCAGCTGATGGATTGCATTTGGAAAGTTTGAGTGTCTAGCTCAGAAGAATTCCCTAGGTTGAGGTCTATAGGTTCAGCCACTTAGACTCATTTTCAGATCCAGAATGGGGTTTTAAACTCTGTGCTTGCTACTGTTGGAAGGCAGCAGGGTGTCCTGATTGTGAGGCCCAAGTGGTGAAGGATAAGCCGTAAGTACAGATGACTAAGGCCCACAATGTCCAAGAATGTTCTTACAGCTTCTGCTCAAGCAGTTTTCAGACTGTGCTCCCGGCAGCCTTTCAGGAGCTGTTGGGGCAGGATCGAACTTGTGGGGGCCTTGGCCTCTCCACTCCTGCTCCCCATGTCAGCTTACATGCATTATAGGCTTCTAGGTGAGCAGTCATTGGAAGAAAAGATGTCAGGGCCAAAAAGAGTTTGAAAAGCCCCAAGCTCACCTGAATGTGTCATTCTCTGCAAGGGGCAGTCGACCCCCAGGATCACGGGGCAGATCACCTGAGGTCACAGAGCAGCTCCTCTGTTTCCTTGGTGACCCTCTATATAGACTATGTCTGACTGACTTTTCCATCCCTTTTCTAAAAATAGAAGAATATAGTTCTCTTAGACTGCTAAATTGTAGGTAATGTTAAATAGTCATTAGAAGTACTAGTTTAAGAGGAGAATTATTTTCAAAGGCTCAAGAATGCTATTTGCCAACTGTGACATCTCTCATTGTTCCTCTCTTTTGAGTTTCAAAGACACCTGCTATGGCAGAAGAGACTTGTTTACTTCTGTGTACTTTGCCTGCACTTAGAGTTTTAAAAAAAAATCCCAACTGATTGGAAAGACAGGCTGTGTTCCTGTCGAGAGCCACACCTATAGGCATTTATCTGTGAAGTTCAGGTGTATGGGGTCTGACCTGGTAGCTTTCTCTTCTCAAGGCTTCTCCAAGTGAGCATTCACTCGTGACTTGTCACTCAGCTGTGTCTTCTTATTTTTTTTAAAAGATTTTATTTGTTTGAGAGAGAGAGCGAGCATGAGCAGGGGGATGGGCAGACGGAGAGGGAGAAGCAGACTCCCCATTGAGCAGGGAGCCCGACTGGGGACTCGATCCCAGGACCCTGGGATCCTGACCTGAGTCAAAGGCAGACACTTAACCAACTGAGCCATCCAAGTGCTCTGTGTCTTCTTAAAAGATGAGAAAATAACTTGATTAAAATAATCAAATGTGAACACTGTGATAAGTACCATTCACTCGTATGTATTTGTAGGCAGAGGAGACTATAAGCAGTTAAGAAGAGATTAATAGTTTATCATTTATTGTACACGTACATTCCAGACACTGTGCTATGCATGTTCTGTGCACCGTTCCTTCTGATTCTTACATCCACCCCCGAGACATAAGTACTATCATGATCTCCACGTTAGGCTTATAGAGGTTACATATTGATATGTTACCCAAAGAAGAGTGGAAAGCTAAGACTCAAATCTGGGTCAGCCTGACTTCAAAGGCAGAACTTTAAAGAAATGCAAACATTCAAGTATGAGTAAGTGCGAAGTAGTAAGTCTTAAATATTTCTCCTCTTAAGTGTTTCTCCTTCAGTCTCTGCTAGCTTCTTTCTGCTAACCCTGCTAACCCTGAATATATCTTTAGTATCAGCACTGTCCCAGGGGTGACCAGGACTCTGGTTCATCTGACCAGCATCCTGTCCACTGCTTCCCGAGCTCACCTTTCAACCTTTCATCTTCCCATTGTTGAAGAAGCTCTAACCACCTGCAGACTAACTGGAGAGAAAGCATTGCCTTCTCAGTTAAATTTCTCAACATCAGGTAGGATCCAACTTCTCATGTTAAAACCAAGGGAAGAGGGGCACCTGGGTGGCTCAGTTGGTTTAACATATGCCTTCAGCTCAGGTCATGATCCCAGGGTCCTGGGATCGAGCCCCTCATTGGGCTCCCTGCTCAGCAGGGAGCCTGCTTCTCCCTCTCCTTCCACTCCCCTGCTCGAGCTTGTACTCTCTCTCTCTCTCTTTCTCTCTCTCAAATAAATAAATAAATCTTTAAAAAACAAGGGAAGAAAATGAGTCTTCTCACTCTCTTTGCTGGAATGACTACAACCCTTGGTAACTTTTCTCTCCAGAAGAAATCTCATCTGGCCCAGGAACTATTCTTAAACTTGGCTTTCTGCCCTTTGTAGTTATAAATCATGCTGTGTGTTGGGTGGCTGCCCTTTATTTACCTCCAGGCTCCCTGGAGGTTTTTGTAGAGCTGGGCTTTGCTAATGTGCTTGAAGTGACAAAAACCCAGCTTACTGGAACGTACTTTTTCAGGGTAAGGGCTTTATCTAGTCCTGGGTCGCCCATGCTTGCCTTTCAGGGTTCACACTTTGTTCTCCGCCCGTCTCATCACACAATGCTTGCAGCTGTTGCCTTTTAGACCTAGACTCTGCTGTGTTGGCAGAGAATAAGGGTATATAGTGCCTGGCACATGGTAGCTACTCTGTAAAGGCTGGTTGAATGAGTCAATGGAGGATATATACATGGAATTTGATAAGGAATGAAAATAGATATGAAGTATTACAGTCCCTTGATCACCAGATTAGAGCTTTGTCATCAAATGTAAGTTGTGAGTGATCTTATCTGTACTCTAGGATGAGAAAGCTTCTAAATTAAATAGGACATACTCTTAATCTAATCCCTGCAGATTTGCTTGACTCTTATTTGGAAAGTCTTCAGATTTGCCCATCCTGGCCTCAAAAGCCCTCAGCTTTTTCTCTTGATGAGAATACAGCAGAGAAATGAACATCTGTGTGAAGATAGACTACTACTGAGAGCAGAAAATTATCACCCCATTTCTCTACAGCGAAGAAAGTATGTTCCAAGCAGAATTATTTCCTCATTTTATTTTTTCAGCATGTATTTTTCTAATTATAGTGCATGAGACTGTGGCTTTAAGGATATCCCTAATGACTGCTTTTTATTTATTTTATTTTAATTTTTTTGAAGGTTTCACATGTTCTTTAATTGTGTAGTATTTTAATGGGAGCACAGTGCTTTTACTTGGCATCAGTTATGAGTTGGTTTTGAAACCATTCAGTATTACACTAGCTGGGATAATTACTAATCTCTCCATTCCTTTGGGGTGCCTCTGCCTACCGGGGACAAGTTCCATTCTATTCCATTCTATTCCAGTTTGTGGTGTTGTGTATGCCCACCCAGCAACACACAAAGTGGCTCCACGGGCTGATACAGCACTACCATATTTGTCATGGAAATCAGGTGTCTGTTTCTGGTGGCTCTGCTTTGCCATTGTTTGCTGAATCCTTTGAACTTGGAGATGACTTAGAGCTGGGGTTTTTGTTTTTGTTTTTTGGTCCTGGGAACACCAGGAAGCTGCAGACAGAACGGTGGCGAATCTAGCTGCTGGTTTGTTACAACTTCATGCCAAGTTCCCTTGCAAAGCACCCTCTAAAGACTGCTTTTAAAACTTTTTTAAAAAAGTTTATTTATTTAAGTAGTCAAACCTACCATGGGGCTTGAACTCATGACCCCAAGATCAAGATCCACATGCTCTTCCAGGTGCCCCAAGGAAACTATGATCACATTTTATAGCATTGTGAATTTTTTCCTGCTCACAAAACAAGGAAATTAGTGGAAAATTTAAGTAAATTCTAAAAATAAACAAGCCAAGAGATTTAGCTCCATTTCTTCACAATATGCTCAGTCAATAGATGGAAAGTTTTCTTCTATAAAAGAACTCCTGGAAAATATTAGGGCATGTTGGGCACAGGAGAAGTAAAAAGATGAGGCAGTTACCCATTGGCCAATGTCATTTTGGAAGTCAAGTTTGGGGGAGAATGGGTTAAAATAATATTCCATGTTTTCAGCCAATAAAAACCTAAGCAGCTGCTGGGGGTCTGGAACCTGGAGTTGGTGCCTGGCAAGTGCTTGCTATGGGACAGTGTTTGAGTCTGCTGCCCTCTAGTGACTACTTTTTGCATATTTCTGAGCCTTATCAAGAACAAGAATTTAAGTGTACCCAATGTGTTAAGCCTTTATAATACATTCTTTGCAGAGTTTTTGTGCCTACTAGAAATAAAACCTCCAAGTTATTAGAGATTCTTTTACCCAGTTGAAATCTGAGAAGCTTAACTTGTCTTAAGGCCATCAGTGTTTTTTTAATTTTTTAATTTTATTTTTTTTAAGATTTTATTTATTTATTTGACAGAGAGAGAGAGAGAGAGAGATCACAAGTAAGCAGAGAGACAATCAGAGGGAGAAGGGGAAGCAGGCTCCCCGCTGAGCAGAGAGCCGGATGCAGGGCTCGATCCCAGGACTCTGAGATCATGACCTGAGCCAAAGGCAGAGGCTTAACCCACTGAGCCACCCAGGCGCCCCAAGGCCATCAATGTTAAGTCTAGTTATTGTACAGACATTATACAATTTGAGGACACCTTTTCATTTATCTCCCTTGATTGACAGCAGGCTAGAATACAAACATAAGAAATGATATCTGATTTTTCTTTGTCCTTTTGCCAAGAAAAAGTTGTGCTTTTCTGCAAAGATAAAGGCAAGGGTTTAAATTTGCCTTATTTGATGAAATCATAGTAGCATTCAGGGGTAATGAGATTTTAAAAATCTTTTGGGATTTCTAATCTGACAAGATGGCATACCCATCACTTCCTGATAAATACAACTATAAACCATAGAAGCGTGGGAGGCAGTTGAAGAATATTGAACAACAGTAAGAAGATGAGTTGGTTCTGGGCCCCAGGACTGAAAAACAACACAGAGGTAGAGTGTCGTCTGTCCTACCCCGCCCAACAGAAGGTGACCAGAACTTGGTGCATTTCAGCCTGCCACCTAGCAACAAGAAGGGGCCCAAGTAGGCTCATTTCTCCCCAGAACTGACCAGTTGGTCATCCCACATCATCAGGAGAGCCCATCACCCACCGAGAAGAAATCCATAGAAAAACCCATAAAATTCAGTGGCCAGAGGAAGCACTCTCCTCCACTGGGCCAGAGACTCCACTCCTCTGCTAAACCAGACCCAGGTGTCCAGGGGGAACAAGCAAGGGGATTCTGCCAACACAATCAGCGACCTGGACTGAGAAACCCCTTTGTTTCCCTGGGCTTGAGACTCCCTCTTGCTCCCTACTCTGTTACATTCACTCGGGCAACTAGAGAACAGCTGGGAGCACCGGAAAAGGGAAATTCCACCACAACAAACAGCCCATCCAGAAAGCCTACTTTTAGAAGGGCCTGAGATCCACCCCCCCACCGAGAGACCCCCAAAGGTTGGGCTAGTCCCTCGGGCAGTACTGGTGGGGGCCTATGGGAGCCTCAGCTGTACCCGATAAACCAAGGAGACCAAAGTAAACAGCAAAGGCTCTGAAAATTAAACTGTCATTAGAGCCACAGCCCATAAAAGTAGGCCATGAGCTGTGTGCTAAACCTAAGCAGGATGGCTGTATGCTAAATTAAAGGATTTAAATAGGACCAAGATCACTCGTTCTACCAAGAAACGAAAATCACAACTTGAATGAGTCAAGTCACAGACACCAACATTGAGACGAAGCGGACATTGGGATGAACTGCTTAGGCTTTTAAAGCAATCACCGTAAAAGTACATCCACAATCAGGTACAAATTCTGTTGAAACAGATGAAAGAATAGAAAAACTCCACAAAGAAATCCAAGTTCTAAAAAAAAAAAAAAAAAGCAGATGGAAATGACTGCAGTGAAATATACAGTAGCCAAAAATTGACAAATTGGACCTCATCCAAATTAAAAACTTTTGCTTTCTGAAAGCCCACATAAGGTGGATGAAAAGACAAGGTACATACCAGGAGAAAATATTTGTGTATATGTTATCTGACAAAGGACTAGTGCCTCCAGTGTGTAAAGAACTGTCCAAACTCAGCTGTAGAAAAGTAAACCATTCAGATAGGAAATGGGCAGAAGACACCAGGAAATGGTTCTCCGAAGAGGATATCCGGATAAGCATGTCAAAACATGTTCAACACCATTAGCCATCAGGAAAATACAAATTAAACTAATAATGATACCTATAGAAATGGCTAAGATAAAAATCGACAGCACCAAATGCTGGCAAAGGGACAGGGACGCTGGACCACTCTCACACCGCCGCTAGAAAAGTAAAATGGCACACCTGCTCTGGAAAGCAGTTTGGCAGTTTCTTATACAACTAAACGGGCATTTACCATGGACCCAGCAATTACACTCTTGGACATTTATCTGAGAGAAACGAAAGCTTCCGTTTGAGCAAAAACCTGTACAGGAATGTTTGTAGCAGGTTTATTTATGACAGCGAAGAACTTGGACAGCTCAAGTATCTGTCATCGGGAGGTGGTTAGGCAAACTGTGGTGTGTCCGTACCAGGGAGTACCACTCAGTTGGTCATGAACTATCCGGACACACAACAACGTGGGTCCATCTCCCAGGGAATTCAGCTGCATGTGGGGCAGGGAGAGCAAATTTAAAGAGTTTACATATTGTGTTTCATTTATATAATGTTTTTGAAGGGACAAAATTTTTAGAAATTAGAGAACAGACTAGTGGATGTCAGGGTATGAGGTTGGGGCGGGCAGAAGGGCAGCATGTGGGATCCTTGTGATGGAAACAGTCTGTATGTTGACTGTGATTGTGGATGGGTGAACCCAAACGTGTGATAAGATTGTAGAGACACACATAAATGAGTACAAGGAAGACTGGAGAAATCTGGATTTATCCATGCCTGTATTCCATAGTTTGAAGTACACTGGGAGAAAGTGGATAAAGGTTCACAGGATTTGTCTGCTTGGTCCACAGCACTGTGTGCGAGTCTTTTTTTTTTTTTTTAAGATTTTTATTTATTTATTTGACAGAGAGAGAGAGAGATCACAAGTAGGCAGAGAGACAGGCAGAGAGAGAGGAGGAAGCAGGCTCCCTGCTGAACAGAGAGCATGAAGCCAGACTTGATCCCAGGACCCTGAGATCATGACCTGAGCCAAAGGCAGAGGCTTACCCCACTGAGCCACCCAGGCGCCCCTCTGCGGGCGAGTCTTAATGAACACAGTAAAACTTTCAGCGAAAAAATCTGTTGGTCATCAAAAAGATCCTGGCCCTTTTTCTTTTTCTTTTCTTCCTTTATTTTTTTTCTTAAGTTCATGTCTTTCTTTAGTGATCTCTACACCCAGCATGGGGCTCGAACTCATGACCCTGAGATCAAGAGTCACATGTTCCTCCCACTGAGCCAGCCAGGCGCCCCAGGCCATTTTTCTTTAAAGTACTTGTGAGATCACCTTTTCCTTATTTTCCTTTGCTTGCTGTGTTTCTCTGAAATAATTTTAGTTTTTCTCTGAAACAACTTTAAAAATCATTATATGAATAAACAGTTCCCATCTTTGATCATTTTCCATTGTTTCTAAGGTTTTGCTGTTATAAAGGGGTGTGTTCAACATCCTTCTGATTAAGCCCTTGTATTTATCTTAAATTATTTTTCAAGCTAAATTTCTATAAGAAAAATTGCTCTATCACATTAAAATTTTTTTGACACATATTACTAGTTTATCCTTCAGAAAAGGTATGAAAATCACTTCTCAATGCTAATAGTATAATTTCTTGAATCTCTGCTAATTAGATTATAGGGAAAAAAGATTTCTTGTTTTAAGTTGCATTTTTCAGATTACAGTGTAAAGAAATATTGTGTTTTCTTGGACATTTTCTTTTCTATGGATTGCTTTTTTTCCATTGGAATTGTAACCTTGTTAATTCATAAAAGTACTTAATACATCAAGAATACTAAATCTTTAGCATTTTTTGCAATAATTTTTCCCAATTTCGCCTTTTAACTTTGATACTCTCTGATTGAAATTTGTTCTCTTTAAAATGACCAAAGTAGGGCACCTGGGTGGCTCAGTTGGTTAAGCGACTGCCTTCGGCCCAGGTCATGATCCCAGAGTCCTGGGATTGAGTCCCACATCAGGCTCCCTGCTCAGTGGGGAGTCTGCTTCTCCCTCTGACCCTCTCCCCTCTCGTGCGCTCTTTCCCTCTCTTAAATAAATAAGTAAAATAAAAATAAATAAATAAAATGACCAAACTAATGTGTACTTTAAAAAAAGTAAAATATGTAGATCAAAAGGAGGCAAAAAGGGAACATTCTCTGTTCTCACCCTCCCTTTCTCCTCTCTCATGGTAACCGATAGCGTTGTATATATTTTTAGGGGGATGTACTATAAATATCTCTCTCTCCATGGTGGTAACCTGTGTATGTTAATGTATGTATTTTAGTACAGTTGATTACGCATAGCTTTTAACCTGTCAAAAGTTTGGGGGCGGGGGGGACAAATAAAACCAATGAATCCCTGAAGTAGGCACACACTAAAAAGCCAGTTTGCAAGCCGGGAGTGCTCAAACCAAAACATGGAAAGAGGCTCAGAGGTATATTGTTACAAAGCAGCTGATGTAGTGGGGGACTAGTCCTTGTGTAATTGGTTACATTGTTAGAATTTTCTTAAATGTAAGGGAATTGGTGAGTGGTTACCGCCTGTCAGTTTGGAGGAACATTGTAACTTTTGCTTATAATTTTCAGAGGCATAAGCAAGAAGTGACCCAGGTCAATTTAGCCTCTCTTATCTCACAAAATAAACTAAATTAAGCTTTGCTTTGTATGATTAACTGGTTGTGTCCCAGGAAATTTTCAGGTCTGGTCTCTGTGTTTGATTTTAGCAAGCCAGAAATCTCAAACAAAAACATATTGTTCTGCAACTCGCTTTTTAAAATTCCCCATCCTGTCACAACCATCCTTTAATGTTAATATCTCATCCAGTTTAAGGGATTCTGGAGTATAAATACACTATCATCTTTTTAACTTTCCCCCTATTAGTGGTCATTAGTTTGTCTCCCAGTTTTGGCTACTATAAGTAAATGTGTTGCTTTTTTGTTGTACAGAGATTTTAGATTCTTATATAATGTTATCAATCAATGCTTCTGCTTTGGGGGAATATTTAGAAATTCATTCTAACTCCCAAGATTATACGAATAGGTATCTCCTGGCAATTTTACAGTTTAATTATTTTTTATTAATTATTATTATTATTATTATTATTATTTTACTTTGAAATGTGTATCTTGGTGCAAGGTACAAGGCAGGGTGATAGCTTTATTATTTTCCCAATGGGAGCCAGTTGCCTTAATGCTATTTATTTATTTATCTGTTTATTTATTTTAGTAAAGATTTTATTTATTTAACAGAGAGCATGTGCAAGAGCACAATCTGGGGGAGAGAGAGAAGCCGGCTCCCCATTTAGCAGGGAGCCAGATATGGGGCTCGATCCTAGGTCCCTGGGATCATGACCTGAGCCGCAAGCAGATGCTTAACCAACTGAGCCATCCAGGCGCTCCTATTTATTTATTTACTTTAAAGATTTATTTATTTGAGAGCAAGAAAGAGTGTGGGGGGAGGGGCAGAGGGAGAGACTCTCAAACAGACTGCCCACCAAACAGGGAAGCCCATGCCAGGCTTGATTCCAGGACCCATGAAATTGGGACCTGAGCCCAAACTGGGTCAGGCTCAACCGACTGAGCCATCCAGGTGCCCTTTAATGCTTTTGATTTAATTGTAGCATTTCCCTCTGGTTTTAAGTGTTGCCCTCACTTAAAAAAATCACATCTATATTTTTATTTTTGGCTTTAGAGCCAGACTAGTGTGGGTTTGACCTTGATTCTGACCTTGGGCAAGTTGCTACACTTTGCCTTGTTCAATTTCCTCATCTGTAGAATGAAAATGATGATATTAAAAAAAGAGGAAAAAAAAGAAAGAAAATGATGATATTGCCTGCTTCCTAGGTTGTCATGATGATTGAGTGAGGCACAGGAGCTTAGAATACTTAGTAAAGGCAAGCAGTCATTACCACTGCTGCTATTACAGCTAGTAGTGCCCCTGCAGGTGTTTCTAGACTTCTAATTGTCTGCTGAACTCCTTTCAGGAAGAGACTAAAACTTCTCATCCTTTATGTTGCTCAGTACTGGGCAAAAAAATGATTTGTACTGGCACAGAGCCTTTACAGGGAAGTTACTCTGATTAATACTGACCCATAGTGGGGATGCCTGGGTGGCTCAGTCGTTAAGCGTCTGCCTTCAGCTCAGATCATGATTCCAGGGTCTGAGATTGAGCCCTGCATCGGGCTCCCTGCTTGGTGGGAAGCCTGCTTCTCCCTCTCCCACTCCCCCTGCTTGTGTTCCCTCTCTTGCTGTGTCTCTCTCTGTCAAATAAATAAAATCTTAAAAAAAAAATTTACTGACTCTAAGTGTCCATAGAATTACCTCCTAGCATCTGCTATTAGTATATATGTTTTCTCCTTACTTTGGGTATAATTTTAGGCAAATAATCTAATCCTATTCTCATATAATTTCTTCATTGCAAAGGTATATGTCAACAGATGCCTTCACATTTGCAAAGTGCTTTGATTTGTATTTGAAGATGTTTCCATGCAGTCCCCACGAATCTTATGGTGAAGGGTCCCAATTAACTTGAGGTGGCTTTAAGCAAGGCCACGTTTGTAAGAATGTATTCTATGGCATGTTTTTGCTTTGTTTTTAAAGATTTTTTAAAAAGATTTTATTTATTTATTTGACAGGGGGGAGGGTTAGGAAGAGCATAAGCAGGGGGAGCAGCAGGCAGAGAGAGAGGGAGAAGCAGATGCCTGCTGAGCAGGGAGCCTGATGTGGGACTCTATCCCAGGACTCTGGTATCATGACCTGAGCAGAAGGCAGCTGCTTAACCAACTGAGCCACCCAGGTGCCCCTAAGATTTTATTTTTATGTGATCTCTGCACCCAACGTGGGCCTCCAACTCATGACCCCAAGATCAAGCATTGCATGCTCCCCTGACTGAGCTAGCCAGGCACCCCTATATGGCATCGTTAGAGGACAACCTAACCAGTCAAATGAAACATTTTGTTGTTGTTGTCCTCTTTGCATCCAGCACTGTGCTCTAGGTTGAGGGTGGTATCAAACAGTGGGAACACGTGATTTCTGTATGCAAGGAGTTGGAGGTCTAGTTGGAAAATAAGATGTGTAAATTTAAAATAACAGGAACAAAGTCAGGCAGTAATAGGTTTCACAGCTGCACAGAACAAATAGAAGTGAACAAACTCATTTAAGGAAAAACCATCTATTCAGAAAGAGCAGATATCTGATTTTCCCATGTTAGAGTCCTCTATCAAAAGAGTAGCTGTTAAAAAAAAAAGAGTAGCTGTTGAAGCTGTTACATTCTGAGTAATGCTAGAAAAATATTGCTTACAGAATAGAAATTAGCATATTATTTTACACTTACCAATACCCTAGAGAAGGGCAATAGTATAAGATTTAATCAGATCTTGGAGGAAACATTTTTATAACCATTTATTACTAGACCTCAAGAATTTTCTTACTGTGAGTGCTTTCAGAATTACCTGTAGAGTTTTATTTTTTAATTGCTCTGTTGGCCATAGTTATTATTAATGCAGTATAGAGAAATAGTCATAATAAGAAACAGGCAGTTGCTCAATTATGATTTAAGGTGGTGCCAGTGGAATTTTTCCTTGTATGGTACCTCTGAGAAGTGCCCTACAGTTTCCCACTACTTTGTCTCTGCCTGTAAATTCACAGCCAGTTCCCTAAATTTGAATTTGAGTTACTTTGCGAAGATGAGAAGATCACTGGTTTTTGTGGCCAAGCCTATGGCTAATTGTACCTTCTTCCTTCAAAGAATGAGTTGATCGAAATATGTTGTCTCTCAAATCTGGACCTCATGGATATGGATTTTGTGGAACTTCCTACAGCCTGAAGACAATAGCAACATGAACAAAATAGGGATTAGCAAGATTCAGAAATTGGGAAAAACAAATTTGGAATTATACACATAATGCTGTTAAGGAGAATTTTTAAAAATATTTTATTTATTTAAGAGAGCAGAGAGAGAGGGAGAGGGAGGAGGAGCAGAAGGAGAGAGACAAGCAGACTCTGTCCTGAGCACGTAGCCCAACTCAGCTCAGTCTCACGATCCTGAAATCATGACCTGAGGTGAAATCAAGAGTTGGACTCTTAACCGCCTAAGCCACCCAGGGGTCCCATAAATGAGAATTTTTTTTAGGCATTCAGGTGAATTTTACGGGGTCAGTATGAACCAATAATATCAGATAATGCTACTTTACTTCTTTTATACAGTGAACACAGTTGTCTAACATTATTTCCACGTTCATATTGCTGTCTATTTAATGCTTTTTATTCATCCAGTAAGCACCAAATAAGTGCATGCTCTGTATTGAATGCTGTGCTTGCTGTTGGCTCTCCAGGTACATTACAGAGTGGGTGAAAGGAAATGTCTTTCCTGCTGTTGGAGTGTTGCCACAACTCTTTCCACTACCTGTAGCCTTTATGTCCGTCTGGATAGAATCTTCCTACTTGTGATCTGTCATGTACTGAGGAGGTGCTGTGGCGTTCACCCATGTGGCCGACACTCAGTAAACACGGGCAGGGTGTCAGGACGTGGGAGGTGAGCTGAAGGATACTCGGTCTCTGCCACTAGCAGACTATAAACCCACATATCACTTTCCAAAAATTAACTCAGCCTTCAACAGGCATGAGAAGTTGAAGTTGTTCGCGACTAGCCGGGAAACTAAGAAGGGTATTGAATGTCTTTCGGCATATTATGAGCAGAATATTAAGAAATAGACATAAAAAAGAATGAAATCCTGCCATTTGCAATGACACAGGATGGAGCTAGAGAGAATTCTGCTAAGCAAAATAAGTCAGAGAAAGACAAATCCCACATGGTTTCACTCATGTGTGGAATTTAAGAAACAAAACAAATGAACACAGAAAAGAAAGAAATGAATAGACTCTTAATTATAGAAAACGAACTGATAGTTACCAGAAAGGAAGGGATGGCAGGGGAGGGATGAGATAGGTGAGAGGAATTAAGAGTACGGGTATCATGATGAGCACTGAGCAATGGATAGAATTGCTGAACAGTGTATCATACACCTGAAACTAATACAACACTGTACATTAATGATACTAGAATTTTATAAAGAACTGGGAAGGCTCAATGGGTTAAACCTCTGCCTTCGGCTCAGGTGATGACCTCAGGGTCCTGGGATCGAGCCCCGCATCAGGCATCAGGCTCTCTGCTCAGCAGGGAGCCTGCTTCCTCCTCTCTCTCTGCCTGCCTCTCTGCTTACTTGTGATCTGATCTCTCTCTGTGTCAAATAAATAAATGAAATCTTAAAAAAAAAAAAAGAACTGGGAAGGAAAAAGCAACTCCAGATTCTGTTTTTTGCTCAAAGTAGTAACAGGAAGCTTTCCTGCATCAAACGATGTGTGATATGATTTACAAAAATTTTAAACCACATTTTCTGATGAAAGAAGGAAGTAGGGAAGGAGAAAAGGTAGAGGAGAAGAGGGAAAGATAAATGTGCTTATTTTTCAAGGCTCTTTCGAGGACTAGGGCCAATGTGTAAAGTACCCAGCACCACGTTCACACACACTAGGTGCACTAGTAATAGGATCCGCCATGATGATGATCATGTAAAATTGTATGTTTCAGGAAATAGTATTTGACTGAAGGCACAGCTATACTTATTTAAGAAATCACATCATAACGACTTTGCTACTCACGGACATACATGACTTGATTTCACTGATCTCTCTGGAATTACACCCTCCGGGCCATGCCATCCTAGACTAGGCCACTGTTACAGGCCTCTCTGCTCACTGTCTCCTGTCCTACGGCTTGGACTTCATGCACGTCCCATATGTACATTTGACCCTTCTGGTCCCTGTCACCAACAGTGGTTCTATCTGAGGTTGCGTTTGGGTTATCTTTTGCAGCCTAACTCCTCCAGAACGTAGTGGTTTGAAACAACCATTTTAATATCTCTCACAGTTTTGTGGGTTGACTTGATTGAGCTGGGTGGTGCTTATGCTCCACGTGACATTGGCTGGTGCTGTGGTCCCCTGGGAGCTTGAATTGTCTGAAATGAAATTCAAGATCTTATTCACATCACTGACAGTTGATGCTAGCCATCGGCTGGAAGCTCAGTGGGGCTGTCCACTGGAACATCTACCTGGGCCTCTTAGTGCCCATGTGACTTGGGCTTCTAACAGCATGGCGGCTGAGTTCCTAGAGGGAGAATTCCAAGAGTGGGCCTTCCAAGAGAGAAGAGCAGAAACTGTTAGTCTTCTTAAAGGCTTGCCTCACTTCTGTTGTATTCTGTAGGTTAGAGCAGTCACGGACCAGCTCAGATTCAAGAGGGCGAAGGAATCAACTCCACTCTTGATGCAGGAATGGCATATGCATACAGGGAGAGGAGTTAATGAGTGGCCATCTTACTATAGGGTAGATATTACGTTCCTTTAAGTGTGTGTTAGCTGAGTCTAAGTCTTTTTAAAGGACATTCACAGGCTCAAGGTTCATGCCCTGGAAGTAATTCTGGAAAAGGTGGTGAGATATCATGGACCTAACCACCACTGGAACCCAGTCTTGGGTCCAGTTGTGTGGCACTGGGACAACACTTGTGTCACCATGTAAACATGACACAAACTAGTCTTCTATGAAAGAAAATTGGTATCCAGTTCTGTGGGAGAAGGTTTAGGACTATTTGTGACTATAGCTACTGTAGTGATTCTCAGCTGAAAGTGATCTGTTCCCTAAGGGGTGTTTGGCAATGCCCAGAGGTGTCTTTGGTCACCACAACTGAGGTGGGAGCCAGTGCTATTGGAACCTGGTGACTAGAAGCCAGATGATAATAGACATCCTACATAGTACATCTATTTCTCACAACAAAGTATTTTCTGGCCCCAAATGTCAATAGTCCTGAGGCTGAGAAACTCTGAATTGGAGCAAAGAGGCTTCCTAGACTGCCTGTACGTTCGTTCAGAGTGCACTGCTTTTTATACTCTAAGACATCATTTGTGCCTTTCATCTTACAAGGAAAATTTTTATCTATGTATCTCCAGATTCAAATTGTGAGATTTCTCTATGGGTTCTCAAAGGCTGCAACCTTTTTTTTCTTAGTTTATTTATTTATTTTTTTAGTAATTTCTACACCCAGCATGGGCCTTGAACTTACGATCCCAAGAACAAGAGTCCTGTGCTCCTCTGACCAAGCCAGCCAGGTGCCCCACTGCAACTTGTGTTGACTTTTGTATTTAAATTATAAACAGAGACTGGATCAAGGTAGCTGGTAATCCATACATCCCACCTGCTTTCTTTCATTTCAGACTTCAAGAAATGACAAGAAAAAACTGTGTCTGTGTCTGTATCTGTCAGTGTCTATATCTCTGTCTCTCTTTCCATCTTCATCACCATCTCTGCCTCTTTGTCTCTGTCTTCTGGAAAAGAAAGCGTGATTAGTATGGACCAGAAATATTGGGCCTTGTTAAAAGGCTGAATTGGTCAGAAGAGGTGAGGTTATGCTGCGGTAACAGTCCCCAGATCTAACTGATTGGAAACTATACAGTTTGTTTCTCATTTGTGCCACCTATTCATTCAGGCGGTCAGGATGACCAGTCACCCAGGGACCTGGCAGCATTTCTCTCAAATCTTGCCATCGTCACATGGAGGGAGAGGAGAACTCTGGAGGGCCTTGCACTGGAAGTTAAAGTGATGAGCCCCAAGAACCCCGTCTACTCACAGCTCATTGCCAGCACTATTGACATGGCCTCTTCCACAAAGGAACCGGGAAGAGCATTCCCATCAGTGCCTAGAGAGGGAAAATTGGAAATATTTGGTATATAGTTTTATTGACCCCCTCAAAGTCCAATGTGGAAGGGATCTGATGGAGGGAGGAGCCTTAACTCAAAGTGACTACAAAGGAAGACTGAAGGAAGTAGTTGTTCCTGAAGATAGAAGAAGGAGGAGAGGACCCAGCGCAATCAACAGAGTAATTTATTAGAGCTATAATAGGAATAATCTGGGAGGTTGGCGCCCACTCATATCTCAGAGAGAGGAGAATCAGGAATGCTCTATTTTAAAATACAGAAAAAAATTTAAAAAGATTTATTTATTTATTGGAGAGAGAGAGAAGCAGGATGGGGAGGGGCAAAGGGAGAGGGAGAGAGAGAATCCCAAGTAGACACCCTGCTGAGTGTGGAGCCCAACACAGGGCTTGATCCTATGACCCTGAGATCAGGACCTGAGCTGAAAGCAAGAGTCAGACACTCAACTGACTGAGCCTCCCCTAAAATTTAGAAATATTTTATTATTTAAAAAATACTTAAGTGTTATGGAAATTACATAAAGTTTATAAAGTCTTGTGTTCAAAATCATTATTCCTAGTACAGTGCCTGATACATAGTATGTGCTCAGCAAATACTAATTGAATGGCAGCACTAAACTTACCATAGGAAAAAAGCAAACGTTGGTGATGATAGTGATGATAATAATCCTAAATAATCTTAAATCATTATCAGCATCCACATCAACATCATCACCCTGATGTCCTGTCTTACAGTTAAGGTGGATTTTGGAAACCAGTCAGTGTCCTGACTCCTTGGGAGGTCACTTTAGGGAATTCCCCCAGCAAACTGCCAGGTTCAAAATCAAAGGCATGTCCATCACGGGGGTTTAGATCCTGGCTTCCCTTGTTTTCTAGCTGAGTCCTCATTTTCCCTTGCAACTTCCTGGACCCACCCACCATACATGCTTTTCTCACCATCTCAGCTTTGTGAGAGGCCATCCCCGGTCGTCCAGCTTTCCCGTCGATGGCCTCTGTCTGCATCGTGTCTCTGGATACAGGTTAGGAATGTGTTCTGGAGTCAGATCGCCTGGGTCCAAATCTGCCACCCACTCACTCTGTGACTTTGAGCAAGTCACATAAACTTTCTGAGCCTCCTTTGCAAAATCTGAATACTAGTGCTACGTCATAAGGCCCTATGGGGATTAGTGAATGAGGTGATGCTGGGACAGCTTTTGAATGGTGCCTGGCCCTTTCTCATACCCGATCCCTGGTATGGATTGTCATCATTGCTGTCAACACCACCTTCCTCCGAGCTCTGTCCCATCAGCTCCCAGGACTGCTCCCAGGAGGAGTGCCCATCTCTCTGTCCCCTTTTGCTGAGCTGGACGGTGGTCTTTTGTGGATTGGTGTGTTTTGTTTTGAGCCAATTTCCCGATGCCTCAGAGCCCCAGGATATTTGTAGGGCTGGCTTAGTGTCAGCTTCTTTCTAGCTTCTAACCCACATTGCTTCAAAAAAGCATTACATGGCTCTGTGCCCTGGTTTCCTTCTCTGTGAAATAGAAATAATGCCTTTTTCTTCCCTTTTCCCAGGGGTTTCGGTTTGCTTTCTTTCTTGTTTTTCTTCTTTGGCTCTACCTTTATTTCATGCCAACTTGTCAACTTTTCTGTGTCCTTAAAGCCACCTTCAGTCCTTGATGGGAAAAGGTATGGGTATAAATAAATAAAGAAGCACATAAATAAAATAAGAAGTAGTTATGAAAGTACTGGAAGAAGGTCAAAGCATCATACACACACAAGACATTTTTAGCCAGAAAGCGTTCTCTGTGGCAGAGATTGAAAAGTCCACTCTGTCATTTTGTCAGTCAAGCTTAGAAATGTTCAAATCATTATCAACTTGACTTCATGTGACATTTACAGAAAATAGAATATAAGAAAAATGTGGAGGAGATACATTTGCTTTGGCCCTTTGAAGATCGAAGTTCTGAAATAGGCAGCAGAGCTAAGAATATGCTTTTTAAAACATGTGGCTGCAAGTTCTTAAAGGGAAAAATTAGCATAGAGATGATAATAAATCTCGCACCATCAGGAAGTGTTCACTCCAAAGGTCACACAAGAAAATGATTACAAAAGGAGCGTGATGTTTCCTCCAAATAGTAATCATGATCCCTGACATTTATTGAGTGTTTACTTGGCCTTCTCCCAGTAAGCAAGGGGGGAGACTATTTTTATCCGCGTTGACAGTTGAGAAAACTGATGCGTGGCTAGGTTATTTCACCAAGGCCGTGGTGGAACTAGGCAGCCGATCTCTGGAGCTTGGTCAGTGATCACCACATGCCACGTCATTCCCCAGCTAACCAGGTGGTTCCTTCAAGCCACGGCCTTGTAATGCAGCACTGCTTCTTGAGGTGACATCCAATGGTCATATGATAAAATTCTCTGTCATGTGTGCTATCGGCCAGGGCCAGTGCCAAGACAGAGTGAAGCTGGTTACATTTTGCCTGATGACCAGCCCTGGCTGTCCCTTCTCACTGTCCCGGGCTTATTCCTGCCCTCAGAACATACTTGATAGGCCCCCAACACTTGCAACTCAAGAGGGGCTGTATTTTAATACAACATTCTTGAAGGCTTGAAGACATTTGTGCTTTACCTTGGTTTGATGGCAGACCCCTTTGAGGCTCTGATAGAAAGAATAAAAAGCTTTCCCCAGGGGGAGAAAAAATGGGCTTCAAATGTGGCATGTGGTTTCAGGAGAACCCCCTAGAAGTCTGGGCCTTGAACTTAAGATTTAAAGGAACAAAACAAGAATAATAAGAGTAGGTGATGGTGGGCTTGCTGTTGGGGTGTTGGGAACCTGTCTCCTGCCTCCTCAATCAAAATGCTGGAATCGATAAAATTCAGGAGAGGGACCCCTGGTGGCTCAGTTGGTTAAGTGTCTGACTCCTGACTTTGGCTCCGGTCATGATCTCAGGGTCCTGGGATCAAGCCCCACATCGAACCCTACATCGGGCACTGCACTCAATGGGAAATCTGCTTGAGATTCTCTTGTATCCCTTTGCCTGTCACCTCTCAAATAAATAAATGAATCTTTAGAAAATAAATTTAAAAAATAAAATTAGGACGCCTGGGTGGCTCAGTGGGTTAAAGCCTCTGCCTTCTGCTCAGGTCATGATCTCAGCGTCCTGGGATCGAGGCCCACATCCGGTTCCCTGCTGAGCCCGGAGCCTGCTTTCTCCTCTCTCTCTGCCTACTTGTGATATCCCTCTCTCTGTCAAATAAAAAAATTCTTTAAAAAATAAAATTAATGTGAAACATTAGCATAGAGTAAGAAAAAAATAACTAGTTTATACTGTCTCCTTTCTGTTTTTTATGTGACTTGAACAGTTCCTGCAGGCTAGTTTGTTTGTTCAGAGTGTATAATCTTTCTCTATCTTAGAGCTGATCTGTGGCTGCACAAGGACATCACAAGCACAGCTTGGGGCTCCTGGGTGACTCTGTTGGGTGCCTGACTGTTGGGTTCAGCTCAGATAATGATCTCGGAGTCATGGGATCGAGCCCCACATCGGGCTCTGCACTCAGTGTGGAACCTGCTTGAGATTCTCTTCTCCCTCTGCCCTTCCCCACCATGCTCTTGCTCTAAAATAAGTAAATAAAATATTAAGAAAAGAAGAGAACATGTCAATCACGGCCTCACAGAAGGTGTACCTCAAGAATTTCTGGGCAGAAGTTCTTGTGGTGAAGGTGTCCATCCGTCAGCCATCCCAGTCACCCAGTCATGTGTCCCGGTGCACTTGACACTGTGTGCCTGGCATGGAGATGTGTGCTGGGACACCCAGCGGGAATTTGTGTGAAGAAGCAGGATTTTATTCAGTTTTGCATGAGATGTTTCCTGTTGACTTTTAGAAAGCAAGGCGTTCAAAGGCAAGGCGAGAACAACAACAAACAACCCAAGAGATTGTACATATTCAAAGATTGCATGCCAGTTTGTGTGCAGGGACAAGAGGGCTGTGTGCTGAGGGCAGCATAAAGCCCAGGCAGTGTATCTGGGTGGAGTCGAGGCGGCAGGAACCCAAGTGAGGCTCCAGTGATCAGCTGAGAGAAAAACAGCATCTTAACTGCACGAACCCCGAATGCCCTTTTTCCCTCTAAGGAGATAGTGTTGTCCCAACGTAGGCAAGCTGCACCTTAATGCCTGACTTTTGGTCTAAGGGTCATGAAGCTGCACTGATAGGATGCTGTTTCCCCTTCTTACTCTTCTTTAGTGATCAGTGTCCCAAACCCCCTTTTGGATTCTTTAAGAAATTAGGCTTTTCTACCCCAGTACATTGTATCACTTTCTTTTTTATGTAATATTTTGTTATTTTTTATTATTTTTTAAGATTTTATTTGTTTCCTTGACAGAGACAGAGAGCACAAGCAGGGGGAGGGGCAGAGGGAGAGGGAGAAGCAGACTCCCCGCAGAGCTGGGAGCCCGACACGGGGCTCAATCCCAGGACCTGGAGATCATGACCCGAGCCGAAGGCAGATGCTGAACCGACTGAGCCACCCAGGCGCCCCATGTAAGATCTTTTTAAAAGTTGAGATATGATTGACATATAACATTATATTAATTTCAGATGTACAACATCATAATTCAGTATATGTATTTACAAAATGATCACCACAAAAAGTCTAGTTAACACCATTCAGTTCCTTAAAAAAGAGTAAAAGTTCGATTATTTGGGAGAGACAACAAAACAGGAATGTAAGTACTTGAATGCTCTGCTAAATTTGTGAGCAGACAGAGGTGGGCCTAACGTGGTAGGACTGATGGCCAGGCCTGGTGACCTCTGTTTCTCTCTCAAATTTGGAGAAAGTACAGCCTTTGGGGTTTGAAGGGCTTTAACGCTTTTTACTTGGTGTCCTTAGATGTGTTAAAGAACTTCCCCGAGCCTCAGTTTTTTTATCTGTTTTATGGGGATACGAATAGCTACGCAATGGAGTTGGGCACACAAAGGTGTCACAGATGATGGTTCCACCCCACACTTTAAACTCTTCAGGCATCAGGCTCAATGGTCTATAATGAATGCACTTATGGATTGTATCTTCTTCCTCCCCGTTGGACATGAGGACATTTGCCTCTCTGTTTTTCTTACGTTCCTATGTCCCATTCCTTGTGATGGTTGAGAAGCACCGATCATTCCCTGTATTAGTGTGAGGAAGCAGATTCTCTGTGATAAGTGCCGGTGTCCATTTCCACTCTCCCCAGTCAGCCATGCAGTTTTGAAAAGCAGCTTCCCAAGTGCTGAAGGACCTTGGCTGAAAAGAAACCAAAAGTCTTGACAGAATGGGCCCAGAGGCCCGTGACGTTGTCCCAGGGACCGCTGAGGTTCCTGGCGTCTGCTTCCGGCCATGGCGTCTCCATGTCACAGCTGAATGAAGGGACAGCTGGTTTTCCTAGGCATCTGGCCTGCCTGTGATCGGCTGCTCAGGCAAGGTCCCAGCATTCCTTATGACACCCCGTGTTTGTGATGTGATGCACCCAGGCTGGTGTGAACTGAGGGACCTGGTGTGGGGGAAGGTGCTGAGTGGTGACTGTGATGGTCGCCACACGTTGTTTCTTTCTATCGCCAGACTTGGTTTTGGTGTCTGAGAGTAAGTGAGCGGTCCTGGAACCATGACCTGTCATCTTCTGCCTTGAGTTCTCATTTCACCCATGGACACGCTGGCTTAGGAATCAGTGGGCTGGCAACTGTGTGCCAGGGCAGTGCCCCCCGCTTTCAGCTAGAGCCCACAGAGCCGTGCCTCTCCTCAGCCAGCCTCTGCCTCCTGTCCGGCTCCTCTGTGGGGCCAAGGGCAGCTCTTGGCCACATTTGATGGCACTTGTGTTGTGATTCAAAACTGGCACAGTGATATCATTGGTTTAAAAAAAGATTAAAATCCCAAAATATAATAGAAACTCCTAACTTCCGAAAATATTTCTGAAAATAATATCCATCCCTATATATATATAAAACACTGCATTATTCAAAGCTGTTTCATAAGTTAGAGTCCTATTTCTGTGGAATGTTCCCAATTTGGCAAGTCAAATGCCCTAGAATTATTTTAACATCGCTGGAAAAGAGGCACCCCTTAGACTTCCTTTTTGAGGATATAGCCTTTCTTTGTCAGGCGTCAGGACTTATGCTATCTAGAGGCCATTAGGGAATAAAAAGAATAAATCCAAGCTGTATCTTTCTTCTTGTTGAATACTTGCCGCTACTTGTCTTTGGAGGGAGGTCCCCACTTTGGTATACGTATGTTAGTTATGATACTTGTGATGAAGGCAATAGTCATCCTTTTAAAAGAAAAGGTTAGGAAAATAAATAGCACAGAAGGCACAAAATGAAATGTACAAGTCCGGTGTCTCCTCAGTGCTTCTCCCTAGAGGTAATTGTAAATACCTTTTGTGTATCTTTCCAGATATTTTCTATGCAATTATAGAGCTCTGTAGAGCTATACATACATGTACATACATTTACACATATATTGCACACACAGCGTACATATCCTTTAGAAATGCAAATGGGATTTTATCGCACATATCTTTTTGTATCTTACTCTTTTCTCTTAATGCTGTATCAGGGCATCTTACCATGTTAGTACATGCAAATCTCATTTTTTAGTGGCTACGTAGTATTCTGCTGTGTGGTTGGACCATAATTTATTTCACGTGATGTCTGTTTATGGATGTTGAGGCTGCTCCCACTATTTTACTCTCACAAATAATCTTGTAGTGGATATGTCTGTAGTGGATATCTCATATCTGTCTTACCCAGTGCCTTCGGTGAATGCCTGTTGTCATTAGTCGAATCATATCTTAAGAATTGTATTGTTGCATTTTATTTTTGTTGTTGTTGTTTTTTGTTTTTTGATTTCATTTTTTTATTAACATATAATGTACTGTTTGCCCCAGGGGTACAGGTCTATGAATCATCAGGCTTACACATTTCACAGCACTCACCATAGCACATACCCTCCCCAATGTCCATCACCCAGCCACCCTATACCTACCCACCTCCCCGCCCAGCAACCCTCAGTTTGTTTTGTGAGATTAAGAGTCTCTTATGGTTTGTCTCCCTCCCAATCCCATCTTGTTTCATTTTTTCCCTCCCTACCCCCCACGACCCCCCGCCCTGCCTCTCAAATTCCTCACATCAGAGAGATCATATGATAATTGTCTTTCTCTGATTGACTTATTTCACTTAGCATAACACCCTCTAGTTCCATCCTCATCATTGCAAATGTATTGTCACATTTTAAATACAGGTTTCCTGTGCTATCCATAAGTAGAGCGTTCCTATGAAAGCTTTTGTAAAATGGCATAAAATGAAGAAGCAATTACCATTAACTTACATGGAAAATTTTTTGAGCATTCCCAGACTCCAAAAATAACCTCTTTTAGGCTTTTCTGATACCTTAGGGCACACCTTGTTAACAGATGCACAGAATAAATTGAGATTAAAAAAAAAAAAACCACAGAGGCCCACAGACAGAGTTCAAAGGTATGGTGGCTTGATGAGGAGCTGCTGAGTGGAGGTCCCAGGAAGGAGCTTGGCGCGGCCCTCTTCACTTCTCAGGTTTGAGCTGCCTCGGTAAGGGTTTGCTGCCTAACAGTGAATGCTATTTTAATATTTTAACAGACTGAGCCCCCCCAGGTGCCCCTAGCAGAGAATATTTATAGTGAAGCCTTCCGTAGTCACAAAAGTTCTTAAAAACGTACAAGAAACACATTTACAGATAGTGGAAGTGTTATAGAAGCCAGCTTAGTGAGGTGTATCAAAAAATCTCATTATTTGCTAGGAATTATTTCATTGTAAAATATTTGTTTTAGAACACCGAATTAATGCACCATGGGAATTAAGGGGGTGGCTTAACAAGGTGCCATAGCGGCCAATAGAGAGCTATGGCACATGTACCCTGAGAATGTACTTCCAGAGGTGGAACTAAAACAGAATAATTTCTCCTACGAGGAGGTGAGAAATGCTGGGGGTGGATTTTTCTTTCTAAAACTGTGTTCATAAGAGATTACACTGACAGCTTTTATAAAATCATTAAAGAACCAGGTGCATGCCTAATAGAAGGGATCTGAGTGTTCGTGTTTGCACAAGAATAGACAACCCATTTCAATGAATTTAATGAATACTAGCCCAATGTAATGAGTGCAAACTGTGTAGGGTTCATCTTCATGGCACGAACAGATATGGCTCTCCTTAGGCAGATCCTTAGATTTAGATTGATTTGCTCTGGATTTGCAGTTAAATCCCTATTTCCCTTTATAGGCACAACACACGGTCAGGTGTCTGATTAGCAGCGGCCATGTAGGAAAAGCTGTTTGTCTTGCATTATGTCCCCTGTTCCACACCTCAGCTTGCTCCTGGGTGGAGTGCCATTCTTCCACCAAGAAGGATTCAGTGCGGTTGGCCCTTGGTATCTCCAGCTACAGCCCCGGACAGGTTTTCTTCTAACTACCACTGTCTCCTGACAACTGCATCCATCCTACCTTGTTTGTGTAGATAACTCAAGTATTTACTCTGCACTCGTGTTTCTCAAACAGGGGTAATTTTACCCTCCTCACTCTAGGGACATTTGTTGATGTTTGGATACATTTCAGTTCCCTTTCTCTTCCTCCTTCTCCCTCTCCTACCCTCTCCCCTTCTCCCTCCTCTCCTGCTTCTTTCTTAAGAACCAACATAGATGGGCCCCACTTTCTATTTTGCCAAGGAAAGACCTTAAAAACAGCCTATACCCCAGACTCCACAAATCTATCCTTATACCGTAAAAGAAAGGCTATTTTAATATGCAAAATGGAAGGAGAACCTAATCCCAAAGTAAAGAGCAACCTTCTGTGGTTGCTAGTTTTCTCGGTTGGCCATGGGCTCGCGAGAATTTCATCATGGCCTACCATGAGTCTAGAGTGCCTGGGACACGCTAATGGACATAGGGCATAAAGCACTCTGTCCACTGCCCTGATGCTTAAGAGGCAACACTGGAAAATGGTAGTAGGGTGATTAACAACTACTACTTAAAGATTACGCTGCCTGAAACTTAAGAGTCCTTCCTTTCATTTCTTAAAATTCTGGTATCATTGAACAAGTGAATGGGTGGCCTCTTGTAAGACAGCAAAGCTAATTCTTCTCTGCGAATTACATTTCCTTTGGTGGGGAGATTTTTGTAAAGTTTGTGGGTGATGTTTTTAGTAGATTATAAGCTTCAAGCTCAGTGACATTGCCTCTCTCTCTGCCTTTCAGAGTAAATCGTTAACTTTGTTGAGAGGCAAGTTTGCCCACTGCCTCACTCTCACGGGGTATTACACCTCAACAACATACTGGGTTTTTTCGGTTTTCTCCATACTCTTTTGGGTGGTTTACCTGAACTCGTGATGACTGGATTCTTTAAAATGTAGTGGATGTTGTTTGTTCATCCATTCAAGAAATGATTATTATTTATCTACTATGTGCCAAGCCCTGTGCTTGACCCTGGGGAGACACAGTGAATGAAATAGGTGAAGACCTTGCCTTTGAGCTTTTATTCTAGTGACTGCGGTCATGGCTGAGGGGATTCAGAGACAACAAAACAAAAAATTAAATTATATATCAGCTGGTGCTATGGGAATAGGGGAATAGGAGATAAGAAATGGGGGTGTGATTTACACACCATGGCCAGGAAAGGCCTCTCTCAGGGTGACATGTGCATAGAGTCTGGAAGAATTTTAGTATTAATGGAGTAAATTAATAGATTTTTCTTTTGCTTGTAAACTTAATCATGTGATAAAGAGCTTCTGTACTTTTCTACGGGTGGGAGAAAATGCAAATATTATAAACAAGTAGTGGGAGAAAGAATCATATATTTACAGCACTATTTCCTCTAATGATAAAGGTAAAGAGAAACAAAAAGAACTGAGTTAAGTGTTATTTTGGACTTTATATCAAGAAATGAGCCAGCTTTTCTCAAAACACCTATGACTGCCTCTCTTTCATGGCATCCTGACTATTGATCCAGAGAGCATCTTTAAAGGTGTTAAATATTTATAAACACTGGAAAAAGTAAATCTCATCTGTGAAATTGTATGGGACCCAAGAATCTTGACGAAAAGTACTGATCACTCAGTGGTTAATTTAGGAATATCTGTATATTTTCTGTTAAATGTTCCTGAATTTAAAATGCTTCTGAGCTCAGCCCTATGGAATGAATTCCTTAACATAATTCCAAAGTCAAAAAAAGATTAATGAGTTGTCTACTTTTAGCTAAATGTTTAACTTTTGAGGCTGAAATTGGTAACATCTTTTGAAATACAGTCTGCATTTCCCAGATTCCTTTTTCAATGGCACACTCCACCAGAGGACTGGAAACAGACATCAAGAACTAGCTCTAGGGAAGCCTGGGTGGCTCAGTCATTAAGCGTCTGCCTTCTGCCTAGGTCATGATCTCAGGGTCTTGGGATCGACCCTTATGTCGGGCTCCCTGCTCGGCGGGAAGCCTTCTTCTCCCTCTGTCCCTGCTTGTGCTCTTTCTCTCTCTCTGACAAATAAATAAAATCTCAAAAAAAAAAAAAAAAGAACTAGCTCTAATGAGTTGTATGGTGACAGATGGAAGCTACACTTGTGGTGAGCATAGCATAGGGTGGAGAGTTCTGGAATCACTATGTTGTACACCTGAAACTCATGTAACATTGTGTATCAACTATACTTAAAAAAAAAAAAAAGAATTAGCTCTAACACTCTTTTTCACCAGTCACATTCCTTGGAGTTTTCTGTGATTCTGGAATCCACTGTTTCTGAGGCGAGTAGGGCTGGTGGGGCGTTGAGCTGCTTCCTCTGCTGGCAGATGAACTTGACGGTGGTGTGACTGTACCAAGTGAGCCTCTTCAGCCTTGGTTCTCAGCCTTAGCTGCACAATGGTATCCCCTGGAGGGGTCTCTAGTGCTCTTGAGGCCTGGGATCCACCTCTAGAAGCTCTGATTTAATGGGTAAGGAGGGCAGCCTGGGGATCAGAACTTTTTAAAAGCTTCTTAGGTGGTTCTAATATTCAGCCAAGCTTCAAGAACCACTGCCTTAGGGCGTGCTTTTCAAAAGCAAAAGTGTGTGTCAGTCACCGAGGGATCTGGTGAAAGTGCAGAGTCTAACTCCGTAGAGTGTGACGTGGAAAGACCAGTGATATCTCCCTAAGACAGAGGTTGACAGAGGTTGGCAGACTAAGGCCTATGGACCAAGTCAGACCCAAGGCCTGAGTTTGTACAGCTTTCTGGCCCTTTACAGAAAAAGTCTGCCAGTGCCTGCTCTGGAGTGACGCTTTATGAAGCTCCCTGCAACACTGAAAATCCCTTCTTAGTATTATCCCACTTTATGGGATCCATGGGCTGCTTTTCTTCCTGTACTTAGGAATTTGTTTTTATGTAAAAATAATGGTGTCACTGGTAGATTACTTGCTGGTGGGCTTGATCCTTTCAAGGCTTGTTTCTAAGCTTGTTGGGGAGTTTTTAGGGCAGCTAGTTTAGGTTCCTACCAAGGTGTGACCTTTCTGGGTCTCTCCTGAATACCCCAGCTGTTCAACAAGGGCTCTCCACTCCTGCTGTCAGGAAGTGCGTGTCTCCCAGCCCTGCGTGACTTCTGAGAGGTGTCCAGCGCCCAGCCCCCCGGCTTTGCCTGGCTTTATGGACTTCCGCCTTCAATAGGCACAGGTTAGTACTCAGCGAAAGATTCAAAAAATAAACTCCATGCTGATTTCTGGAGTTTTCTCTCTATGCAACTCCTCCCTCCTCTGCAGGACTTGGCTTCATAAATTTCAGGCACCTCAAATTTCAATCTCTGTGCCCTGCTTGGATTCTCCCTCCTTGCATTGTGGTCCAGAGGGTGCCTCCAGGCAGGAAGTGGGGACAGGCCCAGGCCCATCTTCTTGTTTCCCCCCTCTCTCCTAAATTTCCTCTGTTCAGTATCTGGAAACTGTTGTTTTGTCCAGCTTTCCACTTGTTCGCAGAAGAAGGGCAGGTCTGGCACCAGTTACTCTGTTCTTGCTGGAGGCTATTTACTTCGATTTTTTTTCCTCCTAATATTTTTCTGTTGTAAGTGAAGGCAGGGGTCCTATCACCATTTTATAGGTTAGATGACACAAAGTTGCCAAGAGGAAGTGAGAGCCTTGAAATCACCTATTGAGATGCTAGGATGGCAGGATCCTGGATCACAGGACCTGACCTTGCCTCACTAAACTAGATCCCAGCTCTAGACCCAAGCACACCAGAGGGTGTTATGGGTAGAGACAAAAGCAGTGGAAAAAAGAGAAGAGAAGAAAGGGTAAAACAGGATGGTGGTAGAAGTCTAGGGGAGGGGAGAGCTCTTTAGCTGTGTATCAGGAGATACACAGGAGACCCCAAGAATTGCATCAGATAGCACTCCCTGTCACCCGTGGTAATGTAGTGATAATACCCACCATGACTCCATCCACACTTACTACTGTGCTGAGAGCTTTCAATGTCTCATTTAATCTTCGTTTTCTACCTCAAGAAGACACTATTATCCCTGTTTTACAGAGTAGGAAGTGTGGGCTCAGAAAGGCAAACTTATCTGCCCAGAGACACAGCTGATACTGTAGCAGTGCTGAGATCCGAACCCAGATCTGCAGACTCCAGAGCTTGTGCTCTTCCTCGGGGGTCCCCTTTCCCTGACCCATCGTCGACTTGCCCGATCCTTTTCCCCCTTCCACCTCATTCCACTCCTTTAAGAGTACATTTATTTCCTCTGAGTTTATTTAAACTAATACATGCTGATTGGAGGAGATACTGAGAACACAGACTATTAGAAGGAAATAAAATCATCTCTACTCTTACCCTTCTACATTATTTCCAATCCCAGACTTGGCTAATGAACTGTAATGCTCACCTGTGTAACTGCTTTGCCCTCAACAGATAAAGTACCCAATGAATGCTTATCGCTTTCAGGTACCATAGGAACAACTACATAGAATATTTAAAACATCATGTAACTTGCTAAGAAAAGTCGCACCTTTGTGTTTCTATATAAAGAACACTGGATTCCAGTGGATTCACCAGGAGGGCTTCATAATCTTTTTTAGATTTTCAGGTGTGTATCTGCCATGTTAAGTTTCATGGTCCTTACAGCTCTTGGCTCTGTGCTATACCCATAGCCACTCAACAGATACCCTTTAATTGATTGATTGATTGGTTGGTTGGTTGGTGGATAGGCCTTCAGAGATGGAAAGTAAATTCAGATACTCAGTGAGTACCTACTGTGTGCCAGGCACAGAGCTAGCTCCTAGAAATAAAGTGTGAGCCTGATACCGTCTCTCCAATCTTGAAACTTACCCTCTAGTGATAGAAAATCCAAGAAATCAGCCTCTGAAATGTTCAGATTAGAAGACATTCTCCCACAGTGAGTGGTATTTTTACTAGGCAAGCTTGGAGTTGTTTGTCATTGGTAGGCTTAAAAAAGAAGAGCTGTGAAAGACCAGGCTAAGTTCATAAAATCAAGAAGGGAAAATGTTCCTTGAGGCTGACATTCAGTGATCGCTTAGCCAGCTGCCATACTGTCTCACAGGAGAAGGGTTTTATTTATGTCTCTTTTGGTCTCATCTTCTTTTCATCTCCAGGTTTGATGTATAAGCTTTAGCTGGAGCCTTTGATTTACAGTGTTCTAGAGAAAGAGACCACGGATGACAAAGCCAGCCAGGCGTACCTAAGAGCCCGTGTGTTGTCCTAGATCCGGAGCGGGCTGAGAGCCACATGGAGGATTTCAGCAGGTGCTCGGGGAGGGCCTGCTGGGAAGGCAGGTCCCCCAAAGCCTTGTAAAATAAAGACCTTTCCGGTCCTTCTCTGAAATATACCATTTGCTTGGATATTGGATGTTATGGCAGCAATTTGTAGGCCTTTGAAAAATCTTTTTTCAAAAAGATTCAGTCTGAGTTCAGTCAACTGAGTTCAGTCAACTGAGAAAATTTTTAAAAATTTGGATCCATCAATTATATGTATTAAATAAGGGACTTTAAAAATTACATGAAGGACTGTGACCAGGACGCCTGGGTGGCTCAGTCGTTAAGCATCTGCCTTTGGCTCAGGTCATGATCCCAAGGGCCTGGGNACCAGGACGCCTGGGTGGCTCAGTCGTTAAGCACCTGCCTTTGGCTCAGGTCATGATCCCAAGGGCCTGGGATCAAGCCCCGAATTGGGCTCCCTGCTCAGTGGGGAGCCTGCTTCTCGGGCTGCTTGCCGCTCCCCCTGCTTNGATCAAGCCCTGAATTGGGCTCCCTGCTCAGTGGGGAGCCTGCTTCTCGGGCTGCTTGCCGCTCCCCCTGCTTGTGTTCCCTCTCTCCTCTCTCTCTGACAAATAAATAAGTAAATAAAATTTTTTAAAAAATAAAAATAAGAAGTCTGTAACCAATATTTTTTAACCTCTAAAATATAGTATAGTAAAACTAGAGTTATTGTTATAACAGACTAGATATTGAGGAGTAGGAAGCTTACTTCTCTATTGAGAGTAATAACAAATTACCATCAAAACTCAGTGGCTTAAAAGAGCAAACATTTATTATTTCACGGTTTCTGGGGACAGAGATCTGGGGGTGGCTCAGCTGGAGGGTCTGGTTCATAGACTCTCATGAGGTTGCAAACAAGCTAAAGCCTTGCCTGGAGTCAGAGAATCTGCTTCCCAGAGGATTCACTCATGTGACTCTCTGCTGGAGTTTTTAGTTCTCCACATGGGCCTCTCCACAGGGCTGCTGAGTGTCCCCAAGACATGGCGGTTGACTTCTGCCTGAGTCGGGAGAGAGAATGCTGGAGGGGGAGGGGGTTCAAAGCAGAAGCCATGGTGCCCTTTATAACCTAATCTTCGAAGTGACAGACATCACTTCTGCCTGTTCTCTGGGTCACACAGACCAACCCTGCTACAGCCTGGAAGGAGACCACACAGGAGTGTGAACATCAGAGAGGGGGGATCCCTGGGGGCCGCCATGGAGGCTGGCTACCACATGGGCTGTTGGCCAGGCAAAATTTCTTTTAAATGTCTATGTTTTTGGCTCAGGGCATTGATATTTACTGCTTCCATTGTTTAACTTCTTGAGAGATATAAAAGTGAAAACCCAGAACTGTGGGGCTGTGTGTGTGTGTGTGTGTGTGTGTGTGTGTGTGTGTCCCTAAGTCTCAGCAATGAGGCCAATTGTGTAATTCCTTGTCATATTATAGGGCCAGAGAGCTGACACCTGAGAGGCAGGGTTTGGCTGCCAAGACTTTTGAGCTTGGATGAATAAATCTCAGCCCGAATAAGACCAGTGATCCAATACAAAGAAAAAGCCCTGTCTGTTTTGTTCACCGAAGGGGGCACTGACTGGGCTTAAGCTGTGGGAAATCTAAAGAGGGAACCTTTTTTCAGTGGAACATCCTGGGAACACCTGCTCTGAGCCATGGTCTGCACTCCTTCTAGTTCTCATTTCCCAACAAGGGACACAAAGGGATCCAGGGCCATCTTGCTCATGGAGCCCCTCCCTTTTTGTCCCCCATAGCAAACCTGGGGTCTGGTCTTGACTAAGTCACATGCTTGGTCTGGATGTTAAATTCCCTAACAGTAACAAAGCAGTTGGACTAGAAGAAGAGGTAATGAGTATAGTACCTTCCAGCTAAGTTGCGCTGCAGCTGGCATTGTTCCAGCTATTGTTCCTTTGAAGAATTACCTGAGCATCCAAATGTGAAAGCTACTGGTTCCCAAGTGGCATTTTATTTCAACCCTCCAATGAGCCAGTCCCGTGGCACACAAGTGGAGGTACCTGACAATAGCATTTTCTCCAGTAACAAGTAGTGAAGGGAATTATCAGAGTCTCCCAGACATACTGAGCAATGTGTAAGCAATCTGCCTGTTTTGCATCAATGAAGGATAGTAGGTTTTCATTGTAAATATAGAAAAGCTTAAAGAGGGGTGCCTGGGTGGCTCAGTCATTAAGCATCTGCCTTTGGCTCAGGTCATGATCCCAGCATCCTAGGATCAAGCCCTGCATCGAGCTCCCTGCTCAGCTTCTCCCTCTTCCACTCCCCCTGCTCGTGTTCCCTCTCTCACTGTGTCTCTCTCTGTCAAATAAGTAAATAAAAAAATCTTAAAAAAAACCAAAACTGGAAGAAGCAAGCTTAGGAAGAAGAACCTTTGGAAGGAAAAGTGTGGAAAGAAGATGGGATGGTGCTCATATCTCATGACTTACTGTCTTATAACTTCCTATTAGTTAACTCTGGTTGGCGGGTACGTGGAGGTTTGCTATAGTCGCTTTCGTATGTTCCTGTCTATCTGAATATTTCATATATTTTTTATACCATTTTTAAAATTTAAATTCAGTTAATTAACATATAATGTATTATTGGTTTCAGAGGTACAGGTCTGATTTATCAGTCTTATATAACACCCAGTGCTCATTATATCACATGCCCTCCCCAATGTCCATCACCCAGTTATCCCATCCCCCCATCCCCTCCAGCAACCCTCAGTTTGTTTCTTAAGATTAAGAGTCTCTTATGGGGTGCCTGGGTGGCTCAGTGGGTTAAAGCCTCTGCCTTTGGCTCAGGTCATGATCTCAGGGTCCTGGGATCGAGTCCCACATCGGGCTCTCTGCTCACCAGGGAGCCTGCTTCTCTCTCTCTGCCTGCCTCTCTGCCTACTTGTGATCTTTCTCTCCCAGTCAAATAAATAAATAAAATCTTTAAAAAAAAAAAAAGAGTCTCTTATGATTTGTCTCCCTCTCTACTTTCGTCTTGTTTCATTTTTTCCCCTCTTCCTCTATGATCCTCTGGTTTTTTTACTTAAATTCCTCATATCAGTGAGATCATATGATAATTGTCTTTCTCCGATTGACTTATTTCACTTAGCATAATACCCTCTAGTTCCATTCATGTCATTGCAAATGGCAATATTTCATTTTTGATGACTGCATAGTATTCCATTATATATATACACATATATACCACATCTTCTTTATCCATTCATCTGTTAGTGGACATCTGGGGTCTTTCCATAGTTTGGCTATTGTGGACTATTTCTTATATTTTTAAGAAGCAGCACTGGGAAAAACACAGTCTCCTTTTTAAAACCTGGAGGTAATCATTAATCATTGTTCCCATTTTTGTGATTTACTTGTAGCTTTTTATTGTTAACCAAAGAAGGATCACACTCTCTGTATAATTGTGCATGTTGCCTTTTTCCCTCTGTAGAATAGGGCCCCGGAAGCAGAATTACTGCATTGAAGGTCATTCACATCTCCAAATTTGTTAGATAACTACTGAAAACATTTCCAAAGGCTATGCCAAAAGTGCCCAAAAGTGCCTGTTTTCCCACCTCCTGGCCAACCCAGGTAAAAAACGACAATTCATTTGCATTTCGCTTACTTATTAATAAGGTTGAACATCACCATATAGAATTTTATTAGACATCTTTATTTATTCTCCTGTAAATGGCCTGTCCATATTGTTGGACCTTTTCTTTACTGGGTTATTTGCTTCTCTAAAGAATTACACCCTCGATCCAGATTCTCCCACTGTAAACATTTTGCCACATTTGTTTCATTGTTCTCTGTATATTATTATTTTCTCTTAATTGTTTGAGAGTAAGTATAGACATGATGCTCCATTACCCATAAATATTTTAGTGCAGTGCGTATTTCCTAAAAAACAGGGATGCTTTCTCATGTAAGTACAGTGCAATTACCAAAATCAGGAAAATGAACATTTATACAGAGCTATTATCTAAACCCCAGACCCAATTTCATTTTTGCCAACTGTCTAGTTTTCTGTAAACATTATACTGTGAGCCTTTTAAAAATATTATTTAAGGGGCCACTGGGTGGCTCAGTCATTAATCGTCTGCCATCAGTTCAGGTCATGATCTCATTGGCCTCCTTGCTCAGCGGGGAGCCTGCTTCTTCCTCTGCCCTTCTCCCTGCCCATGTTTTCTCTCCCCCTGTCTCTTTCTCTCTCTTTCTGACAAATAAATAAAGTCTAAAAAAAAAAAAAGAAGAAGAAGAACTGGGCTCGTTTTTTTTTTACAGCTTTATTGAAGAATAGTTGACAAATAAAATTGTATGTATTTAAAGTGTACAACATGATTTGATTATATATGGTGAAATAATTACCATGATCAAAATAATTAACATCCATCACCTCACATAGTTAACTGCGGGTGTGTGTGCGCGTGGTAAGGTTTAAGGTCAAAAAGTGCCGTAGGCTTATGTTGCTTACACGGCTGTAAAGCCAACACAATAAACAACAAAACTAATAAATTAACATTAATTTAATGTTACACATTATTTTGTTTTGCTGAAACAAAGTCGCAACTCACAACATGAATATGACCCTGCAGTGACAATATGTAAGTAAATAATTTTTGAAAAAAGAGAGAGAGACAGGGAGAAGGGAAGACAAAGACGTGGCTCAGCAGTCCCCTGGCTGGGAGCTGGGCTGCCCGGTGTGCTTTGGCGCCCCCACTGGTCCAGCCTGAGTCTGCTTGTTGTGGGGTCTAGAAGAAACAGGTTCATTTCTACCTCTTCTAAGGATCACCCTCTGAGCCCCAAACCTTGCTTCTTATTTTACGGGGAAATTCAAACAACAGAAAAAGGACTTTCCCATTGCCCTGCCACCTGCCCCTGTCCCTGTCCCCAGAGGTCCCCATCTGTTAGAGTGGCCACGTTATCTCTGCCCCTGTTTAAAGCCGGTCCCTCCTAAGGTATGCTGTCCCTGCCTCCTCTCGCCCAGTCACGGTCACGTACCTCACACCTCCACTTATCTCCTCTCTCCCGCGTTATTGATTTTCCCCCTCTCGACTGGCCTATTCTTAGCCACCGAAAACATGCTGTAATATCCCTCACCTTAAAGAAAGAGCAGTCCTCTCTTGACCCCATACTGCTCTTCGGCTCCTGCCCCATATCTCTGTTCCTGTTCACAGCAAAGGGCTGCGAAGGACGTGTCTGCTTTGTTTCTACTCATCTCTCCATTCTTCCCTTCCCAGTTGCTCTCCAGTCCACCCCAGCCAGGCCTGTGCCTCTCCTCCCAGCCACCCCCGCCTCCCCCTCCCCACATGCACTCCACCACTGGGCTTCTGGATTAGTCCTGTGGCCACACTTGGCCGCTCAGAAGGCTGGCAAACGCCGCCTAACTCTGTGTTCAGAGAAGGGGAAGTCAGATTAGGGGGACGGGTAGAGCAAGGTGAAGGAAGGGGGAACTATTTCTGAAGGACTCCTTGCCGTAGAATGGAGCAAGATGTGAATGGACCCTCTCCTCCCCATGAACCCTAATTGAGAATCGAAAGAACCCCAGGCAGCTCTGACCAGCACAGGCCCCGCCCCCAGGAGCCCCCAGGAACAGACCAGAAGAGTTGCTCTCAGGGGCAGGCTTCCCGATCTTGACTTTTGAAGACGAGGCTTGCTTTTTGTTTTTCACATAAAGAATGGATTCTTTATTTGTGATATCCATAAACGTTGCTAATTCTATATTTCTGTCTAGGAAGGCAGTTTTCTGTATCATTTTTTTGTTTGTTTTTTATAAACCGCTTGAATTCTGCCACTTGAAAGGGCTACAAGTATCCATCTGCAGACAACCAGAACACAGAGATACTTGGCTTTACAACTTGCGCGGAAGACAGCAGTGCACCTGGTTCATTCACTGCACGGAAGGCAGCGGTGCACCTGGTTCATTCATTGACATGAAGGTTGTGTGTTTAAGGGCAAAATGTGTCCAGTGTCCAGGAGCAATTTTCGAATGAAATCTCCAGTCCTCTGCAATGTGGATTGAAGCTTGTGTCCTTCCAATTTTATTTGAAGACCCTAAAATTTAGATCGTCTTTTCCAAAGCCTAACGTTCAGATTGCATTTTTCAAATCTGAGTAAAGGTATCCATTTCTGTGGCCTGTATCTTTATCTTCACGGTCATCAGAGGACTTGGCTTCCTTTCCAAAATCTGGATGGCTCAGCATAGTGTAATAGGGGAATACATCTCCTTTGTGGGGTCTTTAAGGACGATGCCAACACAGCCACAGAGATTACGGAGAGGGAGATGAAATGAAAGGGTCGGTTACACTCGCAGGGCCTGGAGGAGGGAGGCCATCTGGAAGGAGCACCTGGGGAGTGGACTGAACCAAGCAGGAGGGGACCGAGAGCGCGCACCCGTGGGCGAGTGCCTTTCTGGAGGTCAGGCTGGGGGAGTCACACAAAAGTAGGAGGAGATTTTACTGGTGAGTGAGTGTCACCCGGTCCCAGTCGCAGGGAGAGCAAGAAGAGGAACTGCAGCAGGGACCAGCCCTATCCCACGGGTGGTGTACCTGGCTGCCTGGGCGGTACTCACAGCCCGTGTGGGGGGATGTTGAGGCATCAGAAAAATGGGACATTTCAAAAACTGGCAACACATTTATCTAAGCCGTTTTGCTTCCGAAGTACTTCATCAGATCTCTCCTTTTGCTCTACCCAAAAGAGAGCGTGCACTCCTTTAAAACAAAGGAGCAGGGGCACCTGGGTGGCTTAGTTGGTTAAGCGTCTGCCTTTGGCTCAGGTCATGATCCCAGGGTCCTGGGCTGGAGCCCAGAGTCAGGCTTCCTGCTCAGTGGGGAGCCTGCTTCTCCAGACTCTCCCTCTGCCTGCCGCTCCCCCTGCTTGTGTTCTCCCTCTCTGTGTCAAATAAATAAGTAAAATCTTTAAAAAATAAAGATGAAAATAAACAAGGGAGCAGTCTGAACCCGAAAGGATAAATATTTTCAGTAGTGTCAGATTTTCTTAGCTTCCATTATATGAATGTATGGAACTGATGAACAAGTGTCATCTGCCTGCTACTCCCCCTCTTTACCCCCCCTCCGCCCCACCCCCACTTGCACGGGAAAGCTGCGCTCCACGCAATCACGGCAACCTGCCCCGGATATTGAATGAACGATTGGAGAAATGGACCATTTTGTGCAGCCCTGTCTTTACTGTGCGTGGGACCCAGCAAGAGGATGTTCAGCAAGAACAGAATAAGGCAGAGGCCCGTCAATACAGTCGTAGCTAGTACTGAACCCCCGCTGCGTGGCCGCAGGCCCCCAGCTGACGTTTGTACCAACTCGTTATTGGGTTCCTCATTACAGCCTCGGCTGGGCTGGCATGCTTGGCAGCCCACGGTGCAAATGAAAAATAGATGAGTCTGACTCAGGGAGCATTTCCTTCCCTCCCTTTCTCCTGAAAGAAAGGAAAGCGATTGCCGTGGAAGCTATTTCTGATATTAACAGGGAACAGGACGGCCTGGGTCTGCTGACCAAAGGAAGGCAGCCAGAGTTAAGATGGTGAGATGCCATTTAGAGCAAGTAACAGGAGGGACATGCTATGGTTCCCTGTCCCTGGTGTTCCTCGTTTTCCCGAGCACTGCTGTTCTCACGATCTTATCTCCTGCAAGAGACCTTATACAAACATCACTGATTGATATTTCCCTTATGGTGTCAGCTTTTGTCTCAAGAACTGGTTATTACACACCCGCCCACGAGGGAAGTGTGGTTTGCATTTTCTGGACCTTGAGGGGTTGTGATTTAAGCACCATCGGAGGGAGCCCTGGGCTTTTCTTTATCGTCATTGGGTGTGAACTTGGCAGCAGGTTATTTTCCTGTGCTGTTCAAGGTTCTCTTTTGTTGGTCTGTGATCAAGCCATTCATGATTTTCAGATGGCAACAAAATGTAATTAAACTCTCTGCGATCGAAGCTCCCACAGGAAGATTTATTTAGCTTTATCAATTCTCTGTAACCATAACCCTCCTTTTCCCATATTGAAATAACTATTTATATATATTTCTTTGGTAATGTGAGGTTTCTTAGGATCATAGTTGTGGTTTGTAACACAAGTGACTATAATTTATTTGGATATGGTCTTTTTGTTTCCTTCAGGATTTCTGCCATTCAGATAACCTGTACAGGATTCTGCATCGTCTCCGAGGTGGGGTTTGTGGAGGGTTGCAAGACTTTCTTCAAGTAGTTTTACTTCAGTGATCTACATAGATGGCTATCCCAAGAATGTCATCACCAGTGCCTTGCCTCCTGCAAGATCTTGAACTCAGAAGTCCCTGTCTTTGCCCAAGCCAGAGTGGTCATTCTAGCACCGAGGCTGAGAATGAGACTCTGGTGCTAGACCTCCCTGGGTTTGAATCCAAGCTTTAGCTTGGATACTTGCTAGCTTGGGACCTTGAGCAACTCCCTAGTCCTCTCTGTGCTTCTGTTTTCTGAGCCGTCCATGGGATACTTCATGAGAAAGCTACAGGAGGTCAGTTAGTTATGTTCAAACCTGTGGAATAGTGTCTGGCATATAGTAGGTTTCATATAAGTGCTGTGGTCTCTGGCTAGTCTGTCATCCCCCCTCTCCCACACCCCCTCTTCATCATCACCGTGGCCTTCTCTCCATCACCCAGCACCTTCCCCTCTCCCACAGGCGTCTTTCTGTCTGCATCTGCCTCTCAGGCCTTCATCAGCACCCCCTCCTTGAAATCCTTGCTGCATGACTGTTTCAGTTCAGGTCCTGGTGGAGTACAGATGACACTGTCCAACCAGCTAATTTGAGGAAAGTTTAATAAACAGATTATGTACAAAGGTGTGAGCAGGTGAGGAAAGCACAAGGGGAGGCATAGTACCCAGGCCTTGAAACCCTGAGAGAGCATGCTCGCCGGAGCTGTGTTGAGAGGAGAGTGTGTGTCACACTGTGTGTGACAGGAGCCGTGAGCTGGGTGGAGCCAAGCAGCGAGCCCACGGCAACCACCCCGGGAGAGAGCCAGGGAAATAAGGGATCTGACCTTACCTTTCTCCCTCTTCTCATCTCCTATTGAGTGACACCCCCCCCCTTGCCCCAGCCCCTGGTTCCCAGCTCCAAGACAGAGAGCAAATGCACCCATCCATCCAGTCCATGGAGTCAACCTCCTAGGGTAGAGCAGGGTGGAGCCAGGTAGAGAGTGGGTCTAGACCAGAGGGTAGGGGCAAAATATCTGCATTGTGCCCTGAGGACCCCCAGTCTGCAGCACCCACTTAGCTTGGGTTATAACCTCATATCCAGCTCCGTGCTCAATGGGGAGTCTGCTTGAGGATTCTCTCCCTCTGCCCTCCCCCCACTCATGCTCTCTCTGCCTCTCAAATAAATAAATCTTTAAAAAAAATTAATGGCATGGAAATGACTAGTGGAAAGACAATAAATACCACTCTCCTGGCTAAAGATGGCATTCGTTATGAATAAGGATTCAACCTATTTAACAAGGGCGAACTCTAACACGTGCCGTACATAACCAAGACACTCTCTGACCCCATCTCTGCATCCAGATTTAGTTGCTGTCATATTCTCTGGGGGCACCCTAGATGTCACTTTTTAGAAATTATCTATGTAGTCATTTATTCCTTGTTTTACCTGCTCTTCTAGATCTTTAGCTGCGTGGGGACGGGGACTGGATCTGTGTTGTTCATCGTGGAATCTCCAAACTTTAGAACAGAATATGGGACCCAATAGATCCTTCACACCTATTTGTTGAATGAATAAGTATGCTGGTCCCAATAGCCCGTGACCTGCCACCACCTCAGGAGTCCAGCAGAGTGGGGATTCTAGGTGCAATGGAAGGGCCCAGGAAGTTCCTTTCCATGCCCTCAGATCTTTCCTTACTACTGCAAGTGGTCATTTCTTTATGACCCTCCCTCCCCCCCATTACAGGAGCCACTGTCTCCCCTGGTATGGGAGCAGGTCTTGTTCCAAGAACAAATTCCCTCTTCTTTCCATCTTCACGGGGAATATAATATTGGGGGAATTATTTTTCTGAAATGCTTCTGTTTCTCATTTCTCTCTCCCAGTTGTGTTTATTTGTGGTTTATTAACCTGTTGATGCCCAGAAAAATATATTGGATTGTTATTTGGACTACTTCAAACCTATTCAGTAATCTTGAAAGTGTGTCATGGGGCATTATCAGGTCTTATAATTGAAAATTGGCATCATTTTATGTTATTCCCTACTGTGATAGTCTAACCAGATTTTATTATGAATGAATGACTTCAGGGAGTTCTTTTTAAAGGTCACAAATGATGTTTAATATCCTCAAAAAAGATTACTTTTTTGAAAGGGGAAGTAGCAACACCCGCTGGAAGCCTTAATTTATTTAAGCTCTATCACTGCTCAGTAATCTTTTTATCTGCCGGTTTCCTGATGTTTAATATTCTGAAAAAATAAAATTCTGGGGAGGAAATTAAACTTGAGGGTTGAGATAACATGGATCTTATAAAACTGATAGACTGGAGATGTTAGAAAAAGATCCTGATCCTCCCCACAAAAAAAAGCAAAACAAAAAGCAATTAGTTTAGAGGGACTATGTGGGATTGTCTAAAGTGAAAGCCTGAAAAAATTGGATGGATGTACTTCACAAACTTGGAGAATATTAACTCTGGGGCCATGTTGTAAGAGGTTTTTACCAAGGCATCTGTTGTAAACTAATTGCCTCTTTTCTGCCTGATAACCGAACTTTAAGTTTGGGGGTTTTGTGATAGAAGCAATTAAAAGCTCAATGCTATTATATTTTTCACTAATTTACTAGTGAGTGGTTGGGTTTATATGAATAATTGATTTATTTTGAAGATAATTATAATGCTAAGTTGTGTTTCACTAGACAACTTGTCCTTTGTAATATAATTTGCCCTTTAACTACAATATAATTTCTTTTGCCCTTCTGGTTATCAGATTTTTCTTTAGGAAAAAAATAAGCATAAGCAATATCTACAAAGATATATACATATATCTTAAGATTTTATTTATTTATTTGACAGAGAGATAGCACAAATAGGCAGAGCGGCAGGCAGAGGGAGAGGGGGAAGCAGCCTCTCTGCGGAGCAGGGAGCCCGATGTGGGACTTGATCCCAGGACCCTGGGATCATGACCTGAGCCGAAGGCAGTGGCTTAACCGACTGAGCCACCCAGGCGCCCCTGAAGATATATTTTTAAGGTAGATGAGAACAGAATGGTTTGGGAGCTCTCAGTCTTGGATGACAAAAGGTCAGATTTAGATCAAGTCTGGTAATAGGATATCCTAGCTAGAGCCAGGAACAGGCAAAAGCACAGATGGGCCTTTAATTCTCAGATAAACTACTACGTCTATTTGCAGTATCTCCAAAAGCTGAACCTTTGTATTCCCTGCAACCCAGTATTTCTGCTCCCAGATACGTACCCAGCAGAAATTCTTACGTTCATGGAAAGACACACATGGGAATAGTCATAGCAGCACCAATTATAACAACCGTAACTAGAAACTACCCACATGCCCATCATCTGTAGAACAGATAAATAAGTTCCTACAGTGGAAAATGAGCAGACTGCTACTCTGTATAACAACAGCATGGAACCTACTTTAAAAAAAAAGTTATAAACATATCAAATTGCAAATTGGACATAGCTATAATTTTTTTTAAGATTTTATTTATTTGAGAGAAAGAGCATGCGCTGGTGGGGAGGGTAGACGGCAGGAGGGATATGCAGACGCCTTGCTGGGCGCCTGATGCAGGGCCAAATGCCGGGCTGGATGGGGGGCTCCATCCCAGGACCCTGGGATCCCCACCTGAGCCAAAGGCAGACGTTTAACCGACTGAGCCACCCAGGTGCCCCTGGACATTGCTATAATTTTTGAGCTCGTTACAAAGGCAGTGATACTTTGACAAAAGTTCAAGGGTACGTGAGTACTGTACTGCTTTGTCTTGAGGCAGAACCACATTATCTACCAGAGAAAACCACCAGGACACTTAAGCCTAGCTGTGATTTTTTATTTTATTTATTTATTTATTTATTTATCTTGGTGGAGAACCATAGGAGTTTATCCAAAACCCCCTTACCTTTCAGGGCCAGCCCTAGTTTCCCAGTTCAGTGAAATCTTTATGGCATCTCTGACCTCTGTTCTCCTATGAGCTCCGATTACAGCCATCATCAGAAGAACCGGGTTAGCAGTTAAGAGTGCTCTAGGTGGTTTATTTCTTCTGATTCCTTCTTGACTCAGTTTGTCCAGGCCGACAGCTCCACCTTTCATTTCTCTATCCAGGGTCAGGCATTTGTGGACGTTTGATAAATATTTGACGAATGACTGTTGCTCTTGAGGAAGCAGGGACATGAACAGAGGCTCTGCCGGAGGCAGGGCAAGCATTTGCTTTTAAGTGGCCATGGTTGTATTGCTTAGAATTGTCTCAATTTGATTTCTCCAATCCCTTTGACGTCTTTCTGTCTGTGTCTTTGAAATTTTCTGGTTTACGTGTTTATTGTAGAAGATCGGGAATTATAAAGAGGCACACGGAAGTAAAGGAGAAACACCCATACACCTTCCACTCAGAGGAAAAAACTCTTTTACTATTTTGCTGTATTTTTTGTTTATTTGTTTTTGCTGCAGTGCCATTGTTTTCATGTTCCCTGCCCTCACCTCCCCTTTTTTTTTCATTTCTAAAGAGTAACGGGAATGAGTCAAGCAAAGAAACTACTTGCATTTTTAAAATTTTTTAATTTAATTTTACTTTTTTACCGCCCCACATTTTTAAAGCGTTCTCAGATGGACTAGAAACCTGTGCACTCTAGTTACTGCCTCCGTTTTCCTGACTCTCCATATGCTAATGTGTGACTTAAGAGCTGAGCTTTTCTGCCTTGCTACAGAATAGTACAGCATAAGGTGTAACTCAGGCCTCTCTGAGTCCCAGCTTTGAGTTTTTAGATTAGCTTCACTGGTGCATATATTATACTCCAAATCACGGAGAAGAACTTAGAATTCTTCCAGGATAGAACTACTCTGTTTCCTCATGTTACTGTCTTCAACCTCATCCTGAAAGCAGGATGACAGCTTTTAAATTTCTTAGACTTCAACATCTTCCAGACCCTGGAAATCCATGAATCCTAATTCTCTGCCTGAGAATCGGAACAGAAGAGTTGCCTCTCTAGATAGAGAGTTCTGGGCTTTTGTGCTAGGCTGCACTGTTCTTTCTGTTCCTGGAAACACGGGGTGATCCCTTCCCTCCACTGGTGCTGTGAGGCTGACGTGCCTGTCTTCCTGGTCCTGACCCGGAGCTCCCCATGTCTTCCTGGTCATGACCCGGAGCTCCCCATCCGTCACCTGGGGCGCCTGTGGGCACACACCATGCGGTGTCTGCACGCTTGTTTTTCCTCCTAAAAGACACTCCTGGGCGCCTGGGTGGCTCAGTGGGTTAAAGCCTCTGCCTTCGGCTCAGGTCATGATCTCAGGGTCCTGGGACCAAGGCCCTCATCGGGCTCACTGCTCGGCGGGGAGCCTGCTTCCTCCTCTCTCTCTGCCTGCCTCTCTGCCTACTTGTGATCTCTCTCTGTGTGTCAAATGAATAAATAAAATCTTTAAAAAAAAAAAAAACAACACTCCTGTGCTTCTCTCCTTGACTTTCTTCCGTTTTTCTCCTCTAGACTCGAGCTTTGTCCCTTGTTTGTCTTAAGACTCCTGAAATATTTAAATGATACTCATTTAAATGAGATTAGCCCTTGGTAAGNAGACTCGAGCTTTGTCCCTTGTTTCTCTTAAGACTCCTGAAATATTTAAATGATACTCATTTAAATGAGATTAGCCCTTGGTAAGAAGAAAAATCCCTCCTGTAACACTGACAGTTTCTCTTGACCTTTAAAATACCTGAATGCGCACATTGTTAGGTTTGTTCAGCTCCACTCCGGTTGAGGCCCATGTGACATTTGCATTATCTCTAAGGTAAATGATGGCCCTGGACATAAGCCATCTACAGTGAGACCCCTGCTGTACGGTGTGTGTGCGCACAAAAGAGACAGAATAATTTTAGAAAAACTAGTTACCAAAATAGTTATAGAAAAGAGAAAAGAAATCTATATCATTTGGATTTGCACCTTTATCATTTCCTTCTTGACTAACTCTTGGCCGATGTTCAGATACCTGAAGTGGCCCTATCATCTTCATGTAAGATGCACCTGCCGTCCTTGGCATTGAGGAGACAAGACTTCACGTGTGTTTACATTAGATGCCCTTCGACTTGGTGACCCTCGGAATGCAGATACATGCTGAGGGCAGATTTGTAGACGTGATGTTTATGTTATTATGCTCGGTGTTTGGGAAAGCAGATGAACAACTCCCACTTATGTCTGAGGCTTCTCCTGAGAGCTGCCCACAAGGAGGGAGGTGTAGGAATGGTGGAGCCTTTCTCGCTCTGGGTGAGTGGTTCTCCTATCCTGGGAGTCCCTTTCTTCAAACATGACTTTCCAAAGTTAAAAAAAAAATTTTTTTTGACTGAGAAATTAACAGCATATAACTTTAATACAGAGGAAGAACTGGGGATGTGGTTATTTCTATCATGATACAGAAAAAAAAAACATATTGCAAACTTATCCAGCTGGGTTGCATTCTAATTGGACTAATTCTTTGAGTAAAATAGCTTTCTTGGGTTTTTTGTTTGTTTGCTTGTTCTTTGGCTTTCTTGTTTTTAAATTAAAAGTAATCTATAGTCATTATGAAAAAAATCTCCTGAGTAGAGATGGATGAGAAGAGTAACAATAATGAGAACCACAGTTAACATTTATGGAGCGCTCAGTCATGCTTTCCCGTTTTGCTTCATTTCATCCTCCTCCAGTTCTGTGGGCGAGGTATTGTTATAGCGCTGGTTAATGGGGACGCCTGGGTGGCTTAGTCAGTTAAACGTCTGCCTTCAGCTCAGGTCATGATCCCAGGATCCTGGGATCTAGTCTGCATCAGGCTCCCTGCTCAGTGGGGAGGCTACTTCTCTCTCTGCCTGCCGCTCCCCCTGCTTGTGCTCTCTCTCTCTCTGGCAAATAAATAAATAAAATCCTTAGGGGGAAAAACAAAAGCTTGTTAATCTTTTTAACCCTGCCATCTTGAACTTACTAGAAAACCAAGTCCCCGTTTTCATGGAACACCTGCTCTGCCTGTTAGGACACAGGCCGTGTTCTGCAAATACCGTTTGGAACCAGAGAATTTCAGTGGTCTCACTAGCGAGGGCCGGGGCTGGGATCAGACACAGCTGCCTCCCTCTACAGCTGCCTCCCTCTACCACCACTGGCTTTCAGATTCTTCTGGCTAGTTGTGTTGGTGGTGATTTGGGATCGTCCTTCCACATTAAAACCGAGAGCAATATATTAACTCAATTTTTCTGATTTGCTAAAACCAGTTGCCTCAGCCCTGGTGTCCCACTAGAGATAAGACAAGGACCCTCGCTCTAGGAAGTCACAATCAGATAAGAAACCGGCCACGCACAAGCTTTCAGTAGTAGGAGGGAAGAGATGCTGAATACCGTGTACTGAGCGCTGTGGGTCCTGGGGGAGGGGCCAGCCGGCTGCACCTGGGGAACTGAGGAAGCTCCATGGAGGAGGAGCACGGGCACCGGGCCCCCAGGAGCAGTGGCATCTCCAGGGGGAGGAGGCCAGCGACGGGAGAGTCGAGACCATATTTGGCCACGTGCGAGTGGCAGGGCTTTGAGCAGGGCGCCCAGCGAGGAGCACAGATGGTGTTTAAAGTCAGCTCTGAGTCACTCTCAGAAATTACAGAAATTCAAGGAGAAGGATTTGGAAGGCCTCCAGCCAGCTCTGTGACCTTCTAGTCTCTCAATAATCATTTGGTGTCTAGCTCAGAAATGGGAGCTCTCTGTAAAACTGGGTCGTCCAGGAAAAGTGGCCGAAGGATTTCAAGAGAAGGAAAGAGTTCTTGTGCCTTAGCCTGTGAACCACCGGGTTAACTCTCACTCCCCTGAAGGGTGTTTTACTAGCGAGTTGCCCTGCTGGCCAGCTTTGACCCAGGCCCTGGTGCTGTGGGTTCTCAACTTTTGCCCCATCTCCACAAATGACTGGATAAAGGTTACATAAAACTCCCAATGCAGGGCTGGAAGAGACTTGGCCTCTCCATGTGAACGTGCTTGAGCTGGAAACTGTATTTTCTGTCGAATGATTTTCTTGTTGCCTTGGCAACCGGTTGGGTTGTTTTTTTTAAGCTTTTGATTTTTCTCAACTACGCGAGCTGCTTGCTTTGATTTAGCTCCGATGTGTGTCCAGATTTCTATCTTATTCAGAGAGTCTCTAGTGTAAGTGTTTATGAAGTATGGATTTTTTATTTTGCACCATCCTCACAAGGTTGAACAGTGACAAATACTGTCACGTAACTATTAGCCTGCCTGATTAAACCAAAGACAAGTCAGAGTGATTTGTTTTTGTTTTTATAAGGTATCACTAAGTATTTTAATGTTATGCTTTTTAATGTCTCTGGCAAGGTCTAGGTGGAAAATTTTAAAAATATATTTATTTATTTATTTACTCAACATAAGCTCTATACCCAATGTGGGGCTTGAACTCACAACCCCGAGATCAAGAGTCACACGCCCTACCTACTGAGCCAGCCAGGTGCCCCATGGGAAATTGTTTTCATACATTATAAATGCACACCCTTCCGTTCTGTCTCCTCCTGCTCACTGGACTCTGGCCCCAGTGGCCTTGTGGCTGGTTCTTAGCCTTGTTAACCTGTTCCCATCTCAGGGATTTGGCATGTGCATGTCCTCTGTCTGGACTGTGCCACTCAGGTATTTGCATTGGTTCTTCCCTCCCTCATGACATTTAAGGCTCTGGTTAAGTGCCACCTCCTCCAAGAGGGCTTTCTGGACCTTCCTGTCTAAAAGAGCATCTTTATCCATCCAAACTTCATCCATCACTCTGGCCAGTTTGGAGACGAGAGGATCCGTCTCTGGAAAACCTGAATGAATTATCGGTCCCCCTGTATGAAGCCCACCAATCTATAAGCTGTACCCAGGGCAAGGGCTTAAAAATCACTTTTTAATATCACACCCTTAAATGATGAACACATAGCCAAAGATCACCGGATAGTTGCAGGAATCCTCCATCGCAACATAGAGAGACCAAGACTAGTAAGAAATAAAGAAATAAAACACTCCTTCTGTGCACATATCCGATAGTGTTTGATGTGCACTTGATTAATAAGAGATTTAGTCCAGCATGTGGCCAACATTCTCGGCTGGCAGGCCCATTTGTTTAACCAAATCCATTTTCACTTGCACACAGAGTAATTAACTCGGACTCACTTTGTCGGAAGTCATGCTGAAGACATTTATCATTTCCTTCTACGCCATGGAGACTCTTGGACTATGGCTTGGAGTTGTTGAGGCTATATTCTCATCAAAAATGGAGTAGATGCACATGATACTGAATTGAACTTTTTAATTACTGTAGATTTAATGACATCCCTCTGCTGTGTACTTAATCTTCAGCAAATATTTACCCTTCCCAAACTGGCAGATTTGCAGTTTATAACTTGTCATAGCAAATGAAGCATTTCTATTTCCCCTGCCCCTAAAAGGATCTCTTTACAGTCTTTTAAAAATAGCTGACATATTCCCCTTTGTGAGGAACTTTCAACATTTCCATCCTATGATTTGGAACTGACTCTTCTCACTTCTCTCAACATTAGTCTGTATTTATTGATCTATCTACTTTAGATACAGTTTAATATTTTTATTCTGTTATCTGGATCATTTGCATAGAGAGAGATGGGGTGGGTGGGGGAATGGATGGATGGATGGATTGGATGGATGGATGGATGGATGGATGGATGGATGGATGGATGGATGAATGGAGATAGACAGACCAAACTGTACTAAAGATGTGTGGAAATACAGTTTCAGATAACAGAAGATACATCACGAGCTTTAGTCACATGGTTTCCAGTTCATAAGAGCTAGGTAAAAGATTTCTAAGCAGAAACTAAATAACCATCATTCTATTACATCCAATATAGTTTCCCAAACTTTTTGAGGAAAATTAAATAAGTTAGATATTCCATTAGAAAGTCCTAAAATAACTTCAGGATACTTGTAAATGTTCTTTTAATTTGTACCATGGAACTAGTGTGAGAAGCTGGAGTTGGAGGTAGCTGTTGAAGCCTAGGTGTGGATGTCTTCGGTCACTGGTGATAGAACATTTTTGACAACCCTCCCCGCCAACACTTGAGAACACCTTCCAAATCAAAATTTAAATGGTCAAGTAAATTAATATAGTTCTGAATTATGAAGATGAGAAACGGTGAGACTTAAAATTCTAGAGGTGATGTCAAGATTAATGAGTACAATTGATACAAACATGAAAGATTGTATGTCAAGACCTGGAGACCTCACACCCACGAGCTTGCCCGTGCTCATATTATTATTCTCTTAAATGTCTTCGTAGTGTTTAGGGCCATACTTCCTGAGTTTGAATCCTGACCTTGCCACTTCCTAGCAGTGTGTCTTCAACCAAGTTTCATAATCTCTGTGCCTCAAGTTCATTATCTGTGAGTCTATCAGTGAGCTCACTCTATGCCTATTCCAACCTCCTCCCTTACAGCAAATGGAAGTTCCCATTTTCAGGATCTCTCATAGCTAGTGTTCTGGATGGGAGTAGATCTGCTAATCAAATGCATTCCCATTAACACTGGATTCAGACCTAGGTTATGTGGGAAGACAGATGGGGCATGGGACATTCATTTTTAGCTGGGGTGGGTTCTCCATGTGAACGTGCTTGAGCTGGAAAATTGCAAAATATCAATAAGTCACTAAATGTTATCAGTAGTAACTTTGTGAGTCAAAACCTCTGTCTCTGTTTATCTTCTTATGATTGACATAGTTTATTCACTACAAGAAAGTTTAACTCCTTTCTTAAAACTAAGCTATACAGCTTTTTCATGAGAACTCTTCAAAGAGAGTGAATATCATGAGTGAAAAATTAATTATTTTCCTTTTTCTTCAAAATAGTGTTTGGAGCCAATGCCTGCATAATTAGTATTGCAAGGCTGAGGCCACCAGAGCAACAGGCATTAGCTGAGTTAGGAAGATAAAGTTGGTAATTATTTGAAAAGCAAATGGAAATAGTTGATTGCAGAGAAAGAAAATGTCATCTGCAAAACAAAACATTGAGAGCATCTACATTTTTTATAAAACCAACGAGAACAACTTTGAAGTTGAATTATTTTGCATAATTGGCTCATTACAGAATGAAACTTTCAGACACAAAATGTACGGTGGACATGTATTACTTTTGAGACGGTCACATGTGATTTGGGATCAAAGTGTAGCAGTGGGACCCTGTTTCAAGGAGAGCTGCTCCATATTAGGGAATTAAACAGATTCACATCACCAAAGGAATAGAAAACATGAAAATTCTCTGTGGCTCATTTCTCTGCCTTCATTCAAGCTCTCCAAAAACTGACTTAGGTGATATGAATATTGTCCATTTTGACTGTTCTTAAAGAATGAACTTTGGACAGGGGGGTGGGTAATCTGACTACGACATTTATTATTGTGTCGATCTGGCCAGGGAAGAGAATGAAGTCTTAATTTCCTCACCATTTCCTGAGTGGTCCTAGGTTGGCAATTATTGTCTTCTAGAACTTGAAGGTATTATTCCACAGCCTCCTTTCCTTTCCTTCCTTCCTTCCTTCCTTCCCTCCTTCCTTCCTTCCTTCCTTCCTTCCTTCCTTCCTTCCTTCCTTTCTTTCTAAGATTTTATTTATTGATTTGACAGAGAGAGAGAGAACATAAGCAAGGGGAATAGCAGGCAAGGGAGAGGGAGAAGCAGGCTCCCCACTGAGCAGGGAGCCCAATGCGGGGCTCAATCCCAGGACCCTGAGATCATGATATAAGCCGAAGGCAGACACTTAACCAACTGAGCCACCCAGGAGCCCCTGTTCCCCCACCTTCTTGCTTTATTGTTGCTGTCCAGACATCAACCGTCAAATGAACTGTCATTCGTTTATGGGGAATCTGTCTTTTCTTACTGGGTGGTTGAAGAATTTTATTTTTGCCTTTGATAATCTAGTTTTATCTCATGCTTAGCAATAGGGGTTCTTCTTATTTATCCTGCTTGCAAAACATGGTGATCGCTAAATTTGAGAATTCATGCTTTCATCCGTTCTAGGAAATTTCTACCCATTAACTCATTGTGTATTGCCTTTTTCCCATTCCCTCTATTAGGTCTTTTTGAAATTCCAATTAGATGCATGTGGGACCATTTCACTTTGACTTACATATCTCTTCATTTTTTTGTTTTGTTTTCTCCATCTCTTTGTGCTAAATTCTGAATAGTATCTTCAAATCTGATTTCTGTTTTCTAATTGTCTTTCCAGTGGTGTTTGATCTTCTGTTTGACCCATCTACAGAGGCATAAATACCTATTATCATAATTTTCCATTTTTCTAAGTTATTTTTGTTTTCTTTTTCTAATTCACTGATTTAGTTTTTGTAGTCTCCTGTTCCTTATTCGAACTTTCTATTTCTTAATTTATTTCTTTAACATATTAAAGATATTCCGTGTTTAACATATGTGTTAAATATGTGTTTAACATATTAAAGATATTCCGTGTTTTATATTCCGTGACCATTAATATCTAAAGTTTCTGTGAGATTCATTCTGGGACTGGCTCCATTGCCTCTTTTCAGTGTGCATTTTGCAAGTATTGTTTTTTTTTTTTTAATTTTATTTTTATTATTTGCCCAAGGGGTACAGGTCTGTGAATCATCAGGCTTACATCTTTCACAGCATTCACCAAAGCACAAACCCTCCCCAATGTCCATAACCCATCCACCCTATCCCTACCCTCCCACCCCCCAGTAACCCTCAGTTTGTTTTATGAGATTAGAAGTCTCTTATGGTTTGTCTCCTTCCCCATCCCATCTTGTTTCATTATTTTTCCCTCCCTACCCCCCACAACCCCCCACCCTGCCCCTCAAGTTCCTCATATCAGAGAGATCATATGATAATTGTCTTTCTCTGATTGACTTATTTCGCTCAGCATAATACCCTCCAGTTCCATCCATGTTGTTGCGAATGGCAAGATTTCGTTTCTTTTGATAGCTGCATAATATTCCATTGTATATATATACCACATCTTCTTTATCCATTCATCTGTTGATGGACATCTAGGTTCTTTCCATAGTTTGGCTATTGTGGACATTGCTGCTATAAACATTCGGGTGCACGTGCCCCTGAGGAACACTACCTTTGTGTCTTTAGGATAAATACCCAGTAGTGCGATTGCTGGGTCGTAGGGTAGCTCCATTTTCAACTTTTTGAGGAATCTCCATACTGTTTTCCAGAGTGGCTGCACCAGTTTGCATTCCCACCAACAGTGTAGGAGGGTTCCCCTTTCTCCGCAACCTCGCCAACATCTGTCATTTCCTGACTTGTTGATTTTAGCCATTCTGACTGGTGTAAGGTGGTATCTCGCTGTGGTTTTAATTTGTATTTCTCTGATGCCGAGTGATGTTGAGCACTTTCTCATGTGTCTGTTGGCCATTTGGATGTCTTCTTTGGAGAAATGTCTGTTCATGTCTTCTGCCCATTTCTTGACTGGGTTATTTGTTTTATGGGTGTTGAGTTTGAGAAGCTCTTTATAGATTTTGGATACTAGCCCTTTATCTGATATGTCATTTGCAAATATCTTCTCCCATTCTGTCAGTTGTCTTTTGGTTTTGTTGACTGTTTCCTTTGCTGTGCAAAAGCTTTTAATCTTGATGAAGTCCCAATAGTTCATTTTTGCCCTTGCTTCCCTTGCCTTTGGTGAGGTTCCTAGGAAGAAGTTGCTGCGGTTGAGGTCGAAGAGGTTGCTGCCTGTGTTCTCCTCGAGGATTTTGATGGATTCCTTTCTCACATTGAGGTCTTTTATCCATTTTGAGTCTATTTTTGTGTGTGGTGTCAGGAAATGATCCAGTTTCATTTTTCTGCATGTGGCTGACCAGTTTTCCCAACACCATTTGTTGAAGAGACTGTCTTTTTCCCACTGGACATTCTTTCCTGCTTTGTCGAAGATTAGTTGACCATAGAGTTGAGGGTCCATTTTTGGGTTCTCTATTCTGTTCCACTGGTCTATGTGTCTGTTTTTGTGCCAGTACCATACTGTCTTGATGATGACGGCTTTGTAATAGAGCTTGAAATCTGGAATTGTGATGCCGCCAACTTTGCTTTTTTTTTTCAACATTCCTTTGGCTATTCGGGGTCTTTTCTGGTTCCATATAAATTTTAGGATTATTTGTTCCATTTCTTTGAAATAAATTGCTGGTATTTTGATGGGGATTGCATTAAATGTGTAGATTGCTCTAGGTAGCATAGACATTTTCACAATATTTATTCTACCCATCCATGAGCATGGAATGTTTTTCCACTTCTTTGTGTCTTCCTCAATTTCTTTCATGAGTACTTTATAGTTTTCTGAATACAGATTCTTTGCCTCTTTGGTTAGGTTTATTCCTAGGTATCTTATGGTTTTGGGTGCAATTGTAAATGGGATTGACTCTTTAATTTCTCTTTCTTCTGTTTTGTTGTTGGTATATAGAAATGCAACTGATTTCTGTGCATTGATTTTATATCCTGACACTTGACTGAATTCCTGTATGAGTGCTAGCAGTTTTGGAGTGGAGTCCTTTGGGTTTTCCACATAAAGTATCATATCATCTGCAAAGAGTGAGAGTTTGACCTCTTCCTTGCCGATTTGGATGCCTTTTATTTCTTTTTGTTGTCTGATTGCTGAGGCTAGGACTTCTAGTACTATGTTGAATAGCAGTGGTGATAGTGGACAGCCTTGCCGTGTTCCTGACTTTAGGGGAAAAGCTCTCAGTTTTTCTCCATTGAGAATGATATTCGCTGTGGGTTTTTCGTAGATGGCTTTGATGATATTGAGGTATGTACCCTCTATGCCTACACTATGAAGAGTTTTGATTAAGAAAGGGTGCTGTACTTTGTCAAATGCTTTTTCAGCATCTATTGAGAGGATCATATGGTTCTTGTTCTTTCTTTTATTAATGTCTTGTATCACATTGATTGATTTGCGAATGTTAAACCAACCTTGCATCCCAGGAATAAATCCCACTTGGTCGTGGTGAATAATCCTTTTTATGTGCTGCTGGATCCTATTGGCTAGTATTTTGTTGAGGATTTTTGCATCCGTATTCATCAAAGATATTGGTCTGTAATTCTCCTTCTTGATGGGGTCTTTGCCTGGTTTGGGGATCAAGGTAATGCTGGCCTCATAAAAGGAGTTTGGAAGTTTTCCTTCCAATTCTATTTTTTGGAACAGTTTCAGGAGAATAGGTATTAATTCTTCTTTAAATGTTTGGTAGAATTCCCCTGGGAAGCCGTGCAAGTATTGTTTTTATTGTGAGCTCCCGTTTGCTAGAATTTTATGTACAGGGTTTCTTTTGACATTTGAGTGAAGGTGCATTCCTCTAAAGAGAATTTGCCTTTACTTTCTCTAAACAAATAAAGGCACGTTATTCTGGAACCAGCCTGAAATAAATTCTTGGCTGGGGGATTTCAGACCATAGAAATAGTCTTAGTTCAGGCCACAAACACAGGTGAGGTCAGGCTGATAGTTAAATCTCCAGAGGGATGCTTCTTTTTTCTCCTCTCTAACCAGGGCCAAAGCCAAGACAAACAAGTTTTTCTTATTGGGACCCTTTGCAAGGCATTTTTTTTTCTAGTTCATCTTGAGGGTATAACTTCAGGGTTATCAGCTTTCATACAGTGACCTCCTTTCAAGCTTCCCATCTTGCCCGATGCTAGACTGTGTGTCCTGAAGCCTGAGCGCCAGTGAAGTTGATTTGCCAGATCCAGACCCCTGCTCAGGGTTCATTTACCTCTTGAAACCCCCCACTGTGATTTTGCTTTTGGTCTCTGAGAGTTTCCCTTCCTTTATTTCTGCCCAGTCATGCATTTTAAAAGATTTTTTGAAAAAATTACCCAGAATTTTTAGATGCTTGGCAACAAGGATTTTCATAATAGCTTGCCCATAACATTTTTTTTGTTGTTAAAAATGTATAGCTATCTCTGCCATCCTACTAGTGGTGTCCTTGTAAAGCTGGAAATTCAGTTCCATATTTGCCCCCACTACCAGCCCTTAATAATCCATGTTGGAAACATTTTCAACACAAATACATCCTAAACCCCTCATGTCTCATATTTCCTGCCTCTCCATCGCCCCAGCTTTTATTTCTCTGCCATCTCTAAGGCTTTTCCGCGTAAGTTGTATTATATTTGTTGTTTTTAAATGTGTATGGTTTTCCTCCAGTTTCTGAGCTCTCTATATTTTCTGAGGTTGTTTGTTCCAGAAAGGAAGGCTCATAGCTTTGCCCTTCTTCAGATTCAACTGTAAGGGGGGGAGGGCAAGGGAAGAGGGAAGGAGTCACTCCCATGACACAATTCTCAGTGTATTTCTCCATCTTTATCTTGCCTTTTAAAATCTAACTCAGCACTACAGCTCTGACTCCATCAGCAGTTATCCCGTGAACATAGATCTTTTCTGCCCAATTTCCCGATCTCTTTTCTTATTTGTTTGATGCAGTCTGTTTCTCCTTCTGCAGTGTATTTACTAACCTTAGCTTTGCCCCGAAGCTCTTCACTTGATTCATAGCTTCCATCAACTAGGAAACTGCCACCACTAGGCTCCTACAGGTCGAGTCATTTCAATCCCACCCACACGCTGCTGCTAGTCTCCCCCCCACCCACCTTGGAGAGATGGGGGGGGGGACAGCTGGAGGGCCCAATCAGCCTGGGCTTCTGTGTTTGACACTCCCACACACTGAGGGACCTGCTGTTTCCACCCACACTGGATCATGTTTGCTTTGCAGAGCTTGCACTTGGGACCTCTCCAGAGTCAGTCCTAACCGTGAGATGGGAGATGGGTGATGTTTACCATGATTCACCCCATCAGCTCTGCTGTGGTGGGGGTGGGGGGGGCAGCAGCTGTCGGTCAAGGTGATGTCGGGTCAAGGTGATGCACGGTGGTGCATCTGGACTTTCCCTGTGATATGTGTCTGTCACTGCATGTAGATACACAAGAGCATTTACACTTCACTCTTAAAATCCTCGGGTGTTAAATGACAAATGCCTTAATATTTATATGTAACATCACTGGTGCTGGGGCTGCTCTTGTCACTATGATAATAATGACGGAGTAGCTTTTATTTATTAAGTGTGATAAGTTAGCTCTTATTTATTAAGTAGCTTTTATTATTAAGTGTAATTTATTAATTATTATTATTTTATTTATTTATTTACTAGGCTTTATGGTAATAAAACATTTAATTCTTACAACTGTCCTATGAGGTACGGATCGTTATTATTATCATCCTCATTTTACGGAGGAGGACCTGAAGATTCAGAGATGTCAAGTAACTTGCCCCAGGTCATGTAGCCCGGAAGCAGACACGCTGGCGCTCAAACTCGAACCTTCTAAACCCAGCCCATGCTCACAAGCATCTCATCTATCAGGACAGAAATATTCAGATTTCTGATCTGTGATTATGAGCTGTTTTACAGAAGCTAGAACTTAAATCCACATTAGTTCTGCCCTTTAAAAGAACACTTCCAAAAGCATATAATACCACTCTATCTGCCGTTGCACGGAATTGGTTTTGGAATTCCTTTGTAGGAACCGTTTTCAGAACTAGCGTGTGGAACGTAAGAAAAACAATCTCTTTTTGGAGATGAACCTGGCTTTTTACCTCATTCCATGTTACCCTGCTTGATCACCTATATTATTTATCAGCTTTTACTCCTAATGCCTTTTGATAGTTTCCAAAAAGGTAATTCTGTCCTCCAAGGATGGAGATTTGCCACCGATGAGGACATCCAGGAGAAGCTTCCATGGGGAGTGGAGACACTTCCTGAGAGGCTCCAGCATGTTCTCAGCGATGTCAGCATTTTGAATATTAAGAGATGGGCCTCCCAGGATGGTTACTTTGAACTGGGAGGGCTCAGCTCTACCTTTGCCTTCTGGTATTTTTGCTTACAATTCAGCCTGTTATTTCACAGATAAACCTAACATAGATTTGATGTGGAGTGAAGTCTGTTTACACAAATATGCATCTAACAAAAACATCAGGGCGCCTGGGTGGCTCAGCGGGTTGAAGCCTCTGCCTTCAGCTCAGGTCATGATCTCAGGGTCCTGGGATCGAGGCCCNATGTTTGCTTACAATTCAGCCTGTTATTTCACAGATAAACCTAACGTAGATTTGATGTGGAGTGAAGTCTGTTTACACAAATATGCATCTAACAAAAACATCAGGGCGCCTGGGTGGCTCAGCGGGTTGAAGCCTCTGCCTTCAGCTCAGGTCATGATCTCAGGGTCCTGGGATCGAGGCCCGCATCGGGCTCCCTGCTCGACAAGGAACCTGCTTCTTCCTCTCTCTCTGCCTGCCTCTCAGCCTACTTGTGATCTCTTTCTCTCTGTGTCAAATAAATAAATAAAATCTTTAAAAAAAGCAAAAACATTAGACTTTCCTTGTCAGTCTTAGCAAATCTGCTGACGTCAGCACTGGAACTGGCTCTGTTTTGATAAGGGTTCTGTTCTGTTCCTCTTTATCTCTGAAAATTAGGAAATATTGACTTGTGGATTTGGACAGATGGTGAGTAGCCCCCCGCCCTTTCCTCTTCAAGAAAAAAAGAATCCATTTTCTGTTCCCCAGCGAAGGGAGATGAGCCTTCCGCTAAATATGTCTCCAGCAACACTTCAAGCATCATTTTTAAAGCGCTTATTTTTTTTCTTACAGTGAAGGTTAAGGTTAAAGTTTCAAGCCTCATCTTAATTAGCTGCTCACATTGAACTTAATTCTGCTGAAGTAAACAATCGTATTCAAAATAGCAGTGTTGCCATAGCAACCTAGATCAGAATCATTTGATTTTCTTTTCTGTCCCTGATTGTGCCTTACTATCTAGGCCATGATATGAAATAAATCTGCTGAAACATCCCATGTAAAATGAGATTTTTAAAAAGCACTCAGCAGGGGGAAAACATTTTTAAATGATTGCTTTAAGTGTCGCAGGGAAGCTCCTAATTCCCTATGGCTCCCGAAGGAGATTCTGTCTCAGGTTCCCTGGTCCGACAGCCTCCCCTCTTGTCCCTTGTCGGGGTTCTGGGTGTAGAATCGCCCAAGAGATGCCCCAGAACCTGGACTGGGTCAGGGGATCCAAGTTCTTGTTCCAGCTCCGGTTCCAGCTCTCAGATTCTGGTCCTGAAAGCGCAAGAGCTGAACCGGATAATCCCCCAAGGCTTTTCTAGCTGCAAAGGGTCAGGTTCTGATCCTTTAATTTGGTTATTACTTAACAACATGCAAAACGAAGCTGTTTTAAATCAAGCCTCAGGCTAAGCCTTAATCTCCTACTAAAGAAGAGAATTATTAAGCATTTTTAGGATCCGGGCCTGTGATTCCTCAATTTGTATTACTTGAATCATCTAGGGAGAACGCCCCTACCTGGCTCATCACGGCCAACGTGGTCCAAATTATAGCAAATGTTAGCCACATGAAGATCATTTTAAGGAAGAAAATTAATAAGCAGATTAGCCTTGTCCACGGTCTAGTCACCAACCCCCTCACGAAGTGATTCTGGAAACTTGGTGTTTGTCTCAATTTCCTTGTCTGGAAAATGAGACTTGGTGAGCCGGCTGCTGGCCCAGCCCCTGGATCCACCTGGCTGCGTGACTTGTTTACTAAAGGGAATAGAGACACAGTATCACTTTTTGGAGGTGATAAACTGACACTGCGAAAGTTGTCTTACTTGAGAAGATTTGCCGTTAAAACAAAAACAAACCTCAATAGAGGTCTTTTGTCCAGCCTCGGACGGGGATAATCTAGTCCCGACCTCAAGGGCAGAATAGTCAAACATACTGTTTTCTCTGTACTTCATTTTGTATGCCATTAAAAAGAAGATAGAAAAAAAGACAAAGCTGAGTAGAAAAAGGGTAAAGAAGATGAATTTTGCACAGTATAGAAAGCCCAAGTCGCCGCTAAGTGTCTGGAGAGCAGCTTGGCCACTTTGAGTGAGGAGGAAACATGACCCCAAGTAAGGAGACAGGATTGGATATGCCCGACAGGAGCAGAGCTCGGCAAAGCTGTGGAGAAACAGGGAAACCCAGATCCTGCTGGCGGGAGTGCCACAGCTACTTTGGAAGGTGATTTGGCAGGTTCTGGTGAAACTGAAAATGCACATTCCTTTTGACTCAGCAGTTCCACGACTGGATATAATTCCAGAGCAAGTACACCAGGAAGTAGGTACCTCACTGAGGCCTCGTTTGTGATAGAAAAAAATTAGACACAACCCACCTGGCCATCGCAAGAGAATGAAATGGATGAAAAATAATGCAGTATGTTCTTATAATACTCTAAGGCGGATGCATATATAATATCAACAATGGCAGGGAGGAAAAAATCATAAAATGGAGTGGAAAAAAGCAAAACTTTGTAAATGGAAAATAAAATGAAAATGACCATCACACAAAGCAACACGGTGTTGCTTAGGGATACATAATATGTTTCCGTAGTGTAGTGGTTATCACGTTCGCCTGACATAATATATGTAAGGTATAAAAATGGTCTGGAGGGCGCCTGGGTGGCTCAGTGGGTTAAAGCCGCTGCCTTCGGCTCAGGTCATGATCCCAGGGTCCTGGGATCGAGGCCCGCATCGGGCTCTCTGCTCGGCAGGGAGCCTGCTTCCTCCTCTCTCCTCTCTCTCTCTGCCTCTCTGCCTACTTGTAATCTCTCTCTCTGTGTCAAATGAATAAAAAAAAAAAAATCAAAAAATGGTCTGGAAAGGGCACCCAGCGGGCTTTGAAGGGAGAGCACGTGACTTAATCTTGGGGTTGTGACTTGGAGGTCCACGTTGGGTGTAGAGATCACTTAAAAATAAAATCTTAAAAACAAAGACAAATAAAAATGGCCTAGAAGGAATGAATTTCTATGCAGAAATGGTCAATTTTAATTAAAATATTTCTTTTCTTGTTTCGTTTTTATTTTAATGCCAGTGTGGTGGACATACAGTGTTATATTAGTTTTAGGCGTACAATAGAGTGATTCAACACTTAAAACATCTGGTGTTCATCGACAAGCACACTGCTTAATCCCCATCACTTGTTTCACCCATCCCTAAAAATGTTTGCTTTTTAAAAAAGATTTCTTTTTTTTTTAATTGATTGATTGATTGATTGATCAGAGAGAGAGAGCATGAGCAGGTGGAAGCGGCAGGCAGAGGGAAAAGCAGGTTCCCCACCAAGCAGAGAGCCCGACTCGGGGCTTGATCCTACGATGCTGGGATCATGACCTGAGCCGAAGGCAGACTCTTAACTGAGCCATCCAGGATCCCCAGTGTTTACTTCTTTAATAAGAAAAAAGACTTGAAGCAAATATGACAATATGGTAGTTGTCCATTTGGAGTGGTGTGAACTTTTAGTTCTTTGTATTCAGAACATTTTAGTTTCCTAAGAAAATATAAAATGCCAAAATACAAGTAAGATAGCTTACCAATCAGACGGCAGAGATCAGCCTTATTAATTGCCCTGGGCACTTAAATTTTAGGGCTGTTCACCGATCGCACATATTTTTGGTTTTTTCCAGCATTCATTTTCGTTCTCAGCAGTTGCCTTTTAAAGGACCCTAGCTTCTGCCCGGTGCATCTGTTCACCATTAGGAGGAAGGGTGACAGCATATGCCACCTCCCCTCTGGATGATTCATCAGGATTAGCTCTCAGATGTAAACAAGTACAGGCTCAGACTGCTGTTTCAAAAGCACCTGATCAGACCACCCGTCCTTTGAAGTGTTAATTTGGATTAAATAGCTTGATAGCCACACCCTGCCCCCACCCCTTTATGAGTCTGTGGGTTTTGTCCTTTAAAGGAACAGTTGCAAATTCTAAATTGTACCAGCCGCAGATGGCAGGGTTGCTACGGGGCAAAAAGAAGATGTAAGCTTATTGATTTTTTGGTCATTAATTTTATGCTATTAAAGAGACAGAGAGTAAGGTACCTTAGAACTCCAATGCTGGTGTTCCTGCACCGTGGTGGAAAGTCACATGAGACCAGAAAGCAGAATCACAGTGAGTTACTGATGGGATATAGTGAATTGAGTCTCTTTACTTGCAGGGCAGAAACCAAACAGTTCTTGGACAGTCAGGGGGTAGAAGAAAGGATTGCTGTGAAAACAAAGGGGAAGGAAAGGAGGATTGTCCTGGAGGACAGCAGAACAGAAAATTTAGGAAAAAAAACAAAAGTGTGTGGACACCTTATTATTTAACCCACAGACTGGGATTATCTCTGGGATCAAAACTCAGCCCCCTGGGACGTGGGGATGTATGGCAGGAATTTACATATGATGACTGTATCATGATATATGTACATATGTAACGAATTGTGGAATCCAGGGCCCTTTTGAGAGTGAAAGAGGGTGCTGTTAATAATTAATTGAGACAACGGGCATAAACCTGGGTTGTCCTGGGCAAACCTCCCAGTCGCCTTAGTGAGTACTGGTCACCCTAGTAATCATGCCCCTTTACATCTTTATTTGAAAATGAAGCTCATCAAGTAAAACAAAACATTCGAAAGTTTTCAATGTATCTGTCTTGGGCTAGCACTGCTTTGGGCCCTGGGGGGACAGCTGGTATCCAGGCAAACAAATGCCATAAGCAGGAGAAGATAGACGATAAACAAACAAATCAAACATTAGTAGATGCTGCTATGTTTACGTAGAGATATAATACAGAGAAGGGATTCAGGGACAGTCCAGGTCTAGGGGAGTGAGGGATATGCAATTTTTTTTTTAATTTTTTTTTTTTAATTTTTTATTTGACACAGAGAGAGAGATCACAAGTAGGCAGAGAGGCAGGCAGAGAGAGAGAGAGAGGAGGAAGCAGGCTCCCCGCTGAGCAGGGAGCCCGATGTGGGCCTCGATCCCAGGACCCTGGGATCATGACCTGAGCAGAAAGCAGAGGCTTCAACCCACTGAGCCACCCAGGCGCCCAGGGATATGCAATTTTAAATCATGTGCTTGGGGAAGGCATGGAAGACTGAATGATCGGTCACCAATACTCTCTGCCTCCCACTACAGAATTTTTCATCCTCTTTCTTTGTTTAAATATTTTATTTATTTGTTTGTCAGAGAGAGAGTGCATACAAGCAGGGGGAGCAGCAGGCAGAGGGAGAAGCAGGCTCCCTGCTGAGCAGAGAGCCAGACAAGGGACTTGATCCCACGACCCTGGGATCATGACCTGAGCCCAAGGCAGACACTTAACTTACTGAGCCACCCAGGCGCCCCATCCTCATTCTTTCAAAATCAGGCTTGGCTATATGAATTAACATTGGCCAATGATATGTGAACAGACATGACCGGGCTTTCCCAGTCACTGCCTGCTCCCCCGGGCTCTTTTCCCTCTGCCACAGGCACTAAGCAGTGTTGAGGTGGTGGCTGCCCCATTGCCCTGGGTTCCACTGGTATGATGTGGAGCTCTAAGCAGTGAGAAATGCTCCTTTGTTGTTTTAAGCCCCTGAGATTTGGCCTGTGCTTGTTATGTAGCACAACCTAGCCTATCCTGACGGATACAGGAGCCCTCACAGAGAAGATAACGTCTGAACCGAGACCTGAGGAGGTGAGGGAACCAACCAACCGTGCAGATATGTGGAGAAAGCATGTTCCGTGCAGAGGAACAGCAGGTGCCGAGATTCTGAAGAAGGAGCTTGCAAGGATCAGAAAAGAAGCCAGCTTTCTCAAGGCAATGGTGCAGAAGTGTTGCTGCAGTCAGACTGTCGTGCAGCCTGTGGAGCTGGAGGTAGAGGACTGAATCTTGTTCATCCCATGATCCTGTTCACTCCTTTTTTCCCCTGCAGAGTATGGAGAGCAGTGGCAGGAGTGAGAGGAAGACAAGAAGGTAGGAAGGAAAAACAAATCTGGGCAGGGAGATGCAGCCTGCAGAGCAGGGCTCCAGATCCATGGGCAAGAGCCCTTACTGTGTGAAAAATGATGGTGTCATCCAAGGAGAGAGCCTGTGGGGCCTCGGAAATCATAAAGAAGAGGAGATTGTGCTAATCTGTGACCATTGATGACCAGGACATGCCTTCTCTCCACTCACCTTGTTCTTCCTACACCCTTGACTTTCACAGACCCCAAGGATCCTCCAACAGACAAACCAAGGCAGCGGAGCCACATGTTGGCGTGTACTTCGCACTGTCCTGAGAAAAGGGGCAGCATTCCCTTTGAGGCAGCATAAAAGGAGACTCTACCAACCACAATTCCTTCCTTCCTTAAATCCTGATAATTCTCTTCTTTTATTAAGTCTTTGATCTCTTTTGGCTCGGTGCAGCCTTGAAACCCCAGATCCTCCCAATTAGCAGTTGTGAGTAAAAGAAAGTCTGAACAAATAAGGCGGAGTGGGCGGCCATTGAGGCTAATATATGAGGGAGACAGAATTCTAAATATCAAATCCATTTAGGAAAAACTTGTTAAAGTTGAAAGCTAAAATGTTTCATGGAGATAAAATCCTGCTGCGCATTTATGAACCACAGACGTAGCCATGGAGGATTCTCTACAAGAAATCCCCATTAAACATCTGGGTTTCTAAAGGCTAATGGCATCTCACAGAATGCATCCATTAATCTCAAATCCTCCATCCTAATTGATTGCCTGGGATTACTGAACAAACTAGCATCTATAACTCCTAAAGATATAAAAATACTTTTAGGTTTGTAAGAATCCCAAACATCTGTACGTTAGCTGTTTTCTCTCCAATTGAAAGATACTTTAACGAATGGATGCTCTTGTAGGTAGGTAACCCTTGAAACAATGCATGCAAAAGCATGGCCATACCCAGCGCCATCCTCCTGCCTTTCTTCTTGTCAATTCCTAAAGAAATTCTATTCGTGATGGAAGCAAATTGCAGTAAAAAGTGGAATTCCACTCAATTTAGATAATGCCACAATCATTGGGACTGGGGCCCTTGCTGAGAAAAATAAAATGGCCTCAAGGTCTGAGAGGGGAGGAATGTATGGTACAAATGGGTGTCAGAAAGGCGTTATGCAGGGATCAACAGCAAAGGCACCTTGGGAGCCCAAGGCATAGCAATATATTGCAGTGCAGTGGGATTCAGCATTCACTTCCTACTCTCTCCAGAATCCATCCTTTGAGCCACTGTTCCTCTCAACGGGTAAGAGGCATTATTGGCATTTTGGGGAGGATGATACTTTGTTGTATGGGATTGTCCTGTGACTTATAGGCTATTTACATCCTTGACCCTGCTCACTAAATATAAGTAGCACTTTCCAAACACTGACACAAAAACATCCCCAGACTCTCCCTAGAGTAGACATTACTGTCCCAAGTTGAGAGCCCTGCAAGTCTGGGCTATGTTAATGTAAAAATAAGGTGTGGTTTGAACTTGGCTATGAGGGTGCAGGAACTGAGTTATCAAAGATTGCTTTGCTGTCCACATGTAGGCGCATCAGGAAAAGCGATTAACTAACTCTATTTGCTGGCAAAGAAATCCCAGATATCAGAAAGGCGGCAACAGCCACATGATGAGAGAGATAGCTTTGTTTTTGGTAGTAAAGCAGGTTTTAAAAGGAAATCAAAGACTGTAATGAGCTGGGGACAGTGTTCAAAAGAACTGATGTAGTAAGTAACTCAACCCATGCCGTCGTTTTCTTCTGAAAAGGGGAAGAAGGGTTTCTTGGAAGATGAACTGCAATCTGCTTGATATTTACATGAGAAACGGAGGAGAGAAACCTGGTTTTTAAACTCATTGGTTCAAATCAAAGTTACTGACCAGTTAGTTCCTTGACAAGTACGTGTTGTGCTATCAGGGGGGTTCTGTGTCAATGGCTGCCTTGGGTGACAGGTTCAGGAACTCCCCAGCCTTCTCAGTGTCACTCCTGAGGACCTTCCTTCTCTCTTCCACTCTTCCCTTTGACGCTTCTCAGCCCTTGTCTTCCTGCCTTATGTCCCCAAGACCAGATCATCTTTGGGAAAGAAGGTGGAAAGGGACAGCTCATCCTGCCCTTGTGGGACCCCTTGCCCGCCCCCTTCTCCCCTCGGCTCTGTAATAGCCACTACCATTTCTTAGACAAGGACTGTTTGCCAAGCCCTGGGCTAAGGCTTCTTTTTTGTTTGTGTTAATATTAAAGTAGGCAACCAAAGGAAGTCTTAACGATTATTCCTCCAGAGGTTTGTTTTCATTATTTTTCTTGAGAGAATCCCAAACTCATAGAAAACTTGCAAGTACAATACAAAGAACTTTTTTTCATGAATTATTTGAGAGCAAGTTGCCAGCCTGATGCCCACCACCCCTGATTTTCCTATGAACGAGGATATAATCATAATCCAGTGAAACTTGCAAAATCAGGAAGTTTGACAGGGTACGTTATTACCATCTAATCCTCAGCCCCCATTCTGGTGATCCCAGGAATGTTCTTTATAGTGAAAAGATCCCGGTGAAAATCATGTGCTGTGTTCAGTTGTCATGTCTCTTTGGTGCCCTTCAGTGTGGAATAACCTTGCCCACTCTCCTCTTGGTTGTCATGATGTTGGCCCGTCTGAAAAGTGCAGGCCAGTCGTTTTGCAGAATGACCCTCAATTTGGTTTTGTCTGCTGCTTCTTCATAATTGGGTTCAGGTGATGCAGCTTTGGCATGACTATCAGAGAAGTGGCTCAGGGTCTTCCTGTTGGGTCTGGTCACAAGGGTCCCATCGCTTAGGTCACTTGATTGAGGTGATATGTGCCATGTTTCTCCACAATGAAGTTATTCTTTTTCCATTTGTAACTGATAAGTATTTTAGGGAGAAGTACTCTGAGACTGCAAATATCCTGTTCCTCAGCAAACTTTCAGTTATTTTATGGATTCATGGTTTTCTGTTTTAATGAATGGTCTATCATCTGTTATTCTCATTATTGATTTTGATGCTCAAGTTTTGATGCTCAGATGTGGCCAGCTGATCCCTTTCCAGCCGGCCTCTGCTCTTCCCTTGACAAGCCCCCATCAGTATTTGAGCATTCTAGAACAATAAAACATAGCCATCGTGTACCTTCCTATAACCACCCTGGAATCAGCCACTCTTCAGGGTGGCTAAGTGCTTTGTTGTTGGGCTACTTGCATGGAGGGCCAGTGAATGTCTGTCCATGTGTGGGCCTACATGTGTCTCATACCACATGTGTCCATATCTTTGGATGCTTTGGATTATCTACTTCTCTGTTCTTGTCTTACCACAGAAGTTCTCGAAGAGAAACCATTTACTGAAACTCTTGTAGATGAGAAAGCTAAAGCTCAGCAAGGTAGTATGCTCTCTAGCTGGTAATAAGACTAGAGGCAAAACTCCAAATCCCTTCTCCTTTTCTAAAACCACCCACTGTAGCACACAACTTTCTTCACCATTAGCAAGTACAAATATTTTTATGATAGCTACTAATTGAGTTAGTGGAGGTGAGGGGCATGTGTGTATGAAATTAAAGCTAGTAATTTATTAAAGCTTATATCAGAGCAGAAAAGGAAAATATAATATTTTGATTTAAAGTATAAAATGTTAAAGAATAAAACTGGTTGGTGCAAAGGAATTCTGCAAATTATTTGTGTGAAATCTTTTCTAGAACACATTGAGAGGGAAGTCCTTTGTTTCAGAAGAGCTCAGGGATTCCTGTGTTAAGAATTAGGGTTCCCAGAGAGGTACAGAAAGTGAGATCAGGGACTAGGGTTTGGCTCCAATTCTGGCTTTGTGTTGTTTATTATTAAGTCACTCAGTTTATTTGTTACTCTTTTACCAATCACAAAGGTGGAGATTTTAACTGAGAGATAAAGAGTCTATAGGATTACTGTAGGGAATAGAAAAAGACGATGTCTGAACTGTGTCAATGCCCAGCACTGTCTACATTAGGGGTCTTTACTGCATTTGTGCCCTGAATCCCATTGGCATCTGGTTTAAGATTTGTTTTAATTCAAATTAGTTGACATATATTGTAACACTAGTTTCAGGGGTAGAATCTAGTGATTCATCACTTGCATTTAACATCCAGTGCTCATTCCATCATGTGGCCTCCTTAATGCCCATCACCCAGTTACCACATCTCCCCACCATCTCCTCTCCAGCAACCCTCAGTTTGGTCCTTACAGTTAAGAGTCTTTAATATATGCTTTGTAAATTAATGCTTAAATAATAAGATCTAGTATCAGGACTAACAACTGCAGTAATGTCAAAGCACTATGCTTTGGTCTCCTTGGATTGCCGTAACAAAATATCATAGACTGGGTGGCCTACACAACAGAAGTTTATTTCCTCCGAGTTCTAGAGACCACAGTGCTGGTATGGCTGGGTTCTGGGAAGGGCTTCCGGGCTTCAAGAAGGCCATCCTCTCATTGTGTGCTCTCATGGCTCTCCCCCGGTTCCTGCACATGGACAGAGAGAGAGAGAAAGAGAAAGATCTCTTCCTCTTTTTATAAAGCCACCACTCCTGTCAGATTTGGCTTCCACCCTTACCACTTCATTTAACCTTAATAACCTCCTAAAAGCCCCATCTCCAAATATAGTCACATTAGGGATTAGGGCTTCAACATAAACATTTTGGAGAGCCACGTTCAGTCCATAGCATAGTGATAGGCATAAATGATATTTAAAAACATCATCTGCAGACTCTAATGTGATATGAAAATAGCTGTGAACTATTGGTAACAAAGTCAGAGGTATTGCTGCTGATAGGTTTGTTGCCTACACTTATGGAAGAACACGCTTCATTTCCAGTAGAGGTTAGTGAAAATAAAGACATAATTTTTTTCCCCATCCAAATTCACAGCTACCCTGAACTTCTATGCAAAGACCATAGATGAAGAACTCCTGAAACATGCAAATAAGATGTTCTTGTTTAGAGCAAACAAGTGGCATAACCCCAGCAGAGTGGGAATCAATTCTGAAATCAGCTAATTGTGCCCATTACCAGTCACCTGAGAGCAGTAGGTGTGGTGAATTGAAGAGACATTGCCTACTTTTGACTTTTTTGAATATGTGTTTGAATATCGGAATGTGTTTTGTCTTGCAGACCCCAGGAACCTAAATACGGAACAAAATGATTCCGGGACCTCTGAGAACTTCTGGCTTGACCCTTGTGTGAAGGGCCAGATGGAGACCACGGCTGAGGACGATGGGCTTCGGAAATCCCTGGATAGGTTCTATGAAATGTTTGGCCATCCCCAGCCAGCCGCTAGAAATCCACTCTCCGCATTGGTCTGCCGGTGCCTGTCTCAGAAAGTCAACGAACTGAAGGGCCAGGAAAGCCAAAAGTACGCCCTTCGCAGTTTCCAGATGGCCCAGGTCATCTTCAACCAGGATGGCTGCTCGGCCTTACAGAGGCATTCCAAGAACGCCCACTTCTACCCACAGGGAGAAGGAAGTGTGTCTCTGGATGATGAAAAGCCAACCCCTGGACTTTCAAAAGATGTCATTCGTTTCCTCTTGCAGCAGAATGTGATGAAAGACCTATAAGATGCCCCCGCTGGTAAGGGCAGGCAGTGTGGAGGATGGCCTTGTGGCCCACACTGTCAGTGCCTCCCCACGGCCCCTCAGGCCTCTCTGGCCAGTCCTGTGGCTCCAGCCTCCCTCCCACCTCCCCCCGTGAGCTGATACTGGAGCCACTTCAGCTCATTGAAGAGCCAGTAGTGTTTGTGGGTTTGAGAGCCCCTGGGTCCATAACCTCTCACCCCACCCTACCACTCCCTTTGACTTAAGGCCCAGACTGACTGCCTGGGGAGCCCAAAAGCACAGGTTCCTTGCCCCAGGGAAGGAAGGACATGCTCTGGGGCATACTCTCCAGAGCTCCCCTCTGGATCACACCAAGACTCGGCCTTCCCATGAAATCACACCTTGCTCAGCCTCTCCTGTCTCCCTGTCCTCCTTCTCCCGTTCACCTACTGGTGTCTCCTGGGAGCCTTTCCTTAATAAAGCTCTTGTACCTGAACTCTTGACTCAGAGTCCGCTTCTGGGAGAACCCAACCCAAGAGAACAGGCTTTTTCATTAGATGCGGTTTTTTTGAAGGATTTAAAGCTCTGTGTGGAATCAAGTATAAGAATCAGACCAAGTTGTAAAACTGAGGCCATGTGATTGAGAATGTATTTCCCAAAATAATATAAAGATATAAATACGGTTTAAGATGGATCACATGTTAATCATACCCTTTCCTCTCCAAAGCCAGAATTCTCTGTTTTATAATACTAACAGGGTGTGGAAGGAACATTTGGACCCTCTAAAATAAGAGCTAAGACTTGAAAATTAAAAAAAAGAAAGAAAGAAAGAAAGGCTCTTTGTCTTCACCAGATTGCCAATGTGGAAGGTGTGAAGAAAACAAATAGGCGCCACGTACTGAAGTCTGTGTAAGCTCCATCAGGCCGCACCAGGCTGACAAGATTCGGCCTTGGCCGTTCATGGAGGAAGAGGAAAAGGGATCCTTTGCCCAAGTGGATTCCTCCCTGTCATTGTGGCCTTGAGCCTGCCTGCTGCCAGCACCCTCTGTCACCCTCGGAACAGTTGGCCCCTCACCCCTGTCCTGTCCTTGCTGCGCCAGAGAGAGGCTTTAAATAGCTAGCGCCGGCTTGTGCTGGCAGATGCTCCACTCTGCAGCCGTGTCCTGAACCCCCCGTTCGAGACTCGGGGGGTAGAATGACATCACCTGGCACCAAGCTCCCTGAAGCTGCCACTGGATGCCTCATGCTAATTCCTGCCTTGACACCCCTTCCCAAACATGTCATTGACACAAGGAGGTCTGTCGTTCATTTAGGGGAAAACAAGAGAAGCTGGCAACCCTGTGCAGTTAAGATTTTGAGAAACCTGAGGTGAAATTTGGTTGGCCGATGACACCAGAAGCTTGCCAGAAAGCGGATTTTGCAAATAGATCGGCTTCCAAGTGTCCGTGAAGAGTGAGGGAGCCCTCTCAGGCAGGTCTCTTGGGAACACTCGGATGGGGAGAGGAGACTTTTTAAAAGGTCAGGAGTTACATACTGAGGCTTTCAGTTCTGAGATGATCAGAGGTAAGAAATAGTGTTTCACACTGAAGTGTGGAAACACCTCTGGAAGGAGACCCAAAGGGTAGGAAATAGGAAAGGAGTAGGTCTTTGAGAGATACTTAAGGAAACAAGACTCCAGGCTTTTCTCTGACAAGCAATCATGTGAATCTCTCCCACCCAGACTTCTCCTATTCAACTGACCCCCAGATCATCAGGAAACCTGCGGGACTTAACCATTAAACATGTGCAGGTTGAATTTTTTCTTTTTAAGATTTTATTTATTTATTTGACAGAGAGAGAGAGATCACAAGTAGGCAGAGAGGCAGGCAGAGAGAGAGAGAAGCCGGCTCCCTGGTGAGCAGAGAACCCGATTCAGGGCTCGATCCCAGGATCCTGAGATCATGACCTGAGCCGAAGGCAGAGGCTTAACCCACTGAGCCACCCAGGTGCCCTTGCAGGATGAATTTTAAGGTTGGTAGTTTTATTGCTTTTTGGTGCCAGGCCAGTTAATGGAAGCCTCCGAAGAATGCTGTGGGATTTAGTATTATTCAGTCGCTGAAAGAAATATTGGAGATTAGTTTCCATGGCCACTAACAGAAGGAGACTGGATTGTTTTCTACTGTTCTTAAAAGATAGAAGATGGAAGCTACTTCTGTTTGGCAGAGAGATTTTAGTATCAGTGATTTTGTAACCTTTTTGATTCTGGGTGCTGAGGGGAGCTTGGCAAGAGGCAGACTCTGAAACCAGAGAATTTAGAAACATAAAAGCCAGAATCACCTTAGGGTTAAAAAAAAAAAGGAAAAAGAAGAAGAAAAAGAAGAAAAGAGCATGCTGTGTGTTTGCTTGTATCTGAGTAAGTGTTTGTGACAGGTCAGTACAAGATATTTGATTCCCTGCAGTTTCGCTCTCTAATTTGATCTTCGTGAGGTTCAGATGGCATTTCCATTTATCTCTGTTTACCTTTAATAAAGAGTAAGAGATAAGGATATTAAGGCTCTGGCCTTTGGCATCATCATCTGTTTCTGCCCTACAGATCACTTTGCCAATATCCTATCATCCCTTGAACATTCTGACTGGCCTCTGATATCCTCTGTGGCCCTTTCCAGCAATCTACATGAGGGTGGATTTGCTTTCAGGAACATCAGAACTCTAAAGAGAAATTGTTATGTTTTACGCTTGTATGGCAACTACTCACTTCATTAGTCATTGCTTTGCATGACCTATGCAAGTATATGCCAGATCTTAGTACCAGTCATAAGCACAAAGATACTTTGTTTCTCAAACTGCTGGTAGTATACTGTAGGCACTACATGAACAAACAATGTTGATTTTCATTGTTATCTATTCAGTTTAATATGTTAGAAAAACATAACTATTGCATCTAATCTATGCTTTTACAGATAGCACAAAGGATAAGCCTAATATAAATATTTACAATTTGAAAGTGAATTGAATTAGGGACATCTGGGTGTCTCAGTCAGGCATCTGACTCTTGATTGCGGCTCAGGTCTTGATCTTAGGGTTGTGAGACTGAGCCCTGCATCGGACTCCACGCTCAGCAGAGTCCGCTAAAGATTTCCCCTCCCTCTCCCCCTTCCCCTTCCTGCCCCCTTGCACCTTCTATGAATAAATAAATAAATAAATAAATAAATAAATAAATAAATAAATAATCTTTTTTTAAAAAAATGAATTGGTGATAAAGTTAATAACCGTGCAGACAACATATAGATATGTCAAAAATTATACAACTGATATACCAGAAAATGACTGACATTTGGAAGACAATGGGATAGATAATCTATCCTACCTTATAGTATCCCACCATCTCTCTCCTGGAACCCTGCAAGAAACTTCTGTGAGGTCAAGCCACATCTTCCTTTAATGTTCTTTACCCAGCAACCATGATGCAAATCCTTTGAAAAGCAAAACATATGTAAATAGCCAGCAAATTAAAGAGAAAGGACTAGTTTTGTCAAATATGAAAACATTTTTAACTCTCCAGTAACTAAAGTAGCAACAAAAGCAGACAAATCAAAGAAAAAGAGTTTGGCCCATAGATAAAAATGCACATGTAAATTGAGAATTTGATGAAGGTAGCATTTCAAATTTGTAAGGAGAAGGTAGAATTTTTAGCAGATGGTTTTAGGATAATTTGCTTCCCAACTGAGGGAGGAGAGTAAAAAAAAGGCTAAATTCTTTACTCCACTCTTGGTATCAAAATGAATTTTAGATGGATAAAAAAAAGTAAAAAGATAAAATCATAAAACTGCTAGAATAAAAAATGAACGATGTAGATATATTCATGTGCGCTAGTAGTGCCAGCAGGTCCAGGGTCTCCCAGGCCTCCATGCAATGGCAGATAGTGATCAAGGGTATCCCCCTTACATCTGCCCAATGATATCATGTAGTCATCACATGCAGGGATGCAGTGGGAGCTTAAGCAAAGACAGAAAAAGTAGACCAAAGCAGCATTGCAAGGGCTCAGAAAACTGTCACTGAAACTATAGACTACAAAAGTAAATCTTAAAAAAAAAAAAAAATCCAAAGCCCAAACAGGGTGGCTGCCTACTAAAATAGAAGATTTATATAAGATTAAGAGTCTCCTAACATAATTTGCAAAATGTCCAGAATACAGTAAAAAAAAAAAATCACTTTTCATACCAAGAACCAGGAAAATCACAATGTGAGTGAGAAAAGATAGTCAACTGACACCAGTAGTGAGATGAATCAGATGTTGGAACTATTTGGCAGAGCTTTTAAAGCAGTTACCATAAAATGGTTTCAGCAAGTAATTATGAAATCCCTTGAAACATATGAAGAAATATAAAACCTCATCAAAGAAATAGAAGTTACAAAAAAGAACCAAGTGGAAATTATAGAACTGCAAAGCACAGCCACCTTAATTAAAAAAGAAAAAAAAACCTCATTGGATGGATTCAATGATAGAGTGGAGATGACAAAAGATGGAATCACTGAATTGAGAATAGTTCGATCAGATTTACTCAATCTGACAAATGAGAAAAGGGACTAGAGGAAGAAAAGGAATCCGTGGCACAGTAACAAAAGATATTGACATTGATATCATCAGCTTCCCAGAAGATGGGAAAGATTGTGGGACTGAACAAATATCCAAAGAAATAATGGCTGAAAACTTCCTTTTGGTGAAAGACAAAACCTACAGACTCAAGAGCTAATGTGAACCTGAACTAGGATAAATCTAAAGAAATCCTCATCAAAACACAACATAATTAAACTTCTGGAAAATAAAGAAAAAATCTTAAGAGCAACCAGAGAGAAATGATGCACGCCATAGTTATAGGCAAACACCAATTCGAATGACAGCAGATTTCTCATTTGAAATCATGGAGGCTGGAAGGAAGTGGCATAGCATTTTTTAAGGGCTGGGAAAAAACAAACAAACAACTTTGCAACTATGTCTTTCCCAAGCTCGTCCTATAGTTCTAATTTCCCATGGGACGTTCTACTCAGATGTGTCCCTGTCACCTTAAACAAAATGTACAAAAAGTCAAGAGTATCCTCTTTCCCGCAGGCTAATACTACTCCCATTTGATGTCCGTAATCCATCAATAGCGTTAACATTTGCTAAGTCACTCCACCTTGAAAAAATTTGGATTCATCACACAACTTCTGCTTTTAAATATTCCACAAGAGCACATAGTGGTTGTTAAGAGCTGAGACCTGGGAGGCCCCTGCCTGGGTATGAATCTTGACTATCATTTATTAGCATGTGTCCTTGGGCCTGTTACTTGAGATTACTCTGCCTTAGTTTCCTCATCTGTAAAACAGAAATAACCATCGTACCTAACAGCAGTAAAATGTACCTCTTTAAATTATCTCTGTTGACAGACTAGATTTCTTTTTAACCAAATGATGGAGACTTCCAGCCTTTCACAAATGTAGAGAGCACAGTGTGCTCATCACTGTGAACTCAAATGAGTTCAGATTTGTATGGTGTTTAGAATAACACCTGGCAGGTAGTGCTGGGTTTTGCTGGAGTTTTTTGGGGGGAGGGGGAGCGGTTGCTTAAAAATTGAAATTCTTACATCTGCTTCTTCTTTCTCTTCCTCCTGGCATTACCTGCTCCAAGCTTTTATCTCCTTAAGGCCCTCCTTAAGGTTCCTGCTTCCAGCTGTTCCCATACACTGTTGCTACTGTATTGGTCTTCCTAAATCCAGTCAGTACTAGATCCCATTCTATCACCCCCCCACCCCCTAGAAACTTTCCAAGTTCCTTAACACCAGCAGGGTGAAGCACAAACCCAGGCCCGTGCTATTCTAATCTAAGTGTTCTTCCCTCTTCTCAGTCCTGACCTTATGCCCAAGCTCTACAGCCTCCAAACATCCCATCCCTTCTTCCCCCCATGACTCTACCCAACCTCTCATTTATGCTCTAATCTTAAACAGTAGGACGTTCCTTTAGCTATTAACATGTGTACGTCTTCTTTCCCCAAAGAGATGGAAAGTTCCTAAGGGCTAGGGAGCTTATTCTAGCCAAGCTAGGCACAGACCAGTCCTGGGTAAATAGCGATTATGACATGACCTCGTTCTGCGGGTCCTGTCTTCTGTTCAGCCTCCTGGTAGAGCCAGCTTGACAACTCTTTCTCTTTCCTGCAACTGAAACCATATAATTTTAGGCCAGGAGTAAGGGGCGGGGGGAGGGAGTAGGTAGCTTTGTCCCTTCTGGAAAATATCGTCGCAAACTGGAGGCAGCCAAGGCAACAACGCTACCATTAACAAGCAGAATGTCCAGTGAGGCTCATCTAACTCCTCCAGGTCTCATTTCCATCTGCAGAATGAGGACATTAGCAAAGCTCCAAGTCCCCCTCAGGCTCAAGCATTCTGTGACAAATCTCCATGAGGGTGGATTTGGGAAACTGATTTTCAAATTGATTGAGCAGTGTGGCGTTACTGCATGGAGAATTAAACTACTGTTCAGAGCAATTCATTTCCTGAGTTTAGCCTATCAGCCAATGTTTATTAAGTATCATTTAGTCTGTGGTCCCCTGTGTGGAGTCCTGTGGAGACACAGAGGTGGTATCTCACAGGAACCTTGGCCTCAAGGAGTTTATTATATAATCAGAATTTATTATATATTGAAAGCTCACCAAGCTCATGATGCAGCAAATTACTTTGCTTGTTTACCCACAACTTCTGTAAAATAAAGTTTTACCTGAACCAAGACATATAACCCCTATGTGAACTATGTATTATTTTGCATGTCATTTCTATAGTAGTTTATGTGAAACACACACCTATTATACATACGTTATATGTGTCGATATAAATCTATGAAATGTATTGAAAACATACCTCTTTAAATTATCTCCGTTGACAGACAAGATTTCTTTTTAACCAAATGATGGAGATTTTCAGCCTTTCACAAATGTAGAGAGCACTGTGTACTCATCACCTAGCTTCAACAACCGCCAGCTTTCTGTGGCTCTTTTTCATTAATCCAGCCCCCCCCAACACCACAAGTCTTTCTGTGTGTGTGCAAAAGCATTGCTTCTTCAGCTATCAACAGTGAAGAGCCTTTTTGTCTAATGTCCATTCTGTCCGAGCCCACTCCAGCACACAGCTCATGCTCAGGGCACATGCAGCTCATCCTGCAAGTTCAACAGCACCCAGATGGGACTCTTTCCTGGCCAGTGAGAGATTAATCCTGCTTGGGTGCTACAACAATGCAAGGTGTCATAACGGTTTCTAAACATTTACTGTTAATGTACTTATCACAGACCAACAGCACGCAATTTGCATTGATCCACAGGCCATGTTACAGTACATGTTAGAGTACTTTATTTTATTATTTTTAAAAAGATTTTATTTATTTATTTGTCAGAGAGAGAGCACAAGCACAGGTAGGGGGAGCGGCAGGCAGAGGGAGAAGTAGGCTTCCAGATGAGCAAAGAGACCCATGCAGGACTCAATACCAACACCCTGGGATCATGACCAGAGCCAAAGGCAGATGCTTAACCAGCTGAGCCACCCAGGCATACCAATGCTAGAGTATTTTAAAGCAAATCCGAGGCATTCTTTTATTTCACCTGTGGACAGGGCATCTATCACTAACGGTTAAGAACTGGACAGAACAAAACAAAACAAAGCACCACCTGACCATGAATACCTGAAGATAATCCTCCATAATTCCTTAATGTTATCTGATACTCAGCCCATGTTCAATTTTTCCCAATTGTCTGAAAATGCCTTCTTATAGTTGCTTTTTTTGAATCAGGATTTAAGCAAGGATCTACCTTTCTATTTGTATCTCTCAAACCTCTTTCAATCTGCACTAGCTTCTCTCCTGTAGAAACTGGAACTACTCTCCAAATAAAATGGTATATCATTAAACTGCAAAAATTCTCCTGACTCATCATGTTTCCAGTGGGTTTTTCCTGCATCTGTTATAGTGTGACCATGGGAAGTGCTTCAAAGCAAGTGACATCTACTCTCCCCCTAAAAATCCATGATCTATGCATGCTATGACCACATTTCCCACTCCCCAGACTTATTTTCATGGCTAAAAGATTATTTAGATTACTACATACATAAAAGTGCCACTCAGTCTCACTGTCTGATCTCTGACTTTCTTTGTCTCCAATGGGCCAGTCATATAGCAGACGCTTATGGACACTATTAAAAGAACCATGGATGTTCTTGGCCTTGACATGTCCAAAGCAGTGTTTACCAGGTACATTCACCCCTTGCGGGGGATCTATGCACACATATAGTGGCTTGAGACACTCTTCGATTATTTGATTTGGACCCGATCTATCTGTGGGCTTCACACAGTAACATATTTTTCCAGACACCCTTTCCTTATCACTAAGGATGCAGAGATTCAAGTAGCTTTGGGTCTTCACTGGTCAACACTTCATGTAGAATCATAGACTTTGAACAGTAAGGGAAAGTTAGCAATTATGCAGTCAAGCCCTCTCAGGGAAGGAGATAAAGTCATCTAGATGCCTCCCCCACCCTAACAAGAATCCACGTCTCTGACCTCCGGGGTGACTGTGTATACTAGTGGATGTCACTTTCTGTGCCAGTCTGAGCTCTGCATTGTACACAACAGAAGTGGACTCTAGCTGACTTTAGTAGAAGGCAAATGGGTGGCAAACAGAACTGACCAGAAGTCTGGATAATCAAGTTTTGAAAACAGGCAAGATCTGAAGGAGGCTGGGCAGCAGGAACACAGCTGAGGTCATGCTGCAGGGATGGTCTGGTTGGAATGTTCCTAACGGGCCCTGCAGCACTCTGGCTGTTGAATACCACTGCAGCTATGGCTGGGAGCCTAGGTGCCACTGCTGCACTAAATTCTAAATTGTCCATGAGTCTAAATTAAGTCCTGTGTGGGAACATCTGATTTGCTTAGCCTAGATCATGCGGCTGTCCTCTTGTAGCTGGGGTTCAGGGAAAGGGCCATCGGGTTTGGCTCCCTTCTGTAGTTGGGGGTGAATCCTGCTTCTCACCATTTCCCACATCATAGAGGAAGGGGAATTAGGATGCTAAGCATTCCCCGTAACAGCAAATGACCTGCCCATCTCCCCACTTGAACTTCTGTTAGTGTATAGACATAGACAATAGTAATTATTTTATTTCAACAAAATGTGGAGGTATTTCTCAACCCCCAAATTGGATTACATCAACAGAATAGCCTCCTTTTTTTGTACAGATTTATTTATTTGGGTGGGCCTGGAGCGTGAGCAGGGGGAAGGGCAGAGGGAGAAGGAGAGAGAATCCCCAAGCAGACTCCCTGCTGAGTGTGGAGCCCCATGCAGGGCTCAGTCCCAGGACCCTGAGATCATGACGTGAGCTGAAATCAAGAGTCGACCGCTTAACCAACTGAGCCACCCAGGTGCCCCAAAACAACATCCCTTTAAGCACCAAGTTTGCAAAGGCCTTAACCTCATTGAAGAGGTTAACACTTTGTTCTGTGTCTTGGTGTTTTAGTGATTGTCTCCTGGCTTAATCTCTGGGGAAAAACCAAGATCGAACTGTCCCCTTGACTTTCACTCAGATGCTCAGCTTAAACACAGTGGCTTCCAGGACCATTGAAATCTCTTCTCCAAGGGTTCCGTTAGTGATTGGACTTGCACTTGAAAGTGTTTCATGCTGCTACATATCAGGCTGGGGCAAAGATGAACGGGGACATGGGAGATTTGCTGCAACAGCCAGGATTGTGCCGCTGTTCCTTCCGTGTATTTCTTTTTTTTTTTTTTAAGATTTTATTTATTTATTTCACAGAGGGAGAGAGATCACAAGGAGGCAGAGAGACAGGCGGGGGGGGCGGGGGAAGCAGGCTCCTAGCTGAGCAGCGAGCCCGATGCGGGCCTCGATCCCAGGACTCTGAGATCATGACCTGAGCCGAAAGCAGAGGCTTTAACCCACTGAGCCACCCAGGCGCCCCCTTCCGTGTATTTCTGATGGCTCTCAAATTCCATCCTGGTGCATGGTTAAGTAATATGAAACCAGAGCTGACACTGTGACAGCTGTTCCCAAAGGCACAGAATTTCTTTGTTACTAGGAAAAGATGCCCTTGAGTTTTCTGGGCTGAGGTAAGAGATTTTTGCAGGCCCTGTCTTCTCTGCTTTCTGATTGCCTTCACAGATTACAAGACAGAAAATAATGAGCCAGAGGGACCTTCAGAGCATTTGTTTGCTGCCTGTGTGGCTTAGTTTAGGTTCCCTCAGAAACAGACTCTGGGGCACAAATTCAAGTGCAAGTAGCTTATGTGAGTGGAGGAGTGGGGAGCCGAGATGGAAGAAAAGGAGGCCAATAGGAGATGCGTCATCAAGCAAGTGTGGACAACTGGAACTCAATCCCACTGCACAACTTGGGGTACCAGGGCAGAACATAAGCCTCAGAGTTATCCTGCATGAGGAGCAAGAGAGTGAGGGCACGTGAACACCAGCTCCCATCGGTCTTTTGAAAAAGGCTGCACTGGGAAAGACACTGATACTCCAGCACATCTGGCCTGCTATGTGTATGGGCAGAGCAGACCCCGGGCACCACACAAAGCCCTCAGGTAAAGAGGCAGATGCTGGCTGTTGGATGTCACATCGGTATACGTGCAATGTCAAGGTCCAAGGAGATACAGGCTGGGCATCTACAGCATCTACTACTCTGTGTTCGCTCATCCTCCAGACTTGTGGACAAACTTTCTGTTTCCCACCTATCAAAGCCCAGGGGAAACCTCCCCAGAATCAAGCAGAAGGTATACCTCCTTCTAATTGGTGCAGATTGCTTATTTCACTATTTACTATTCAGTAGCTCTCCACCCATGTCACAAGGTCTCTCTATGTCTAGCCCTCGTTAACCCAGCCTGATAACATGTTCCAGCTCATGTTGACCAAAGCCCTGTAACAACTCAATAAACTTGACAGACTAACACCTCCTTCCACTCAGTAAACATCTTTTTCTAAATTTTTTTTAAAGATTTTATTTATTTATTTGACAGAGAGAAAGATCACAAGTAGGCTGAAAGGCAGGCAGAGAGAGAGGAAGAGGCAGGCTCCCTGCTGAGCATGGAGCCCCATGCAGGCCTCGATCCCAGGACCCTGAGATCATGACCTGAGCTGAAGGCAGAGGCTTTAACCCACTGAGCCACCCAGGCGCCCACTCAGTAAACATCTTATTGGATATTTGGAAATGCGGCAGTCCACAGCCAATGTACTTTCAGTGGGTTCTTGTCAGCTTTGATGTTTTGGAGAGATTTACACATCTGCTGAGCGTAATGAGTTTTGGGTATGTAGAGAACTGTGATTCTGAAGAATATAGTGTTGCTTATTTCTAGGGGAAGAAGTCAGGTTCCTGAGGACTCTGAATAGCATTTGCTTAAACTGTAGGTCAGCCAGCTGTGAGTTGACCCCTTGGCAATGTCCGTGAGAAAGGCTAAGACCTCCATGAAAGCAGAAACCTTGACTCAGTTGCTGTCTGGTATATGAACATACTACCAAGGTTTACGGAAGGGGCACCTGGGTAGCTCAGTCGGTTAAACATCTGCCTCTTGTTTTTGGCTTAGGTCAGGGTTGTGGGATCAAGCCCAGGGTGGAGCCCCGCATTGAGCTGTGGGCTCAGCATGGAGTCTGCTTGAGAGATTCTCTCCCTCTCCCTCTGCTCCTACCCCTGCTCATGCTTACTCTCTCTCTCTCTCCCTCTCAAATAAATACATACATACATCTTAAAATAAAAAAAGTTTACTGAATGAGTTGAGAGACCATCTGAAGCTTGTCACGTGATCTTGTACAATGAAGCTATATCTTGAAGTCTAATGTCTTTCTGGTTTTCATCATCTATTTTCTTCTCTTTTCAATCTGAGTATCAGTCTTTAGTTGAGAACGAGAGAACTCAGAATCAGACGGCTCTATCGACAGGGATCTTAATAGATCACAGGGCAGTTTCTCTGTCTTCAGGCAACACCACGCTTAAAAAACCATTCCTGACAGGATGCTGCTTACCCGAGGTCTGAAAACTCTCCCAAAGAAGTGGGAGAAATGCCACGGCCTGCCTGTTCTCAGTGTCTCTCCTCAATATACTCTAGGTTTGTCCTTGCTTGAATTTCAGCTTCAAATTTTTAACAAATGTCTTGATGATCTCCTAAGTCCTGCAAAAGTTTATTCTGCAAATCATCCCGGGTGATCTATGACAATCCTAGGCAAGGTGACAATATGTAATTATAGGAAGTCAAAAGTAGTATTTGGGGGAATTTAGTCATCTCAGGAATCAGAGAAAAACACATGTAGGACTTGCTTTGAAATACATCAACAAATAACATGGAGTGATGGATGGACAGATGGATAGACATGAATTAAACAACTGTATAGTATAGTAAATGTACAATAAATGTTATATATGGTACAGTAAATGTTAAGGGTAGAGTAAATGTTAATGGTAAAGTCTAAGTGGTGAGTATATAGGTCTTATTTGTAAATTTTTATCAAGTCTTCTATTATCTTTGAAAATTTTCATAATAAAATGTTGGAAAAACACATGCAGGATATGTTTTGAGTATTTAAATGTCTACCCACATACTTTTATTTATAACTTGGAGTTTTAAATAACCACAAACTTTCCTGAAGACAATCTGTTTACTTAATTGAAAACATACTTGAATATAAGAGATAACTTTATTGGCTCTTAATGGGTAGAACTAATTAAACAATCAATAGATCATTCAAAAGTATCTCCAAATTGCTCTGGGAGACATCAATATATATAGATATGATCCTCATCTTCAAAAAACTTAAATTCACGTTGGGAAGATTCTTTTTACATTGATCTATCTAGATATCTGTCTCATACACCTGAACTCTGCTTTTACCTAATCTGTCATCTGTATCACCAACACCAGCAGTTTTTTGCCCAGATCATACAACTTACATTTATACCATCAACATTAGCCATGTCACATATGTCATCTACATCTATGTCTATGTTTAAAGCAATAGCATTGAACCTCTTATATCATCTTCTCCATCTGTCTACTTATTCTTTACCAACATCAGTGTTTGTATCTATATTACCTACAGCTACACTTTCTTGTTCATCATCTGCATCGTCTACATCTATGCTCACATCCTCATCAATGTCTACCTGACATTACTTCACATCGTCTAAATTGGCGGTTCTCAACCAGGGCAACTTTGTACCCAGGAGACATCTGGCAACATCCAGAAACATTTCTGATTGTCACAACTGCTGGCAGGAAAAGCGTGCCCCTGGAATCTAGTGAGTAGAGTCCAGAGATGCTGCTAACTATCCTATAATGCACAGAACAACCCCTGAAAATAAAGAATTATTCAACCCAAAATGTCAATAGTGCTGACATCGAGAAACTCTAATCTGTCATCCACATCAGCTACCTCCATGAGTACAGCTACACCAGTCACCTGTACATCTCTACTGGAAGCTACTCTGTGTACATCTATATTTATACCAATATCAGCTACATCTGCATTTACTTCTATGTCATGGACAGCCTCATCACAGCATTTGCAATATCTACATTGACATCACCTACTTCACCACAGACAACATCTACATCTCTATGACGTTACTCTTTTATTTCTGCATCTACCTGTATATACCTACTTAGCAGCTCAGAGCCTACCTGTTATATCAGAATGAAAATTCTAATTCTCCCCTCCTCTGGCCACATACAAAAATGTGAGTGCAACAGAGGTTGACCATTGTCGATCACACTCTAAAAAAGTATACGAGGCAAGAGTTCTTTGCTGGCTTTGTCTTGGCCTCCACGGACAATTTCGGTTCCTGCTAGTGGAAGCCAAAGAGGCTTCCATTTTGAGTTGGACTGAAATGAGAAGTGAAGTATGGGCCTGTTGGATTTCATTCATGCCCTCTCTTTGCTTGCCAGTGTCCCAGGACCAGAGGGCATCTGGTACAGACACCGTTGTCTCTCATAGGGTGATACAGAATAATTTCTTCTCAAAAGAGCAATCACTGCTGAGAACATGACATGGTTTGATCACATCCCGTTCCACCCGAATTGGTCTGGGCTAGAACGCATAATCAGCACAAGGGGAGCAGCAGAGCCTGCTATTTGGCTGAGTGCTTTGGGTTACAGAGTAGTTAAAAGACCTCGGATTCTGGACTAGACAACACCTCAGCTTTGACATTCATTTAAGCCTCCTTAGGCATATAAGCTGACTTGTCAGTCAAGACAACAGCGAAATGATGTTTCCAGGTGAAATTGAGAACATGGGAGATAAGACAAACAAGAGCAAATCCCTGTGGCTTCTGTAGTCTGTGACTTTTACCAAATAGCTTTGCTTACCTGAAGAAGCCTGTGCCTCCTGGAGACCATTAGTTTTCCTCCAGGAATAAGATTGGTCCTAGGCAAAATTTCAAAACAGACTCTTACCACCCTTTTAAATCCTCATTCATCATAATGTTTCTAAAGCCTCAAAATCATATTAATTTGGGGGGCTTGGAGGTAAAAAAATCAGAAATTTTTTACTTATTATTGTGGATTCCTTTCTCTTTTCTTTTTTTTAAAAGATTTATTTATTCATTTTAGAGAGACAAAAAGAGAGAGCATGTGCACACATGCATGAGTGGAGGACAGGCAGAGAGAGAGGGAGAGAGAATCCTGAGCAGACTCCCACACTGAGCATGGAGCCTGACTGCGGGCTGGGGATGAGAGTGGCTGTATCTCAGGACCCTGAGGTCATGACCTGAGCCAAAACCAAGAGTTGGACGTTTAACCGACTGAGCCACCCAGGTGCCCCCATGGATTTCTTAAAAATATATATTTTTTAAGTAAGTTCTATCCCCAAAATAAGTCTTGAACTTTTGACCTTGAGATCGAGAGTCACACGTTCTACTGACTGAGCCAGCCAGGTGCCCCTATTTCTTAAAACATTTTTAATAAATGAGAAATATGCAGCTTATGCATACAAAAAATTATAGCCTATAGCAAATTTCCAAACTTCATAAAAGTATACAGGTATTCGTCTTTATTTTATCTCTCTGTTAGTGGCAGATAGGACCAGGAACACACACTTACAATATGGTAATAGCTACAGGCATGAAGGCAGATCAAACTGTGGTATCTCTGTGACACGCTCAGGAAATGATTACCTGAACCTTTGACTCCAGGGCTAGTGCTTCCTGTTCTTTTAGTGGATGCCCACAACAGATCCCTTCAGAGCAGTGGTATCTCTCTGCTCATGGTTCAGCTTTAATTCTCACAGGAGAATTGTAATACCTTCTCCTGTTTGCCCAATTTCTCAGTTTGTCTCAGAATTTGATATGCAGAAAGTATATAAATTGTCTACAAAACGCTGGGAAGGAATTCCCTCACGGAGACACTCCTCAACAGCTCCTCCGGTGGTACCACCTCGCATGCTCTGTGACTGCCCAAAGCCCCCTTCTACTCTGTCGCACTAAACCTGCCTTTTCAAGCTTCAAAGATACATACACTCCCTGCCAGCAAAACTCCGGTTCTCTCTGCGTTGACTTTAGGCTTCAGAGGGAAGTGATCTGATTGAAGGATTTCTTCCTGAGATGTGGGGATTAGGAGCATAATCAAAACAACGGAAGCATGTCTGCAAGTGTGGGAAAAAAGAGTCCAAGGCATTCCTTTCATGGATCGTAGAAGCAAATGCTTCCAAGGACCTCATGAATGATAAACTGTGGGAACTCGGCTAAATGTTAAGACTACAAAAGTGGTAGAGACTGAGTGTGGCCAGACAGGAGAGTGCAAGCCTCAATTAAAAGCAATCAAATTCAAGTGTTTAAAACAACCAACCAATACAAACCAAACCAGCCACAGAGGGCCAGTCTCTGCCATATTGGGATCTCTGCATTGAATGCTGCATGCGGTCTAGACTGCTTAGGGTAGGTGCACCCTGCATTTGCAGTCACACCTTAAGAGAAGATTGAGGAAAGTATTTTCCCAAAGGCTAGAATATAGTCAGTGAAATATAGGCATAGCCTTTTACTAGGTATGGGCCCAACAGAAACTAATTCCAGTTGCTAGGCCAACTTCAGACCCTAACAGTTAAAATCACAGATTAAAAGACTCTAATAAAACACAGTTTAGAAGAAATAATAATAATTTTTAAAAACAAATAGGCAAGGGGCCCTTGGGTGGCTTAGTCGGTTAAGTGTCCGACTCTTGATGTCAGCTCAGGTCATGATCTCAGGGTCATGAGACTGAGCCCCACATCTGACTCTGTGCTGAGAGTGGAGCCTGCTGAAGATTCTCTCTCTTCCTCTGTCCTTCCCACCCCTCTCCACGTGTGCTCTGTCTTTCTTTCTAAAAAACAAAAACCAAGTAGGCAAAATGACAGTATTTCTAATGTTAGACTTTTATAAATTGAGTAATCATATGAGAAAATCATATCTCATATGAAGGCTGTGCTTTTGTAAGCAAGGTAAGATATATATGACTCATTATATTCCCCACCATTCAATTATTGCAATTATGTTAGGAATGTTTCCTTTTATTAGATAATTGGTTGACTATCCTTATCAATAAGCAAACTCAAACACAATCCTAAAATTATATAACTCAGAACACTTTTACATGAATCTACTAGAAGTAGGGGGAAGGGGACTCACTGGCAATATAACCATAATTGTTTGATGTGATCTTCCCTTATAACTCTGGTGGATTTATTTTTATTTATTTTATTTTTAAATTTTTTTAAATTATTTTTATTTTTAAGTGAAAGCTTGTCTACAGTGTACAAATGTGTAGAATGTTGTGTGACTGCTGCTTGCTATTCTAGTGGCCAGATCTTTATTGTTTCAACTTCAGACCAGGATGCCAAATAAAAGGCAAGATTTGGGGGGAAAAAAAGAAATTCTAACCAATATGAAAGTCAGTTCCTTGGATCTCTTCTGATTGTGATGGTGGTTTCCTTCCATATAAAGTGTCTCAGTTCTCACAGTATTTTTCATGCCTGTGGGTATTTAAAATTCTATTTTTAATGACATCTGAATCTTTCTATCAGATTGAGGTGATATTTGCAGGGCAAAAGGTGTTGAACTCTGTTTGTATATTAAAAATATCCTTGCCCTGCTTCCTTGATGTAAATATTGAGGATTTTAATCTTACTACCGTCTGTCACTTGAGATGTTGAGATGGTTCTTTTTTTTTAAGGTTTTATTTATTTATTTATTTGTCAGAGAGAGAGAGAGTGAGCCGAAGCAGGGGGAGCAGCAGGTAGAGGGGGAAGCAGGCTTCCCGCTGAGCAAGGAGCCCAATGTGGGACTTGATCCCAGGACTGTGGGATCATGCGTGACCTGAGCCGAAAGCCCATGCTTAACCGACTGAGTCACCCAGGTGTCCTGAGATGTTGGGATGGTTCTTGACCAGCTGGAAGAGAGTATCAAAGAGGTAGAGTCTCAGGGGAAGGAAGGTGAACTTTAAAAGCCAGATAAGCTTGTTTTTTAAGTCATTAATAGCTGCGTGTGCTTGAGCAAGTCACTTAACTTCTCTGAACTTTGATCTTCTTATCTTCAAAATGAAGATAATGAACAAAAGATAAGTGCTTTGGAGAACAATAAGGCCTGAGGAAGGATAGGGAATCCCTGAAACAGGAAAGGGAGAAGGACGGAAATGATACTGATCACACAGCCAGCACATCACAAGAATGAAGGAGGCATAGAAAGGCCCTCAATAAACAAATGACAACTGGGTGCCTGGGTGGCTCAGTGGGTTAAAGCCTCTGCTTTCAGCTCAGGTCATGATCTCAGGGTCCTAGGATCAAGACCCGCATCAGGCTCCCTGCTCAGCGGGGAGCCTGCTTCCTCCTCTCTCTCTGTCTGCCTCTCCGCCTACTTGTGACCTGATCTCTCTTTCTGTCAAATAAATAAATAAATAAATAAATAAATAAATAAATAAAATCTAAAAAAAAACAAATGACAACAGTCTTTATTTTTCCTCTCCTTCAGTCATCTCATACATATCCCCCTTCATTTTCTTTGTTCATGAAGTTCTGCATTAGTTTCCCAATATGGTAACCTGGTTCCTAATATGGTGACAAATTACCATAACCTGGATGGCTTAAAACAGCAGACATCCATTGTTTCGTAGTTCTGGAACTAGAAGTTCAAAATCAAGAGGTCAGTAGGGCCATACTCCCTCTGAATCCTACAGGGAAGACTCTTTCCTTGCCTCTTGCTACTTTCTGGTGGTTGACAGCAGTCCTTGACATTCCTTGGCTTCTCTCTGCACCACTTCAATTTCTGTGTCTCTTGTCCCGGGTCTCCTCTGTCTCTGTGTCCAAATATCCCTCTCCTTCCTCTGATAAAGAAACCAGCCACTGGATTTAGGGCCCATCTTAATCTAGAATTACTTCACTTAACTAATGGCTTCTGAAAAACCCCTATTTCCAAAATAAGGTTACATTCTGAGGTTCCACGGGGAACTAAATTGGTGGGGGGTCATTATTTCACCCAGTACATTCACTTTGGCGCACCCAAATCTCACCCACTAGGAAGGCCTAGCTCTTTACCATTACCGAAATGTATTGTCCTCGACTGTGACAGCTACTCTGACCATCCAGTCATGTGAACCATGGGATCATGTCTGTTCTGCACCTGGTGGTGTGTTCGTGAGTCTTTAGCAACCAGCTCTTTTGGGGAGGGGAAGACCTGATATTATGGAGAGAGGGAGCAAGAGACCATATACATACATACAGACCATATATAATATGGTTTATGTGCTGTAATATTCCCACGATGGCTGAGTTCAAGCTGCCAATGTGATGTCAGTCAACTCCCTTAAAATTCCTGAAGATTTAACAGTCAACTCTCATGAACTAGTACAAGCCAGCTCCAGCATGAGTGGCACACTGCCTTGTAACTTCTATTTTGTCTTTAATGTTATTCATCATCCTAGGAAATAATAAGCTTCTCTGGCATATGTTTACTTAAAAGCTAGCTCAAAATCAGCTCCATTGAAAGCCTTGGGACCTCCCTGCCAACCTTTGGAATTCTTTACTGGTCCTACTTTGTATTTCCTCTAAGGAAGCACTCAGTACCTTGGATTATAATTATTTTTTGCACCTCTGAACTCCTGATAGGCTGGTTGAAGACAGTTTTGATATGTCCTAACTGTCCTTGAGTCCCAACAACTCACACAATGTCAGACCCAGCAGGGGTTCAGTTGTCAAATTGAGGGAAGTGGTCAGGGCCTCTATCTTCTTTTGTCTTTCTCGGTGCCATGCTCACAACAGGCACTCAGTATATGCTTCCTAGAATTAAACAATGTTGTAGTTTTAATATCCCCAAACGCAGACCACCTACCCTCCTATTGGTTCAATGTCTTCTCCAACAATGGTTCCCACATCTGATTATGCATCACTCATTCATTCAACAATATGCTCTGAGCAGCCACTATGTGCTGGCACCATTGTAGGCACTAGGAACAAAGTATAGAATGAAACAGGCAAAGAAGCCCTGCCCTCGTGGAGCTTGCAGTCTAGTAGAAGAGGTAGGCAGCATACAAATAAGGAAGAACATGTATGTTGTTTTACTAGTGGTGGTAAGTGCTTTGGAGAACAATAAGGCAGGAAGAAGGATAAGGAATGTCTGCAACAGGGGAGGAAGCTTTGGGAAGCCCTCACTGAAAAGGTGGCATTGAAGCAAAGCTCTCAAGGAGGGAGGGAACATGTGGATCTCTGGCTCTGCATGTGGACACAGTAAATGCAAAGGACCTGAGACAGAAGGATGCTTGGCATGTTTTAGGAACAGCACAGAAACTAGCATGGCTAAAGCACAGTACACAGGAGAGCATGGCAAGAGAAGTGAGAGAGGGAAAGGGAGTCAAATCATAAAGGGCTGGTGGTCAGTGTAAGGATTCTGGTTTTGTGCATGATATTGGAGACATTGGAGCATTTTGAACTGAGAAGTGGCATGAGTTGAATAGACATTTTAGTGTGCTGTGTCTGGCTCAGGTATGGAGGACAGACTATCAAGAGACAAGGTGAGAAGCAAGGAGACCAGTGAGGAGGCCGTTCATTTATCTAGCTGAGGGAATATAGTGAGTTGCAGCAGTGGCGGTGGGAGTCAGAGTTGGAAATCAGCAGTGAGATTCTGGATATATTTTAAAGTTTGAGTCTTCAGGATTTGTCCAAAGACCAACTATTGGATGGGAGAGAATAGAGGAGTTAAGGGTGACTCTAAGGTTTGTGGCTGAGTATGGAGACATCCTTGACTGGTATGAGGTCCCAAACTCTTATCACACATTATATAACCTTGGGCTATAGTAGAGGTGACTCAGGAAAGTCAGAGATGAATCAGAAACAAGACCAGTCACAAGAAGTCAGATTCCAGATTGGGCCCAACCAGTAAGAAATGTTCCCTGACATTGAACTCTGTATATCTCTCTTAACAGAGGCTAAGGGAGTTCCAAAGCCTCAGGCAAGGCTGAGACCACAGACACAGAATAAAGTATGTGAGTTACACTCAAGGTTGAACACAGGGTAAAGCATGTAAGTTGTGGACAGAGGAGAACAACAGAGGTAGTCAAAAGACACTTCAAGATCGACACATCCTCACCCCACTGATGTTGGGCAAGATGCTGCTGTCAGGGTACAGAGATTAAACAAAAAGATCTGCACCCCCTTTCCAGGAGTCCTGAATGGTCTTCCAAACCACCACCCACTCTGTAACTTCACATAAATGTCCAATTCAGCAGCAGCCCACAATCCCAAGAATGTTATGATGGGAATTACTGTTTTTATGTGCACCAAAAGCACAGTTGGCCCACTGAGTGGGCCATGGATCACAGGTAATATATGAGCTGAGGGACCCTGAGAAGGTTCGTAACTGAAGTGGGTTTCTGGGGAACCTCTGTACTGTACTGAAATTCCACTCATGGACTCCCTCCCCTCTCAGATATCTTCAGGGACAAGTTATTCTGAAATGGTTCCAGAAGTAATATTGGTTTGGAGTCTCCCAGCTTTCATTAGCACTTTGTAATAGCATATATTGTACAAATTATATTCTTCACTTTTAGATCTGGTATGGTGGGATGTTAATCATCCTGGAGAGACAGGCAGATGATGGAAACTGGGTCATCTAGATGCTTACTCTAGAGCTGAATGACAAGAAGACAGAGCATAGGGGTCTTACCTCCCAAAGTTCTTTTGGATTCTCTCTCTTATCTGGAGGGACAAGGAGAAATGGAAAAGGGTATGGGAAGGAGAAGACTGGGGGTCATTGACTGACTTGGCACTTTGATGCCTGCCCTGAGGCTTGTGTTACTACCTCTTATGTGCCCTTTTCCCCCAAATGAAGAAGTAGCAGCATCCGAGAAACCACCGTGTGGGTTTACCTAGAGAGCAGAGGGTAGGAACGTGTGTGTATGATACTCTGCCTCTTACATACTCTTCCTGGTTTTTTTTCTCCCTCCACATCCCCACTGTCAAAACAGTGTCCTGAGTAGCATAATAAAACAGTGAATTATTATGCAAACAAGCCATTGTTCTAGATTTTGAAGACTGTTGTCTGCCTATTTCATGGAGTCCTTGGGTGAATTCAGGAACTGAGAGATTCAGATTCACTTTTCAGTGACTAAACCATTCCCTTTGAGACAACTCCTGTGCTGCTCTGCCCTATCATCAACATTCCTTTGGGCTGCGTAGATTCAGTGAGGCCTTCTCGGTGCCCTTTTGCTTCCTCTTCCACTTCTGGGCTGAAAACTGGCCTGTGTTCCAGTAGGTTCAGGCCCAATGAACCCTGAGGCTTCTGCCTTTAGTCTGCAGGAACTAGGTAGGGTACCACTTTGCCCCTTGGGTCATATTCCAGCAAAGGTTCTTTCTTCCTAAGTTAGCAATGAAATCTGTCTCCACTACACTTCTAGGGGGAAAGGATCAAATCCAGTAAGTGTTCCAATGTTTATTTTCATACCTGATAGGATCATATGCCTTCTGAAAGACAAAAAGTTTGAGTTGAGAGTGGCTCATCCATTGCTTACCTCTAGTTTCAGGGAGTATCATGTTTATATGGCAGTATATTATTTGGTGCTCTTTTCTCAGCCTTGTGAGTGAGTACAAAAGAGAGAAAAGGCAGCTAGGGGAGAGTGAGAAAGAGAGAGAGAGCAATCCTTCAGTAATACTTATGAGAAGTGACCCACCATACATATATATCTTTGTTACCCAGAACAAAAATATGGACAATTACATCTTGGGAGGTTTGGGACTGTATATATTTACTTAATAGTAATGGCTCCTCAAGGACTATTATGAATGATTGAGAAATAAAATATTTATAGGTGTAAAAATGAAATTAGCTTACGTGGAGTTTTCCCAGAGTTTGTATCCACAGAATACATTTTTGTAGAGAAGAAGCCTGCCTGGGAGTTGATGTGCTCTAATAGGCACCATAAATAATTAAAAATTCAGCATCAGCAGAAGAATGCCTCCTCCTAGAGCAAAGAGGGTTTTATTAAGTCTGCCAGATCTCTCAGAATCACAGAGGCAGAATCAACTTACATTTCATGACTCCTTGCAGATGAGTGCAGAGAGAAGGGTCAGGGGAATTCAGCAGACAGCACAAGAAGGAGATCTTAGAACGCCCTGCACAGGACTGGTCCAATAATAGCCATGCTGGCCTGAAGCTGGTGTGACTTCAAGGTTATGACCACCATTTCCGGCTTGGTGCTGGAAATTCCACAAATTGAAATACATGTTTTGAAATGAGACCAAATTTCAAAAATCCCTATGAAGAGTGCCATAAGAGAGAGACTTTTCAATGGGAAGAGGACAAAGAGGCTAGGGGCATCAAGGCATCAGAGGTGGAGGGAAATTGCTACTAACATGGGAAGAACCCAACAGAACAGGGTGCAGGTCCTGCCATCCCTGCTACCCACTGCCAAGCACAAGGGCTGGAGGAAGGGAGGGCCATAAAACCCAAGGGCCTCTATCAGGGATCCCATTAACACCTCTCAATAGTGACCCACAGATTCTCTCCTGCTTCTGGGCTTGGAGGAACTCCAAAACTCAACTGATCTTTGCCATTTGTTCTATCTTAGGGGCTGTGAATTTTCTCCTTCACCCTGAACCCATCTGCTTTTATCTTTTGGGGATTCCTCATGATTTCTGGTCCAGTTGGAGCATTCCTTCATCCTACAGCACCCATATATGTAAGCAATGTGGAAACATTTTTCAATCTTATATTAAACATACATCATTTTGAACACGCTGAACTTGGAAGGTACACTCAGGAAGCAGCTTCAATTTTCTCTCACAACTGCCTTCAAGCATGCTCTGTCAAATCTCCTTTCCTGATCCTTAAACACTATCAGGCAGTAACAACAGCTTTTCATTAACTCTGGACCCTTGCAACAGTCCAGACTTCTATTTTTCACCCACTTCAAAGCTCCTCCAGTGCCCAGCTGCTGCCTGACTCAGAGCCAATCATGGAAAAGAGGGAAAGTCTGGCTCATTCTTTTGTTCTCCTCGTTTCTTTCTTTCCTATCATAACCACCCCCTCCACCCAGCTCCTTCTGGTTTGGAACAAGGCAGAAGATCAAAGAAGACTGAAAAGGGATCAGAAGTCGCCAGTGTCCTCTGTAGTTCTCCAGGGGACCTCCAGATGCTGGCTTGCCCTTTCACAAGAGATCTTTCTTGATTCTTTAGAGTCCTCCATGGTAACCTCCTCACTCCACCAATCCCTGACAGGCGTGACGCTCCCTGTCTGACCTTTCACAACACCTCTCAGCTACCATCATGAATACATCCCTGGGTCCCCTTGCTCCATCAAGCAGGGGCCTTTTTTGGGTGACTCAAGACCAGTAACATTCCATGCAGTCCACTTGGCCCAGGGAAGATCTCTAGATATACAGATGCTCCAGCCACTGTCCTCCCTAATTTGTAAGCTGCTCCAACTGACTTCCCACTGCCTCCATCTTCATTTAACTCTTGAACTTTCAAATAAAATTGCCCTATGGTCTCTTTCCCTCTCTCCTTTAGTAGCATTATAGGAAGTCTTTTGTTTTCTGCAGCTTAGTGAGCTTCCAGGCAGGAAATGAAATGTCAGTCTCCCTTCCTGCAAACAACCCCAACTTTTGTGAACTGTTCTCAAGGGACCTCTCACTTGGGTGAGGTAGGAAGCGGCATCATGAAACAGTACAGGGCTCCCTATCAAACAGATTCTTTCTCCAACCTGTCCCTTTTGCATTTCTAGTCTGATAGCCCCAGTGCCTGTTCACTGTGCCTGGGTTAGTGAGTCCCGTAGAGAGGTGCCTGACTCCTCTCTTTGGAATGTGTGGGCACTTAAAACCCATGATCTCTAGTTCTGAGGCTTCAGCCAAAAGTCAGACATAACAAGAAAAATTCTATTTAACAGCCAGTAATAGGTTTGTGAATATATGTGTCATCATTCAATTTCCTCCAGGAGCAGACCCTGAGAGAAAAATCTGACTGGAAATAATTTATTTTGGAGATAATGCTAAGAAACAGAGACAAGGTGTGGAGAAGCAAAACGGGAGGAAAGGCAGGCCCAAAGAGCTTGCTATCAGGAATGTTCCATTGTGGGTCACGAATGCTTATTCCCACCAGAAAACTCTCATAGCCTCTGTGGAACACACACCACAGAGGGATCTGGGAATCTGGGGGAAGTCTCAGCATTCTGTAGATGTCCATTTGCAGGGCAGCAGTTTCCATGGTATTGCCATTTTCCTGACATGCCATGTTTTCTCACCCTCCTCTGCAGACCTGGAGTCTACCCCACGCTGTTCCCACCTTTCCTCCCTGGCTGGCTGATGAACTCTGCTAGAGTAGATGGGGTATATTTCCTTTTGCCATTAATGTTGGGATTAATCATGCAATTTGTTGTAGGCAAATATGCATGAACTGCAGTGCTTGACATGCAGTTAGCATTTATATATCCAAATGAAATTAATGAGTTTTGAGAGAAAACCTAAATTCAGTACCTGTATTGCTAGGTGCTTTTGACCTCTATGCCATTCATTTGTTTGTTTTGCTCTCTGGTTCCTTGCTCTATTCTGTATCACTGGAGGGACTGTTCCTTGCTAACCATATTACTCAGGCTTCCCTGGCAGTCATACCCAGGTATGTTCAGTCAATAAGAGGCACAGGCACTGAAAGAAAAAAGAAGCCAAGAGAGTTCTCCTTCTTTCTCTCCTTGGGAAGAGGAGGATGCATTGGTAGCAGTGGCTGCTTCTTTTCTGTATTTCTGGCTCTTACTAGACAACCCTCCCTCTAAAGCCCCCAATTCTGCCTTCCTAGCCTGCAGAATTTCCCACTCTTACCAAATGGCTCATGCTTCCAGGCTCCGGTGAGGACATATTTCTTTATCCTTCCATTCCCTAGGGGTGTAGCAGCTGCCTGAATTTATTAATCTCTGAGTTTCCTCTTGTTTCCCTATTTGTTCTTTCACCTTTTCTAATCCCTGTGTATTATTTCCTTTATTAAATTCCTCATAGTGGTTTCATTTTCCTGGCTGAACTCTCATGGATAATCTATTCCAGGAGCCAGGTAAAAAACCATGCTTTTTTCTAGACCCTGATTCCTAAAGGAGATCTGTTTTCCTCCTTAATTTTTCTTTGAGAGCATTCCTTCTCTTCTTTTCCTATGGTAATAGTATTTTATACTACTTGAGATAAGAGTATATCCAAAACATTATCAGTAATAAAAAAGCTAAGTCTGACCAATATTGTAAAGATTCAGCTGCCCACAAATTGATCCATAGATTTGAAGCAATTCTTCTCAAAATCCTAACAGATTTGTCACATGGCAATTGGCAACTGATTCTAAAATTTATATGAAAATGCAATGGCCAAGAATAACCAATGCCCTCGAGAAGAAAAACAGAATGGGAAGACCTTTTTTTTTTTTTACCAGATATTAAGATGTATTAAAAAGCTGTGGTGATAGAGAAAGTGTGGTGCTGCCCCAAGGATAAACAAGTAGACAAATGAAACAGAATAGATCAGTATTCTGGAAGAATCTAGAAACATACATATGCACATATGAACTCTAGGATTTTCTTTTTTTCAGTGACACTACACAGGAGGTGAGAAAGGATGATCATTTCAATAAAAAATTCTCAGGACAATTAAGTGGCAATGTGGTAAAAAGTGTAAACTGTACCCCTAACTCATGCCAGGTTTATTCTAAGCTCTGATTCCTAAGGAAAATATTGGTTTTCCTCTGTCATTCTGCTTTGAAAGAATTCCTTGGAAATGCTCCTTCTAAAAGCTTTTCCCCCCCCGTACATGGAGATCTAAATATGAAAGGCAAAATAATAAAAAGTTTGTAAAATAATGAGAACAAAGAAAGGTCAGTCCAAATATAGGAACTGGCTGTGAGCCAATTCACAATAATGAAAAGATTTTCTTTCTTTTTTTTTTTTTAAAGATTTTATTTATTTATTTGACACAGAGAGAGGGATCACAAGTAGGCAGAGAGGCAGGCAGAGAGAGAGGAGAGAGGAGGAAGCAGGCTCCCTGCCGAGCAGAGAGCCCAATGCGGGCCTCGATCCCAGGACCCTGGGATCATGACCTGAGCCGAAGGCAGTGGCTTTAACCCACTGAGCCACCCAGGTGCCCTGAAAAGATTTTCTGGATGAGTAATAAACTCAGCCCAAGTCCTATCTGAGAAGCCATGAGATGACATTAATATTTTTNAGATTTTCTTGATGAGTAATAAACTCAGCCCAAGTCCTATCTGAGAAGCCATGAGATGACATTAATATTTTTAACCCTGTGCTTTACAAGAGAGCAAGACAAAAGGGAAATTGCTGAAACACCAGAATTTAGATGCTCCTGGAAGGTGCCAATTTCTAAGTACTATTGGCAGTCAGTGTATTTTAAACAGCACTTGGAGCCTTATATAATTTCAATAATAGCTAAAGAATTTCCCCCAGATCAGTATCCAAGGAAGGGCCATCCCTTAATATCTTCTTTGTCTGTACCCACTTCTTTCTAGAGGTTTTATACACACTATCTCGTGCCAAGAACATACCTTTCTGTTTGTTTTAAAACAGTATTAGATTTCAGAAAAAATGCAAAAGAGTATTAAAAATTCTCATATACCTTTCACCCCAATTTCCCAAATGTTGCCCTGTTTACCATAATATTCCCTGTTTTCCTCTCTCTAACTCTATCTCTATTTTTTTTCCAAAGGTCTTATTTATTTATTTGACAGAGAGAAACACAGTGAGAGAGAGACACATAAGCAGGGGGAGTGAGAGAGGGAGAAGCAGGCTTCCCCCAGAGCAGGGAGCCTGATATAGGGCTCGATCCCAGGGATCCCATGATCCCTGAGATCATGACCTGAGCTGAAGGCAGACTCTTAATGACTGAGCCACCCAGGCGCCCCTCTATCTCTATTTTTTCCTAAACCATTTGGGGGTAAGTTGTACATATGACACCCTTTTATCTCCAGCTACTTCAACATGCACTTTTTAAAAATTTTTTATTTTTTTATTCTTTGCCCCAGGGGTACAGGTCTGTGAATCATCAGGCTTACATCTTTTGCAGCATTCAATAAAACACAAACCCTCCCCAATGTCCATAACCCATCCACCCTATCCCTACCCTCCCACTCCCCAGTAACCCTCAGTTTGTTTTGTGAGATTAGGAGTCTCTTATGATTTGTCTCCTTCCCCATCCCATCTTGTTTCATTATTTTTCCCTCCCTACCCCCCACGACTCCCCACCCTGACTCTCAAGTTCCTCATATCAGAGAAATCATATGATAATTGTCTTTCTCTGATTGACTTATTTCGCTCAGCATAATACCCTCCAGTTCCATCCATGTCGTTGCAAACGGCAAGATTTCGTTTTCAACATGCACTTCTTAACAACAAAGATATTCTCTTACATAATCACAGTATAATTCTCAAGATCAGGAAATTAACACCAATACAATATTTATTATGTAATCTACAGATCTTGTTCAAACTTTACCAATTGTCCCACTAATATCCTTTTCAAGACTATTCTTTTAAATATTCTGTGGCCACGGTCATGGTAAAATAATTCTCAGCCTTTTCAGGAAGAGGTTGTGCATGAAAGGATTTGAGCCTCATCGATGCATGCAGACATCTGCCTTCCCTAAAAAAGACCCCAAATAAAGATTTACTCTATTCCCCAAAGCCTGTATTATCAGAGAAGATTCTGGATGGTTTCTCTTTGTTTCAGGGCACTTGCATGCTTCTTTTTCCTGGTTCCTCATTAGACTGAGAAACTCACGTTAAAAATATCCTGGAAGATGTTTTCACTTTCCTCTCACACATAATAACCTTTCCATTTCAATTTTAAAGCAAGACAGGATGCATAGTGCTTATGGGATGTACTAGATTCTGTAAGCAGATTATTCCATTACCTACCCCTGACACTAGGACTCTGTTATAAAGGAGTAATTAAAGGCCAAAGGGTAACAACCTAAATAAATGCCCATCAGAAATGGGACTGGTTAAATGAATTCTATTAATACAGTCAATGTAATATAGTGCAGCCATTCAAAAGAAGATGCAGCTATTTATGTTTCAAAATAAATTAAGCCTAAACAACAGAAAGTGGTTAAGTTGTACAGACTCTGCAGAGGGTAATTAGAGAACTTGAGGAAACAGAAGTAGAATGGAGACATTTATAGTAAACCCTTTTGTACCATCTGACTTAAAAACTGTTTACCATGTGTATATGTTATGTGTTCAGAGAGCGAAAGAGAGAAAATCACAAATAGTACATAGGTAGGAAGGTAGTTAAGTAGGTAGGTAGACACAGACAGAATAATGGTTAGGTAGACAAATATAAGACTAAAAATTTGAAGGAACAGCAGACTCCATGTTCTCCAGTTGCACCTTTTATTTTTAAAGCCATCACTCCTTTTTCCATCTCCCGTACCATTTAGTCCTCTTTAGTTATTAGCAGTCTAATCCTCCGCTGGGTAGTGAAGACACATACGAGACTCAGTCCTAGGTAAACTCTCAACAAAACCGCACACCATATACAGCCTCAAACACACGTTTTCAGATTTGGAGGTGGGGTGGAGCGAGATGAGGAACAAGCTTGAGCAATCTCAGAGGGACCTCCGTCTCTCCCCTCGCGTCAGATTTGCGCTACCTCCCCTTACCCCTTCATTCCTACGTCCGCCTTACTCCCCATCCCCGCTCCAGACCCCAAGCACCCAGGAGACTGGACTGGCGTAAATTTCCTCCTACTTGCGCTGCGGCCCCGGGGGCCGCCTGATGACGTCAGGGTTGAGCGAGGGGGCGCCGCCTCCTGGGTTCCCACCCCTCCTGGCCCTGCGGCCCGGCTTGCCCTTTAAAAGCGCGGGGCCTGCGCCAACCGCGCCACACCGCGGGGACCTGGACGCACAGCTGCTTTCCTGGAGCATCTTTACCTTGCCTTTTATCCACATCTCACTCACCGGTCCAGCCGCCATCCTCTTCTCTTTGCAGATTCCGGCGAGCGGAGCCATGCAGCCGGCCGTGTTTCTCGGCCTCCTGGGAGCGGCGGTGGCGGCCGGTGAGTGGGCTCTGCCGGCTGTTCAGCACCGCGGACAGCGCTAGCCCCGGTCTTCCCGGCCGCTGGGGAACCTTACCTTGTAGATACTGGGGGAGAGGAAGGGTTGCGTGGAAGGTTTCTCCTTCTTGCTTGAGATTCTTAATTTCTGAAACTCTCTGCTTCGTCGTCTGACTTGAAAAAAGCCAGAGGGCTTCCTAGCCCAACCAGAAGAGTCTCAGTCTTTCCATATCTGAGTTTTCTTGTAGATAGAGAGAAACGTACCTGCGCCTCCAAGAAAACCCCACATTTTGTGCTCACTTCTAAAATGTCACGTTCTCTCTACCTGTCTAGAGAGATGTTGCTAAAACCTTAATATGTAACTGGAATTAAGTATTTGTTTGGTTTTTCAAAACCAGAGGACTATGGAGACAAAAGAGTACATGTATTATGATATTACTTGGCACCTGCATAATTTTTTTTATTATTATTTAAACATTATAAGATGAAAGTAAGTCTCGTATGTATATCAGGCATCTTTTTCTTAACATCATCCTCTATATGTGTGTGTTCACATATATGTATGTACAAGTTTAAATTTTTTTATATTTTATAATTCCATTTCTGGAGAGAGGTAATTTCATACCCAAATTCATCCATTTTTAAGTTATGAATGGAAACTGCAGTAGGTATTTTGGCTTTTGTACTCCAGGAAAATAACAATTATAAAATAACCGCAAAGATATCCTTGAAGAAGTTTAAAAAAAAAACCCAAAATATCATTTTAGTCAATTTGGGAGAATGAAATTTTAAGTAGGAGATATTTGACAGTGTCTCTTTATGTGTGGAAGACTATAGGATTAATCTTTCAAACTACTCTGAATCTTGAAGAAATAATCTCTGGATATTTAAAAAAGTGTGTGTGTGTGTGTGTGTGTGTGTGTGTGTGTGTGTGTGCTTGTGCGTGTGTGTATTGAAGTAAAATCACTAGACCATTGGGAAGTAAATATGCTATCATCAGATTAACTGGAGTTTTTCTGTGGCTGTTATAATAACCTCATAGGATATTGTTCTTTTCTGAGATTGCAATTCCTAACTGGAATTGAGGTGTTGCCATCCATGAATATGAAGCTTTCATTGATAGCAATTGCTGGATCCCAAATATAAAGACACAAAATGAAAACCAATGGTAATTTATCTTATTGCAAGCTACACACATTCAGAATTTTCTAACATTCTTGTCACTCTTATAAATTGCCTATAAATGTTCTTAATCTAAAGAAAACTAAATGAGTATTTAGAGTCTTTTCCAGTCAAAAATATTTTCAGAAAGAAATTGCTTAAAGTGCTATAGCTATGCTATACATTGTGCTTTAGACTACAAAACAGTGTCATTTGTGAGACTTATTTAACTATAGTGGTAAAATATTTAGAGCTCCTTTATGCAAGAGAATATTTTAAGAATGGTTCACATTTTAATATCGGCTAAAGTAGAGACATCATTTTTTGAGACATTATATTCTTTAAAAATATATTGAGCTATAATTCACACACCATAAAACCCATACTTTTAAATCACAGATTCTGTAATCACTATCAAATGTCAGAAGTTTTTCATTATCCCAGATAGAAGCCCCTATACCCGTTAGCACTCATTCCCTGTTTCCACCTTCCACAAATGCCTAGAAATGAAACATGGTAGCCTTCAAGCAAAGCTTGCTAATTAACCAAATAACAGGGCTGAGGGAAATCTCAGGAAACCATCTGGTCATTTCCTACCCGTAAGAGTTTCTGGAGGGAGATCCATATCTTTCTACAGTAACTACTGGGCACTCTAAAAAATTAATATGAGTGAAGTAGCTCTGTGATATCTCCATTATACTGGGTAAAATAGTTTCTGCATTCAGATCAGGTTGCTTAACTTTTAAAATTATAGCTGCATTTTTATTCTGGAATCAAACCTTAGTTTGATAGTCTTGTGATATAAAATACTTTGGAAGTTATTCTCAGGTTTATCATACAATATAATTTGAAGGTTTTCTACCATCTGAATACTTCACTTCTATCATAATCTTTGGGCTTTCTTAGGTGCCTCCTGAATCTTAATTTATACTAAAATAAGTTAAAACTACTTTAGAGGGATCAATGGATCTTTAGTTATTACTTTGCTGTCACAGATTCTATTGGAAGAAATATAGTGGAAATAGATGTCTCCCCAAGATGCATAATGCACTTTTATAAGGAGACCTTAGCTCCTTTCCATCAGAAACAGGTCAGAAGAGCCTCGGTCAGAGAAACAGGACTGTCCTGCAATAACAAACATGAGCTATATATCATTTAGAGTGATAAAGAAAAATATTTCTCTCCACCAAAATCTGATGACTGTTAATACTTTGGCTATGTCAGTAGTTAATAAAAGCACATATTTTACATTTGTGTGAAAAAAAGTTATTAGCAAGAAAATGCATTACAAAGAAGTTTTAGTAAAGCTAGATTTTGAAAAGGTAACTTCTAGTTCCTTAGAGGAGTAATTCTCTCAGTTATTTCTTTCTAGAGAATTTTACAGATTCAGGTGCAAAGAATAAGTGCCAGAGTGGGAATGTTCCCAAATAACAGCCATTTGGGGGATAAAATAATGGCCCAGCATACTGGACCCTGGATGCCAAAGGTAGGCCATCTGGATCTTGTCTGAACTAATTTCAGGACGATTGTGGGGTCTTCTTACCTTGTTAACCACTTCTCAGACAGTTTACACATGAATTTAACATCCTGGGTAGCTTTGGACTTCTTGAAACAATTGAAGTAGACCCCAGGCCATGCTTGAAAAAGGAAAATTCAGTAAGGTGAGTACATGAAATAGGTGTTTTATTTCGAGATTGAGCCCTGTGGTCTGTAACTGATTAGACACAGGCAGTTAAAAAGATTTGGAGAGCAAACATTTTGTGAGGAGATGTCAGGTCGCCAGTTAAAAATAAACTGCATTTGAGTAGCTTTCATCTCTGATGTCTGAGAGTTTTGCTCTTGCTCCAGCTAGCTCTTCTCTTGCTCAGGGACCTAGAAGAATTTTCTGCACTGAACTTCTTCAACCATAATAGCAGTTGTCTACTCCAGGGAGTGACAGAAGAACTGTGGAGATGGGCCTGCATGTAAATGCTTTAGTTTCTCCAATGGAAAGGGCTTAGACAAAACAAAGTCAAAATGAAAGATGGAAGAATCAAAGCAGCTTTGAGAGAAAAAAATGGCTTTGGAAAATTAAAAGCATCTGAAACATCTCCTAAGAAGACAAAGGCATTTGAATTGCTGGTTTAAAACAAGCAGAGTCTCATGATATTTAATTTGAATAAATTAAAATTTATTCTTTTAAAATATGCTCATAAGATAGTTGTTTAACACCTATTTGTTCATGTTATTACAGACTCAATGCTGTACTAGTAGAATGAGATCCCTCCCCTGCTCTTTACACACAGCTGCAGACAACATGGGGAAAGGAAAACACAACACTGATACAGATGCATACACAAGTTTGTTCAGGCAAAGGACTGGGGGTAAAGATGAAGTAATTAGTGATGTAACATAACCACAACGATGTCTTCAAACATAAAGTGAGTTTCAGGGGGTTATATTCTTGGGGACAGGAATAGGTAGAGGGAATCACAAATCTTTACCCATTTTGTGTAGACAGAATGGCTGAGGAGGGTGCCCTGGCTTCATTTAAACTAAATTTTAAACTTTTTATTTAAGTATAATACACATTTAGAAAACTGCACAGATCATAAGTACACAGCTTAATGTATTTTTCACTCATTGAGCACATCTGTGTAAGCAGAACTCTGATCAAGAAACAGAATTTTCCAGGGTGCCTGGGTGGCTCAATTGGCTGAGCGTCCAATTCTTGGTTTTGGCTCAGGTCATGATCTCAGGGTCTTAGGATCAAGCCTGGCTTTGGGTTCCATGCTCAGCGGGGAGTCTGCTTGAGAGTCTCTCTTTCTCCTTCTGGCCCTCCCACCACTTGTTCCCTCTCTCTCTTTCTCTCAAATAAATAAGTAAATCTTGGAAGGAAGGAAGGAAGCAAGGAAGGAAGGAAGAAAGAAACCAAACGTTGCCAGTATCTCAGAAGCTCTCCTTTGTCTGTGGTCTGGATTTGAATTATACTGCATATAAGATAGTATTCATTTCCAAATCATATTTAAGATAATGCTAGGGAAAACTGCTGTGTGTGTGTGTGTGTGTGTGTGTCTCTGTGTGTGTGTGTGTGTGTGAGAGAGAGAGAGAGAGAGAGAGAGAGAGAGAGAGAGAGAGAGCGAGCACGCGCGCGCACACTGGGACAATTATGGGTCCTGGACCAATTTTCTTCAACTATTTCCATTCTGCTCAGCTGTGACTCTGGCCTTCTAACCAAATAAGGTACAGGGTGTGGGGGTGATTTTGTGAGTTTAGGGTCCCACAGCTTCCAAAAATCAACTGAAGTGTTCCCATTTCTTTTTCTCCTTCAAAACAGTCAGTTCTGTGCCAGTGGATAACAGGAACCACAATGAAGAATTGGTAAGTTGAATTGGACATCCAGAATCTAGACTTTTACCTAGGCTCTAGATTCTCCCACTCCTTATCATACCAAACCAAACCAAACCAAACAAACAAACAAAATGACAGCAACAGGAAACCTACAATATAGTCTTACAAAGCCAGGTTTTCATCCCCGATGGAATTGGGGGCAGAGAATGTCCCTCCTGCCCTGGGCTCTCACTTCCTTCCTGGATGTCTTTAGTGCACCTAAGGATAGCTGTCATCACCATTTTCCTTCCAACCTGCAAGAAATGGGTGTTTATTTCTTTTCTCTTGTGTAATCTTGACCCAGTGCTATTTTACATTGTTCTGTGGAAAAGTCTCTGAGATTTCACTGTGGTCCTATAAATCTATGCCCCAAGGATCCCACACCAGTACAGGCCACAGAGCCAAGCCTCTTGCTACAGCAGCTCTGGGTTGAGTTGGTCTGTCATCCCAGTGACACAAGCTTTTGCCAATGTGCTGTTGGGTTTCCCCCCAGGTGACTCGGTGCATCATTGAGGTCCTCTCAAATGCCTTGTCGAAGTCCAACACTCCACCTATCACCCCTGAGTGTCGCCAAGTCCTGAAAAAGAGTAAGTGTCCTACACTGTAGGAAATCTCTGTCCCTCAAGTGGTTGGTCCTTCCTCCTGCTTCCTTCACCTTCCAATTTACCTAGAAATGAAAAGGCATGGGGAGGGCATAATGCAATGGGAGGAGTGCAGACCGGACTAGGATCTGGGGAGATAGAAGATAATGACTTCTAGTCCCACTCTGCCACTTCATAGCTATGTGGCTATAGGGAAGGACCTCTTGCCTTTCTGGGCTTATTGTCTCAAAGTAAAATGAGGGAGTTGAACTCAATGATAGCCTTTGAGATAACTATCAGTTCTTAAATTCCTTGGTTCCAGAGTTTGGATTTTTAGAACAGGCTTTCACTTAGGTGGAGGGAAGTGTGGGGAGTGCTCATTTGTGATTAGGTAGCAGGAGTTAAGTGTTCTGGGAATAACGGAAGATAAAAGGATACAAGGAAATCTTATTCTTCTCAGGATGCCTGGGTGGCTCAGTTGGTTAAGATTCTGCCTTGGGCTTGGGTCATGATTCCGGGTCCTGGGATTGAGTCCCACATTGGGCCCCATGCTCAGTAGGGAGCCTCTGCCTGCTGTTCCCCCAGCTTGTGCTCTCTCTCTCTCTCTCTGACAAATAAATAAAATCTTTAGAAAAAAAATTATTCTTCTCTTTGCCTCCTGCTCTTCTGACAGTGAGAAGTTAGAAGCTTGAAGGATAACTTGGGACCTTCTGGCCTCTTTACATGACAGCTTGTTCAGGCCATCTTAATTTAGAGCTGATTAGAATGTGAGGTACTACCAAATGGTGGAGAATTAGAAAGGGGGAGGGTAGAAGCGGAGCGGCCAGTGAGTCAGAGCAGTGAACTTCTGAATCTAGAGTGGGATGCATTCTCTATACAATCAACTTCTCTATACAATCAAGACAAACCTTGAACAGAAAGGCAAGCAGTATCCACTGGGAATTGACTTTGGGATCAGTTTTACAAAACTACGCTGTCTTTTTTATAAATGAAGTCAACCTGAATCAATCAAATCCTAAAACCACTGTTCTCTTCAACACCTTCTCTGCTTTTAATTTTTTAGTTAGGCTGGGAATAGTGGATTCGTTTTTCCTGTCACCTCCAAAATCACTCATTGTAAGATAATACTCTCCTCCTATTGCCACACATAAGCCCTCGTGCATAAAATGGTAAAAATAAGTATTTGCAATTGACCAAAAGAGTAACCTGGTAGGACTCAATCCACCGTTGGGGGCTTCAGGGTAATCACAGATGTGGGGACCTGAACCTCTACAGACCCCATGAACAATGGGAGGAAGCTTCCTTACCAATCCCAGCTTACGCACGTCTTTCCGAATTTCTCCCAAACTTTCTTTTCCAGCCATTACAGGGAATGAATACAGACAGAATGAGTCTTCAGGCAGAGACTAAAGGCAGCTCCTTTGGGAAAACCTGTCTCACTATGTCCTGTCCCCTTCCTTCGTTTACTAGATGGATGCAAAAGTGTGGGGTCTGCCATAGTAGGTCATTGAAGAACTGTGATTGCTTAGGAAGAGCTGTTGAATATAAGGCTCTGCTTGCCTGCCAAGATCAGACTCAGCCTTTAGGCCAGTCATGGCCATAGTGATTCTAGCCTCTGCTTAACACTGACTGTGCCCTGGGGTCTTTTGATGTCTGTTCAGAGACACCCAGGGAAACTGGTTAAAATCAAATGACTCCTGTCTATCAGGAAGGACCCTGGTGACACTCTACCCAGAGAATTATACAATGCTGAGATCTGGAGGGTTTAAGAGCTCCCCCTGGTTGCAGACTCAGACAGCAGCCAGGCCCAGATGGACAGTATAGGGAGTAAGTCAGGATAGGAAGTGACTCACAAACAGGAGGATACTTGTCCTTGGGCAGGGGGTGGGGGTGTGGGAGGCGGGGGGTGGTGGTGGTGATATTTTTCAGGTCTAACCCTACTGTGGAGACTTTGTTATCAGATTTGGATTTTTCAAAAGAAGTTAAAATTTGGATTTGTAAGCAATATCTCTTGGTATTTAAGTATTGCCTCTGAATTTGAAATGACTAAAAATGCTATTTAGGCCAAGCAGACTCACCTCTGGGTTACCACTTTGTGGCTTCTGCCCAGTTCTAGTTTTCTCTCCTGCTGATATGTCTTAAACTGATCAGCAGACTGGTGGAACTTTTTGGCCAGCTGGTTGGAGAAATCTCCCTCCTGCCCCTAGGGCGTCTCCATCTCCATTTCCCATTCTTTCCAGAGCATCAGTGGAGCAAGCATAAACTTGTCAAGTAAATGAGCACTTGGGGAATAGAGGAGAATCATTGTTTTACGGCTTGAAGAGACCTTAGGGAATACAAAGCCCAATTTCTTAATAGGTGCAAGAATCTCCTTGTCCAGGTTAATCTGGTCATCCTTGCAACAGAGAGTTAAGGATGGAAGGTACATTCTCCCCTTTTTTACTTGAACCTAAGGATGAGCTTCAACACCTTGATTTTACAGACTGACAATGACTATGTGTTGCTAATCACAGTCCTCTGATCTCACCTGTGGGGACTTAAAGCTAAATTTAGGAAGAAGTGCCAAGACTCAGGCACAAGCTGGTACAGGGAGCACACATTTAACTGGGAAAAAATAAAAATACTCTGTTCCTGACCAGTAGGCAGTAGGAAAGGGGCGACACAGCCCCCACCCTGGAAAGCTGAGATCTGTGTGATTAGGGTTATGTCAACTGACTCTCTGAATGATGTCAGTATCTGCCCAAAGCCTCCTTGCTCACCTGTGCCTACCTGGATGTCCCCATCTGCTTCAATGCTGCAATGGCTCTTAAAAGACAAAGTCACTGGAGAGGGACTAACTCTCAGGTGTCTGGGTGTGAAGGGTCAGAGATATTTCAGTTGATTCATGAAACATGAGAATGTTATCATGCTAGGCTATGCTCTAAGGAGAGGCACAGACCATCCACTATTTCCTGGACATTTTTACAACGACCAGTTTTTTCCATTTTGCAAATGTCAGTTCAAAATGACTCATCAGTGCCATTCAGTAGAAACATAATGTGAACCACAAATATAATTTCAAATTTCTTAGTGGCCACATTAAAAAAGTAAAAAGAGACAGGAGAATTTAATTTTAATAATTTATTTTTATCCAATGTATATAATATTTACATATACAATAGATTTATTTATTTATAAAGTTTATCATTTTTTTAAGTAATCTTTATACCCAATGTGGGGCTTGAACTCACAACCCCAAGATCAAGAGTCACATGCTCTTCTGACTGAACCAGCCATGTGCCCCCACACCCAATATATTTATAATATATATTATCCAATACATCCAAAATATTATTTCAATATATAATCAATATGAAAAATTGAGATATTTCAATTTTTTTTCATACAAAGTCTCCAAAACCTGGTGGGTGTCTTAGACTTATAGCTCATCTCAGTTTGGACCAGCCACATTTCAAGAACTCAGTAGCCACAAAAGGCTGGCGGCTCCCACAATAGATAGTGGAGATTTGGACCCAGAGCTATGAGAGGCCTTGGTTTCAGGAGTTCTATCCGAACTCAGTGACGTAAGTTGAAATCCAAGCCTTTCCAGCTTGGATCCAATCAGACAATGCTAGCTGCATATCTCCTTTCATGAAACGCCCTTGAATTAAGGAAGGTTTAGTAAAGGAGTTATCGACATTTGGAAAATATAGGAGAGAACACATTCAATTAAAGTATCAATTATACCATCTACTGTTGACTAACGAAACACAAAGATAACTCAATATACTGATCTTCATCCTCAGCATCTGAGAATATGTTGGGCAGATGGGACCTGAGTGATGGAAGAAACGGTTCTTTCTACAGCTGTGCAGTTTTCTTGGGGAAGAAATATACACCCTTCTTATCACCAGTTACTAAGTTATATTGTCACCGATACAGTGAGTCTACACAGTGAATTGGATTTAAAAGGCTGATAAACTAATAATTTAACATTTTAAATCCTCCTTTGAATCCTGATACTTCCTATTTTGGCTATTTAACTTATTTAGCTGGATTCTAGTTAGAGCTATTCACATAGTGCTAATTTTTTAAAAAAGATTTTATTTATTTATTTGACTGAGAGAGAGAGAGAGAGAGAGAGAGAGAGAGAGAGAGAGAGAGTGAGAGAGGGGTTACAAGCGGGGGGAGTGGGAGAGGGAGAAGCAGGCTTCCCGCTGAGCAGGGAGCCCAAAGCAGGGCTCAATCCTGGGATCATGACCTGAGCCGCAGGCAGATGCTTAATGACTGAGCCTCCCAGGCATCCCCAAATAATGCTAATTTTTTAATCCTTACTTAGAGCAAATATGGAAAGAAGNTGAGAGAGGGGTTACAAGTGGGGGGAGTGGGAGAGGGAGAAGCAAGCTTCCCGCTGAGCAGGGAGCCCAAAGCAGGGCTCAATCCTGGGATCATGACCTGAGCTGCAGGCAGATGCTTAATGACTGAGCCACCCAGGCATCCCCAAATAATGCTAATTTTTTAATCCTTACTTAGAGCAAATATGGAAAGAAGGGTCCCTAATTGTGTCTCTCTGAGTCTCAGTGTCTTTGTTTGCAAAAAGGGGAGACTGAATTAGATGAATTCTAAGGTTTCTTCTGATTCTAAATTCTAACATTTCACAAATCTCTATTTGGATTTTAATTTGATCATTAATAGTACCAGTGAGAGGGGCACCTGGGTAGCTCAGTTGGTTAAACATCAACCTTTGGCTCAGGTCGATCCCAGGGTCCTGGGATCAAGCCCCGCATCGGGCTCCCTGCTCTGTGGAGAGCTGCTTCTCCTTTCCTCTCTGCTCTCCCCACTGCTTGTGCTCTCTCTCATTCTCTCTCTCAAATAAATAAGTAAAAACTTTTAAAAAAATAGTACCAAGGATAAAATAGAGTTTTTTATTAGAGATAAACAGAGCCAAGGAGCTTTCATACCATGTTCTTTTAAAATGAATCTGAGTATACTTTTTATTAACTTAAAAAATTATCCAAGTAATTCAGGTCCTTTGGTTTTGTAGTGATCACTGATGGCTGGTGCTTGTTGAACCACAAGCAATTCTGAAGTTCTTTATTTTCTTTATTTTCATGCTTCTTTATTTTCATTATAGGTAGAAAAGAAGTCAAAGATGAAGAGAAAAGTGAAAATGAAAATACACGGTTTGAAGTAAGATTGTTAAGAGACCCAGCTGATGCCTCAGAAGCCCACAGGCCTTCTGGTAGGGAGGAAGCAAGATCTCCAGGAGAGGAGGACACCCAAGGCCCCACAGTGGCAGACACAGAGGGAGGTGGACACAGCCGAGAAGGAGCAAGCGAACTCCAAGGGGACCTCTACCCCTCTAACAGCCAAGTGTCCAAAGAAGCAAAGCCACGCCATTCTGAGAAAACCGAGGAAGAGGACAGGAAGGAAGAACAGGGGGACAAATATCAGAAAAGGGAGGATGGGAAAGATGGAAGTGAAGAAAAAAACCTGCAAGAGCTAGGAGAGACACAGAATGCCTTTCTCAACAAAAGAAACCAGGCTACAGCTAAGAAAAAAGAGGAGTTAGAGGCCAGATATGGTCTACACTTTGCTGGGCCCCCTGAAGAGAAGACACACAGCCGGGAGAGGAACAGCCAGGAAAGTGGAGAGGATACAAGAAGCCAGGAGAAACGCCCTCAAGAGTCTAAAAGCCAAGTTGGGAGCCAGGAAGAATCTGAGGAAAGTGAGGAAGATGCTGAGCCTGATATAGACAAACGACGCTGGAAGCCAAGACACCACCACGGGAGGACCAGGCCTGACAGGTCCTCTCAAGAAGGGAAACCTCCCTCTGAGGAAAGGGGACACCTCCCTGAGGAATCTGACGAGTCAAACGTGGGCACAGTTAGTTTAGGGGAAAAGAGGGACCGCCATCCAGCCCACTACAGGGCCTCAGAGGAAGAACCTGAATATGGGGAAGAAGTGAGGAGTTACCAGGCTATCCAGGCTCCCAAGGATCTGGAGCAGGGACGATATGGGGGCAGAGGAAGTGAAGAGTACAGGGCTCTGAGACCTCCCAGTGAGGAGAGCCAGGAGAAGGATAAGAGAAATCACCCCAGCTCAGAGCTTGACAACACAGCACAGGGATATAATGAAGAAAGTGAGGAAGAGAGGGGCCGTGAGGGGGGATACCACCACAGAGCCAGGGGAGGGGAACCAGGTACATATCCCATTCCAGACAACAAAGAAGAAAAAGGGTTCTTGGGTGAAGGACACCACCGTGTCCAAGAAAACCAGATGGACAAGGCAAGGAGGCACCCACAAGGCGAATGGAAAGAGCAGGACAGAAATTACCTCAACTATGGTGAGGAAAGGGGTGAGGAAGAAGCCCAAGGGAAGTGGCAGCAGCAGGAGGACCTAGAAGACGCTACAGAGAGCAGGGAGGAAGCTAGGTTTCAAGGCAAACAGTATGCTCCCCCTTACATCACTGACAAGAGGAAGAGATTAGGGGAGCTGCTGAACCCATACTATGACCCTTCCCAGTGGAAGAGCAACCGTTTTGAGAGGAAGGACAACATGGATGACAATTTTCTTGAGGGGGAAGAGGAAAATGGGCTGACCTTGAATGAGAAGAATTTCTTCCCAGAATACAACTATGACTTGTGGGAGAAAAAGCCCTTCGAGGAGGACGTGAATTGGGGATATGAGAAGAGAAATCTCTCCCCCAGACTGGATCTGAAAAGGCAGTATGACCGAGTGGCTGAATTGGACCAGCTCCTTCACTACAGGAAGAAGTCAGCTGAATTTCCAGACTTCTATGACTCTGAGGAGCAGATGAGCCCACGCCATGCAGCAGAGAATGAAAAGGACAGGGCTGGCCAGGGAGTTCTGACAGAGGAAGAGGTACAGTGTGGGGCTTTTGTTTAAAATTAAGATGGTTAATGTTAATATCTTCAAGACTATCTGAAAGAAATGTGGAGAAACTGGTGGGAATTAATGACCATGAGGATACAGCCCTCGTAAGAGAATGCCAACAACCTCGGCTTGAGTTCCGTTGTCCATAGCCCTGCCCACTTACCCTACTGCAGTGCTTCTCAACCTTGGCTGCATGTTGGAATCACCTGGAGGGGTTGAGTAATTAGCGACATTTGGGATCCACCCCCAGGGATTCTGTCTCTTTGCTGCTGGGTGCTACTTGGGCATCAGGATTTTTCCAAGCTTCCAGGTGGTTTCAGTGTTCAGCCAAGGTTGACAATCACTCTTTTGGTGTCTTCTTGGTCATTTAACTTTTCATCACTATTTCCCAGGCTAAGAAGGAACAGATGATATAGAAATTAGTTGCTTTAGTCTATCTTTATCAGCTACTGGACTATAAAAATTCATTTACGTCTCAGAGAGTTAACATGATCAGAATCGTACCTGCCTAAACAATGATTTTTTCCTAATATTGAATTATGCTGGTTGGCATTTCTCAAACTTGAACATGCATTAGAATCTCAAGAGATTCCTAGCCTTCCGAGTTTCTGATTGAGTAGGTCCTAGGTGGGGCCCAAGAATCTGCATTTCTGGTAAGTTCCCTGGTGATGCAGATGTTTCTGGTCAGGGGACCACACTTTGAGAACCACAGACGTAGGGTGTCTCATATGGCTTCTAACATAACAAAAATTCCCTTCTGTTCATACTCCCTCAAACCACAAGAAAATAAATTGATCTGGGACCTCATGCCTCCACTTCTCTGTATTTTCTAGGAAAAGGAACTTGAGAACTTGGCTGCGATGGATCTGGAACTACAGAAAATAGCTGAGAAGTTCAGTGGTAACCGAAGGGGCTGATGGCCATTGGAGCAAAGGGAAGTTTTAAGAAGCAGCCCTCACATTATCTATTTTCCACCATTTCACTGAAAGACACCATTAATTTACCCAAAAGTGGAAAGTAGAATTTGCTGTTCATTCAGTGTTTGACACAATTGGAAATGCTTTAGTTTTTGCCAGAATGCTATTGAAAATATGAATAGCATGACTTGTAGCATATCCTTTCTTGAAAAATAGACATATTAACATGCTCGTGACAATGACTGTGCTGTCATCCTTGAAATAAAAAATAAATCTGTCTTGGTTTGAAATAATAAGAGTCACCTAAGGCCAAAGTTTCATGTTCTTAGCTTCCTTTGGGCTAACAGGGAAGAGTGTGATTTTCAAACCCATTCTTTAAAGTAAAATTTAAAAGACAGCACTAGGATTTGTTGGTCTTTGGATGCAGAATGGGAAAAAAAAAACAAAAAGCAAAACTTTGAAGTAAAAGAATGTCCAGGATATAAAGCGAAAGAGTACAGGAAAAGACATCTGTTCCCCCAGGGTAAAGAAAGGTTATTAAATAGACTTGAAGAACCTATTTCAAAAATGACCATAAGACATTTACTTTTTAAATCCTATTATCTGGAAAGCTCTGGGAGTAGCCAGCCACGGGTCATTTTTCAGCACTAAGGAGGAGAAAGTCTGGATAACTGGGAAGAACTCTAGACCGGGAATCAGAACATGAGGGCTGATCCAGACAGATCTGTGGACCCTGAGGGCCTGTCTCATTTCTACTGTGTAAGAAGACGGGGCTCTGGCTCTATTACTAAGTAGCTATATGACTTTGGACAAGTTGCTTTCCCTTTCTGGACCTCAGGTTCATCAGTAAAATAAGGATACCTGCCCCATTAGGTCGTTATGAGGATAACGAGTATGCAAAACACTTAGAACAGTGCCTGGCATATGGCATGGTGCAGGAAATGTTGGCCCCTGCCATTATTAACCCCTCAGCTAGCTTCCTACGCCAAGACAGGTGGAAAGTGTCCTCTTCTCCTTCCTTTTACCTGTCATCTCATCCCTCACCAATGGTGCCTACCAAGGGATTGAGCCCCAGGTGCCATAGCAGTGAGCTGCTTGGTAATATACCCTTTCGAGGCAGTCTTTATCTCCCTGTCCTATTTCTTTTGTTTTTTAATTACATATAATGTATTATTTGCCCCAGGGGTACAGGTCTATAAATCATTAAGCTTACACATTTCACAGCACTCACCATAGCACAAACTCTCCCCAAAGCCCATAACCCAGCCACCCTATCCCTCCCCCCTCCCCCCAGTAGCACTCAGTTTGTTTTGTGAGATTAAGAGTCTCTTACGGTTTGTCTCCCTGTCCTACTTTTTTTTTTTTAAGATTTTATTTATTCACTTGAGAGAGAGAAAGAGAGCACAAGGAGGGGGAGGAGCAGAGGGAGAAGCAGGCTCCCCACTGAGCAGGGAGCCCGATGTGGGGCTCAATCCCAGGACCCTGCGATCATGACCTGAGCCAAAAGCAGCTGCATAACCAACTGAGCCACCCAGGCGTCCCACCCTGTCCTACTTCTTACTGGTAACTTCAACTGGTATTTCCTAGAATCACCTCCCAAATAAACAGCTTGTCCCCAATTCCTTATTTCAGGGTCTGCTTCTGGAGGACCCCAACCTAAGAAACCATCCAAAGCTAAGCTTGTATTATGGCAAATATATTTAATGCACTGCCATTTTAACCCTTTGTGTTACCACATCTTGATCCAAGTTACTAAGAAATGCTTGACACATTGCAATAGACACGTCTCTCCTTTTTTCTACTGCAGCTCAGCAGAAAACAAAATCACTTCCTAATAAAGAGGATTCAAGGGCCCAAGATGAATAGGGATTTACTCACTGGATAAGGGAAGGCAAAACACTGCAATGCACCAAATGTTAGCCTGGCAAGTGACACACACACGGGGCCTGCTCATGAGAAGCCACTGGCTGCTGGCAGGTGGAGCATAGCACTACATAGTCCTGGCCTCCTGGTGATGTCCTGTGCAGTAGCACATCCTTTTGGTTTAATTTGCAAACACTTCAGGGCAGGGCAATGTGTAGGCACAGATGACCTATCGAGGATATGGGAGACATTCAAGAAATCCCACCTGACCCATGGTGCCAGCAAAGTGCAATTAGGATCTCTGGGGATGCCATGCCACCATTTCTTTAAGACAAACACAAGGACTACCCAGGCCATGATTTTCTCCTCTTTTGATCAAAGTAATGTATGTTGATGGCAAAACATCAAGTAGTCCTGAAAGGCATATAGTGGGTTGAACTGTGTCCTCCAGAATGATATGGTGAAGACTTAACCCCTGGCACCTGTGAGTGTGACCTTATTTGAAGATAGTCTCTGCAGATGCAAACAAGTTATGATGAAATTGTTAGTGTACCCATATCCAATATGACCAGTGTTCTTAAAAGAGGAGGGAAATGTGGATAGATGTAGAGGACAATGTCATGTGAAGACAAAAAGATAGAGGGAAGATGGTCACATGAAGATGGTGGCAGAGACTGAAGCTGGGATCAGCAGAAGCTAGAAGAGCAAAGAAAGATTCTCCCCTAGAATTGCTAGGGTGAAAACAGCCCCACTGACACCTTGATTTGGAACTTCTGGACTCCAGGCCCATGAGACAACATATTTAATTCTCCCCTCTGGGATACTAGCAGGTACATCCTCAATTACTGGGGATCACTAAGAACAAAGACGGTGGCTTAGACAATCACAAAGGTTTTTTTGGGGGGGGGAGATGCGCAGAGGGAGAGAAAGAATCTTAAGTAGGCTCCATGCCCAGTGCAGAGCCTGATTTGAGGCTCTTACAGCCCTGAGATCATGACCTGAGCTGAAATCAGGAGTTGGGTGCTTAACCAACTGAGCCACCCAGGCACCCCGACAATCACAAAGGTTTGGCCGACAACCAGGAGCTCAGACTGAGCTGATTGGTGAGGCTTATCTCCTACACAAGACCAAGACAGGGAGAGGTTGCTGTCATATCCAATAGGTAAGCACCAACATACAGAGTGAAGAAAAAATAAACAGAGGAATGTGTTCCAAACAAAAGAACAAGATGAATCTCCAAAAACAGATCTTAATGAAACAGAGGTAAGTGATTTATCTTACAGAGAGTTCAAAATGATGGTCATAAAAATGCTCACCATGGTCAGGTCATGAACAAAGTGAAAATTTCAAAAGACAGAAAATATAAGTAAGTACCACAAATAAATCACAGAGCTAAATAATAGAATAAGTGAACTAAAATATTCAATATAGGGGTTCAACAGCAGATAGATGAAAGAGAAGAAAAGATCAATGAACTCAAAGACTGGACAGTGGAATTCATCCAATGAGAGGTGCAAAAAATTTTTAAAAAACAAAAAAGAGTGAAACTGTTAAGGGACTTAATGTGACACCACTAAGTGGACAAACATATGCATTATCTGGGTCCCAGAGGAATGAGAAAGTGGCAGAAAAGTTATTTAAAGAAATAATGGCTAAAAACTTCCCTAACCTGGAGAAAGAAACAGACATCCAGATCCAAGAAACCCAAAGAGTACCAAATAAGATGAAGCTACACTGAGACACATTATAATTAAATTGTTAAAAATTAAAGATACGGAGACTCTTAAAAGGAGCCAGAGAAAAGCAACTTGTTACCTACAAGGGATCCCCTATAAGACTACTAGTGGATTTTTCAGCACAAATTCTTGTCAGAAGTGGGATGATATAGTCAAAGTGCTGAAAAAAAACCCAAACACTGCCAATTAAGAATACTCTACTTAAGAATACTCTAAGCTGTCCTTCAGAATGGAGAGAGAGTTTTCCAGACAAAAAGCTGAAGTTCATCACCACTAGACTAGCCTGACAAGAAATGTTAAAGGGAGTTCATTAACCTAAAATGGAAGCTACTAATCAGGTAATTGAAATGAAAATAGTATAAAACTCACTGATACATAAATTCAGAATGTTGTAATGGTGGTGGGGAAATCACTAATAATTCCAGTACAAAGGTTAAAAGATAAAAGGATTAAGAATAACTGTAAATACAATAATTTGTTAATGGATATACAATATGAAAAAAGTTAATTGTGCAATCAAAATCATAAAACACAGGGCGTATAAACATATAGACCTTTCGTATATGGATATATATCTGAAGGAAACAAACTCAGTATCTCAAAGAGGTATCTGTACTCCCATGTTCACTGCAGCATTATTCACAATAGGCAAGATATGGAAACAACCCAAGTGTCTGTCAGTGAATGAATGAAGATGTGGTATCTATACACAATGGAACACTACTCAGCCATGAGAAGGAAGACCTACCAATTGTGACAACTTGGATACCCTGAGGGCATTGTGCTATGTGAAATAAGCAAGACAGAGAAAGACAAATATTGTTACTTGTATGTGAAATCTAAAAAAAACCAAACTCATAAAAATGGAGAGTAGAATGGTGGTTGCCAGGGGCTGTGTGTTGGGCGGGGTGGTTACTGAGGAGATATCCGTCAAAGGGTATAAACTTCCAGTTATAAGATGAGTAAGTTCTAGAGATCTAATATATAGCACAGTGATTATAGTTAACAATACTGCATTATATACTGGAAGTTGCTAATAGAGTAGATCTTAAACATTCCCACCACAAACAGAAATGGTAATTATGTGATGGGATGGAGGTGTTAGCTAAGGCTATGGTGGTAATCACTTTGCAATATATAAATATATCAAATAACAAGTTATATACCTTAAACTTACATGATATTGTCTTTTTTTAAAGATCTATTTATTTTAGAGAGGGAGAGAGAGCACACACATGAGCGGGGGTGGGGACAAGGGCAGAGGGAGAGGGAGAGAGAATCTCGAGCAGACTCCCCGCTGAGGGCAGAGCCTGAGGCAGGGCTTGATCTCAGGACTCTGAGATCATGACTTGAGCCAAAACCAAGTCAGAGCATCTGGGTGGCTCAGTGGGTTAAGCCTCTGCCTTCAGCTCAGGTCATGAGCTCAGGGTCCTGGGATCGAGCCCTGCATCCGGCTATCCGCTCAGCAGGGAGCCTGCTTCCTCCTCTCCTTCTGCCTTCCTCTCTGCCTACTTGTGATCTCTCTGTCAAATAAATAAAATCTTTAAAAACAAAACAAAAAAACCCCAAAAGTCAGATGCTCAACCAAGCCACCCAGGTGTCCCAATTTACACGTTATGTCAATTATAATTCAATAAAGCTGGGGGGGGGGTCCTTCACACAGCTTTAGTGTACCTCCAAGCTAAAAAATCACCTAACTGGCACTACTGTATATTTCCAAGTATCCTAAACCAGTGAAGAAATAAGATGGACATCACAAAATGAATTTTTTTTTGATTGCCACTCCTTAAAGTGTTATTTCACATAACTCTCCAGGTGGCTTGATGTCCAGAAGTCATAGAATTATCCATTCATCTGCTCCAAAGGTGGATGTCCACTTTACAAACAAGACAAAAGCATCATGTATTTTGCCGCACTCGATGTGAGTGCACACACAGGAGTGTTTCTCAAGCAGTGGTCCCTGGGCCAGCAACATCACCTGGAAACTTCCTAGAAATGCAAATCTTCTGCCCCACCCCAGATCTACTGAATCAGAACTTGGAGGTGTTAAACAATCCAGATTTAATAAGCCCTCCAGGAAATTCTGGCACACACTAAGTTTTCAAATTATTGAATTAAGCATCAGTCCTCAAAGATGAAGTAAATTATATACAAGAGAAAAAAAAAATAACACCGGTTAACTTTTGCTGCTGGTACATGAGATGAGTTCACAAGTCAGCTCCAGGGGAGGCTACATGGGCACACAACACCCTGGTAGTGCAAATGTCCAGAATGAATGAGATGGGCCTTGAAAACTGGATGAATTCCAAGGAGAGGATTTAAACAACAGCAATCAGTGGAGACCAGCCACTACTGAATCCAGTCTGTGCACATGTGTTCTCCTTGACAAAACGTGACTGTTGTATGTGGGTGATGAATGTTTGCAAGGACATGTTCAGTGAGGTGTCAGTTTGGGCCCGTTTTCTTATACGTGTCACAATCAGCTGAAAGCCAGTGAATGCGGTGTCACTGAACCCAACATTAATGTAAATCAGACGGATCATAATAGGAAACACTTTTATTCTTTAAAAGCCATTGTTTTAAGAAAAAGGAATCAAAACTGTACTTGTTGGTAATCACATTGACCATTATCAGGATAGTACATGCTATTAGGAAAATGTAATTTCTTTTTTTCCGAGATGCTCCTTGCTAGATGATCAGCATCTATGCTATAATGTTGTGAACGATACACATTATGAGCACGTTTAGTGAGCAAGACAAGAGCCACGGCTTACTCTAAATACTTTCCTTGGCTGCAAATGACCAAATTCAATTATATGTTTTCAGAGCTTAGAAAGACTAACCACCTAATCATGCCAGAGCTCAACAAACCAGCATTAATAATCACCAAAAAAGGCACTTTAAAATACATTTGACAAGGAGTGACACTAATGCAATGAGAACTGGTCTAAGCCCTGCACTAAACTTTGTCATAGATCATATAAATAGTACATTCTCTGTTTCCATATGTATATATAAATATATATGTGTGTATATACCAACAACCATAAACACATGTGTGTATCTCTATAAGTCTCTGGATGGGGGGAAAAAAACCTTTGCTGCTTCCTTTAACTTAATGGAACACAAAAACTCTAGTCATTTCACTCAGAACAAAGAAGAGGAGATGGCAAATTAACTCAAAAAAGTACCCTACTACACCTTTGTGTATTGACAAAAAAAAGCAGTACAATAAATACTTAGAACTTTCCTAAGTTGTCAACTATCAAAATAAAAAAATCTAGTGTTTTAAAAAAGTTTATTCCACTGGAGGGAACAGGGAGGATATTTTTGGTACTGTAAATCTCATACACTCACACATCCATATTGCTTAGGTTGAAGAGAGTGGAATGAACACAAGAAATCTCTTCCACAAATTCTTTCTTTCAGTACCCAAGTTTTAGATATGTTGTGTTATTCCACTTAGCTTAACGTATAAACAAAGTCTTGTATAAAGATATTTTTAGGATGTCTAAATTCTCAAGATATTTTCACAGAGTACCAAAAGTACTTAGAGGATTTTTGTGAAATCAACAGAATTGGCCATATATACCAGTCTACTGCATACGCCCCAGGCTTGGGTGTTTTGGTTCAATGTTCTGACAGACCAAATTTATCTGTGCCAGAGGTGGACAAAAGGCTTACTTGTCCTTCCCAGGAACAAGTGTGTAGACGTACTCTTAGAAGATGAGAAAACAATCAGTGATGGCATTTAAAGTTTAATTACTAACTGTATAACGCCTGAGGACAAAAATCAGAGCAATTTTTGAAAGGTTAAGAGTCAGACTCCGGGCATTTCCGTTTTTTAGCGGCTGGCTCTTCAGTCTTGTGTGATTCTAAAGTGACTGCGTTGGATTTGAGACTGGGGTCGGCTTTGAGGTTATCCATGGCAACAGTGAAGCCTGAGAGAAGGTACCCCCCACCTCCACTCATCAGTAGTTTGGGATGACTTCGATCTGGCAAAACCTAATCAAGACAGAAAGACATTCATGTTTTCCTAAGCAGATAAAGCACATGCTAACAATACACATGCCAGAAATCAGAATTTTAGATGACAGAGATTCTCTTGAAGATTTAATCCAACCAATTCCTAAAAAGCTCCTTCCTTCACATGATAGTGCAGGTAAAAGTGTAGAAACTGGTTTAAATGATTTTCTTTTGAAAAATAAAACTGAAGCTGCTGCTCTCAAACCTGAGGCAAGTTTCTAGTGGCAAACGAGCAAATGTCTGCGTAGTACTCTGGGCCTGTGCACAGCTTTCTTCTTACTGGCTGTAGGAAGCTTCATGGCCAACAGTGGAGCTTGGGTCCACAGAGAAGTAGCTATTAGACATACATCCATAGTTTCCCTTCCCTGATACCTTGTTAACTCCAACAAAATCTCTTCTCTGCTGTTACCATAGCTCAAGAAGATGACTGCCATGAAGGGCAGGCTCCGCTCAGGGCCTTGAGTATCCTGGATTAAGGCAGTACGATGTCCAAGCAGCAGGTCAGGGCCTGTGGCAGCCATTGAGGTACTCCCTCAGATCTCCCCTCAAGAGGGAACTGGCTGTGAGTTTGGGCAGCAGAAAGCCTCTAGCTGCTGCTCTTTTGGGATCCTCTGCAGCATTCACAACCAGGAAGGCCATGGGCTGCTCCAAGTTGATTACTGAGCATGGGTACCCAGGACCGCAATATTTCTGCCCAATACAGGGCTCCTTTATTGGGCAATCTTTGCTCTGGGGTTCCCCATCATCCTTGCTGAGACTTTCTGAAGGTAGCACTGCAGGCTCTTCCTCCCCATCTTCCTTTCTCTGCCTTCTTTTGTAGCAGTCAGACCTCCACCACGATCTGAGGGCTTTCCCACCTGACCTGCTCCCTCTCTTTCTCATCTTTCAGAGGCATCTTCCCCCATAAATTCCTTACACTTCTAATTCCATCTTAGTGTATGCCTTCCAGAGGACCTGAACTGGGACCCACCAGTAAATCCTGAAAATTTGCTGTGAAGACATCTCAGCAGAGAGGGGAGAGTCACTTTCTTATTGGCCTAGGGATTTTGCTATTATCAGTTATTCCCTCCACAATGATCTTGCAGCCTAGGAGAAACACGAACCACAACTGCTTGCATTTCAAGTGCCTCTGGACTGGAGTTACAGAGTGACAGACTCTGACATGAAGGAGGAAAAAGGGTCAGGAAAAGCCAGGGCCCTTTGAATTACAGGCAGGAGATTCTTTCATCTCTGTGGACGGAAATAGGGGCATCTATTTAACAACTTCTGGCACCACTGCAGAGAGCCAGTGGCTCAGGAGAGCAGCTCCCTGGAACCAACTGGAAGAACACGTACCTGGTAATTCCTGAGCCAGGTTTCCGACAGCCTGAGGTTGATGACCCCACCTCTTTCCCGCAGTTTTGTGTAGCATTCCAACAGAGGCTAAAGGCATAAACAGAATTCTGTTAAGAATGCCTTTGAGGGCTGCAATTTGAGTATTAACACACAGATGCAAGAACTCCCAGCCCTTCCATTTCAGCATTACCTCTTTATACTGACAGTAGGCCACAAATGGTCTTGAAGGAGCCACGAAGTCCAGCAAAGACAGCAGGAGTGGAGTGGGATGGAAACGACTAGCAACAATTAAACTGCAAGGAAAACATTAGACAAATTATTTCTCCACTCGGTACGGCAGAGCACAGATTTTAAAATGCATTTAAAATGACCATCTACTGGTGTGCCTGGGTGGCTCAGTCGGTTGAGTGTCTGCCTTCGGCTCAGGTTGTGGTCCCAGGATCCTGGGATCAAGGCCTGTGTTGGGCTCCCTGCTCTGTGGGGAGCCTGCTTCTCTCTCTTCCTCTGCCACTACCCCTGCTTGTAGTCTCTCTCTCTCAAATAAATAAATAAAATCTTCAGAAAAAATGGTCATCTATGCATTCATTTGCCATGACTCACACAAGGAAGAGCTTTAAATGCATCATTCTACAAATTCCCCCCAAAAATAAAATCATGTGTTTCTATGAAACACAAAATGAATTAAAAGCTCTCTTGGTGCTTGGCAACTCTAAGTACCATTTAATGACATTCTTTAAAAAAAAAAATCACCTGGAAACAAATCCAACATTGTAATTCTGGCTTTGCAGATATCAGAATCTATGTCTCCTATCAGATTTTCCTTAGCCTTTACCACTAGCCAGAGTGATAACAATTTGAATGGCCCACCACCTGCATATGGCAGCACTACACAGACTCATCTGATACACTATCACTGGAGACACTTCAAATTTATTCTAAAACTCTGAAACCAGCACAATTTCCCACATCCACCAGATGCAGCCTCCTCTCTTTAAAAACCCAAGATAGAATCATCTCTGCCCCCACTATAATCAAAGCAGACACACAAAGAATTGTTTGAAGCACAGTCCATGGGCACCCAGATATCTGTATTCCTTCATCAACGCACCCGTCTGAGTTTCTTTCACTCAGCAGAGCAGCAGCCTCTAAATGTCTTTTCCTTTGCTCTTCTTGTCTCCTCTGCTTTTCCTGAATCTTCAAGAAGAAAAAGAAGAAAGTAATGTACTGAGGTCATTCAGTCAGGTTTATGGAAATGCTAGTCTGTCAAAACATTTCAACAGTATTTATCAACCTGGACTAAAGCAACAGAAGGCCATTCATGAGGAAGCTAGAAACACACAAACCCGTTTGTTATAGAACCATCAGGAAGCTACCTATACAATGCTTCTGGATTCCAAAGCTCCATCCCAAAGAATACATCACGCATGTGTATACACCCACACACACATTTTCTCCATCTGTTTTGGTATTTATTATCTCGGGCACTGATGCTCCAAAGCCAAACCAAATCTCAGTGCCAAATGAAACGCTGAGGGGAATATTATGAAGGTAGGGGGACTCTTAACACTTACATAATCCTTTTTGCTTCCTCTCTCTTTAGGCTCCTTATATTCTGGATCTTGAGAGACAATTTCCATTGTTTCCTGTTCTGGTGGGTGATGGCTCTCTTGGGCTTCTGCCACATTGTCTTCATTCTCCTGTTCCGAAGTCTGTTTTTCCTCCAGGGTGCCATTACTTTCTTCACCTAAAGCACCGTCTTTAGGCTCTGAAGATAACATCTCCGCAGAAAATGTTCCATTTAGGAGACTGTCCACTTTGTTGAGTGGGAAATCATAAAGACCACTGAGGAAAGATTTGGGAAATCCAAAACACGCTGTTGCTGCCCGAACAGGTCCACCTCCAGGATACAGCTGAATAATGGAACCAAAACCTGAAGAGATTAAAAAAATAAACACCTGCTCAATGGAGGTGATTCTAGATTCAGCAAACCCTCCAGGTCCTCCACAGTTAGAAGACTGAAGGTCTCTACTCTTTGCAGGGGCTGCAGGATGATGTAGCTCCCCCTGGCGGTCTGTTCAGCCTATGAATATTCCCAATGAAGGAAATACAATTCCAGAACACATGAACCTCCACATGACACTATGGTAAAACGCTGCAAATCTGGCTGTTATGTGATTGGTGACTGGCTCTCAGCTTTCCCCCAGTCCAATCCTCAATCAGGGCAGTAAAAAGTTCTTATCTGCCACAGGGTTAGAGAGAGGGCAGGCAAACCAGTCAGTGTGTGTGTTCCTCCAGGACAAAATATACCCCTCGTAGTCTTCTCATCCAATCCCCTCAATTCAGGCCAATAAAATGAGAACCAGCTATCCAAGAATTTACTGAAACCACTGTCCTGAAGGTCCAAGCCAGCCAAAGGCTTCTTAAACATCCCCACTGATACTGAAGTTGGGGAAAGGGCAATTGCCATCCAGCGGTACTGACGCAGCACTGGCTGGGAGATGTAGACTCTGTAGGAGGTCCCAGGGACTAGGGCGGTGCAAGCCCACGCAAGCCATTTCGTGAATCTTGCAGTAATTCAGTCTCACTTTCTGTGCACTTGAACTTTTAGGCTCTCCTACTCATGTCATAGTAGTGCTCTAATGAACCTAAAAATGGCAAATCTTACCTCCCATCCGTTCCATCATTGCACCCAGCACCAAGCCTGCACAGGTTTCCATTACAATCATTTTATTGCCAGCACGGACATTTCCCAACGTCAACATCTGGGCTAGTGTATCATATCTCATGTGGCTAAGGAAAAAAGAATGATTTGTTTATTTTTAGCTAGGCAGAGCCAGCTATTTTAATCATTTTTTAAGTTTTGTTTGTTTATTTCATAAAAATTATATAGATAAGATTATAGATTGCTTCGGAGGCAACAGTAAAAAGAACTTACAACTCATGAGGTAGGAGGACACTTTATGCAGGTGAGCAAGTTTTTCATTTTACTTAAAATCATGACTTTTCTTAAAGACATATTTTCCCCCAATTATACTTTTGAAAGGAAACAAAGCGTACTTAATTTTTCCAGGTTCTCTTGCATAATACATAATTGAAAGAATGCGGGTAGATGGCTTCACAACAGTAATGATGGCTTCATACCTGGGGGAAGGAAAAAGAAGACATCAGTTTTTAAAAACTGGCTTAAAAATACTTAATTTTTAATAATAAACATTTTATAGATCTATAAAGATCTAATACTTTCATCATTTCCTAACAAAATCCACTTACTTCTTTTTCTTCTTTTTTATATATTTATCTTGAGCAAATTCTGTCTTGTCCCGGAACGTTGTACTATTTTCAATTAACTGCTGAACTATTTCCTATAAGAAAAGGAGCAAGCAGATTTCCTGAAACTTTATTTCCACTGAAATGATAACTTCAAAGGTTTCTTACCCTAGAATGTATCCAAAGGTCTGATTTTCCAGTCCCCTTTCCACAGAAGTCCAAATGAATACGCTATTTTTTTTTACACTATCTAGAACTTGTATTAAAATACAAGTACTCTGTAACCGTACTTAAAACGGTTAAAAAAAAAAACAAAAACAGAGCTACATAATAAAGGGAGAAGGGATGAAAGGAAACTGTCCTTTCTGAAGACAATGACTGGCTGAAAACATTACTGAAAATGAACCAAGTTAAGCTCTGATATGCACTAAGTTATTAAATTCTCTTTTGCTAATAGTATCGGTTATGTCACTCACTTACATTCCTGTACACAAGAAATGAAATCTTTGATCTACTGAATGGCATGTATGTGTCAAGCTATTTCTAAGAGAAGAACAGTATTTTTACATTTCACCTTAAGTAAATCCTGCTTTGAAATCCAAGCAGTTTCCTCAATACCGAACAAAAACAAAACACGACATCCTTTGAACATTACCTCTCCTTTAATGCCTTTGTCCTTTAAAGCTTTTATGTCATCTTGAGTAAGTTTCTGAGATTTCCCATCATCAATTATATTTCGATTATCAGTGCCTGCTTCTTTGGTCTCTAAGGAAGGAAATTGCTTAATGACATTGATGAACTGCAATTATGTAAAATCTTTCTTCTTCTAAGTTCATATCCAAATCCAGCCCATTTTGTATATGCTCTGGTCGCCAACAACCTTTTCAGACCTCATTTCTTGGCCGGTGCTTCAGCCACACTGCTCTTCTGTTCCTTAAGCACACCAAGCACAGGTTCACTGTGGAGCTTTGGCACCTGCTGCTCCCTCCACTTTCGAATGCCTTCATGATAGAGCTCTAGGTCCTTCCCATCCCTCAGGGCTGAGCTCATCATCTTGGCCACATCTCACCCAGTCAGCCTCCCTGCTTTACAACATCTTCACAGTACACATCACCATCTGCAAATGTGCTGCTTATTTGTCTACTTATTCTTGGTGTTCCCCACTGCACAGTACACTTTATGAGATGATATAGACAGTGCCTAATCATGCCTGGCACAGATTTGGTGCTCAATAAAAATATGGAGGTTAGTTTAAAAGTATTTAATTAACTGTTCTAAACCAAAACTTCAATAGTATTTATTTGATTTAAAAAATTTTTATTAATAAAGTATTTTAGGTACATTTATTTTAACAAATATTGAAGTATTTAATTTTAATTAACAATAACAACTAAAATCACGGGGCCTTTGCTATAGGCAAGGCATTGTTAAGAACTTCCCATGTGTTATGTGACTGAAACTTGCTACAGCCTAGGCATTAAATGTATTTATGGCTCCATTTTACAGATGTAGATATAAGACCTAGAGAAACCAAGTAACCTGCCTAAGGTTACAAGGCAAGTGACGAAACTGGAACTTAAACCTAGTCAGTTAAATTTGAAACCAGACTCTTAACTCTACCTGACATGCTAACTGTCTGCAGCTGTTGTGTAACTTTGGGGGCACTAAAAGGATTCTACCTGCTCCTACACTGAAGTAGCAAGGATTCTTCTAGAATTAAAAATTTGCCCCAAAGTCAGAAAGCCAGTTAATGATGGGCTAGAGACAGAATCCAGGTACCCAAAGCCAAAGGCACACTTTGCTTCATTCCATCAAGCTCCGGTTCTTAGATTATAAGCTTAAATTTTGGGGGGGATAGCCTGGGTTAGCACTTTAGAATTGGGATCAACAGGTTTCTGACTAGCCAGCTCAAGAGCACCTATTTCATATACCCAAAGTAGTGCACCTGAAGTAGACTCTTCCTTCTTCTTCTTAGGCTGAAGACTTCCTCCATTGGTCACTTCAAATGTGGTTCCATAACTATGGCCAATGACGTTATCCAGATAGAACCACTGTTTTTCAAAAGTTACTTTTCTAGGGAAGAAAATGCAATTAGCTGAATCTCATTTGCATTCAGTATAGAAAAGAAAGGCTCAATCAAGTTTACTGCAAAACTAGTCTACATTAAGAATGATCAGCAGCATTATCTCTGAACATAAAATGACAAATGAACTAGAGGGACAGACTAGTTGGGGCAGAGACATAGAATTAGTAAGAACCTACAAAAACACTGAATTTGGAAGGAAAAACAAGGACAGAAGACCTTCTTCTGAGGCATTGGTCTGACTCCAATTTGCACTGACAGGATGTCCAGACTCACAGCTTTGTGGACTTCCTGTACAGCGTAAAGGGACTGCCAGGCCACTGGACACACACTGTCACACCCCTTGCAACTCTAACTAGAAACTCTCAAAACTGAACTATCATTGAGATGACAGGGATTTAATAAATTCCTTGGTCTAACTGGCTATTTTCTTTCAAAATTATCTAATAAAAACAGAGTTGCCTAGCTGCTGCAGTCAGTAGAGAATGAGACTCTTGATTTCAGGGTTATGAGTTCAAGCCCCACACTGGGTGTGGAGCCTACTTAATCAACAAACAAATGGAGATTATTTAGTAAAGGCAAATTATATTTATAAGTAAACTTTATTGACAATCTATACATTTGGAAATGGTGCTTAACGCTGACAGTGCTCTACTGAGGATTAGGCAACATCAGCTTTCCCATTTCCTGGATTTTCATATTATCATTTAAATAGAAAATTCCACAAAAACAAAACAAAATTTTTTTTCCAAAAAAAGAAAACTAATATCCGCTGAGTGTTGACCAGTGGCTAGGCAGAATGCGCCAGTGTGTTTCATACTTTTTATTTAATGCTCACAGTAATCCTAGAACACAGCTCCTTCCAGAAGAGCAATCTGAGGCTTATGGAAAAGTATCTTGTCCAAGATTCACAGTTACAAAGTGGAAGCTTGGATTAAAATCCAGGTCTGCCTGACCCCAAAGCCTGCTTCCTTCCACTATATCACACAGTCTGCTCCAGAAAAGACCAATGGATCTCAGGAAGCCCTGCGTAGTTTTAGGCCATGGCCCATGTCCACAGAACTCCAGATCCTGGAAGACATGTACTGGTTAATTTTGTTTGTGCCCCACCCACACCTTCTTCTCCTTTCTCTGTGCTCCAGGAGTCTATGACAGATGCATAGACCACATCACCCAGACTCCCTTGGCACAAATTTCCCAACATTACTAGACCCTGGGTGCATCGCCACTCTCTGTTGGTTCTCTAAACCTTGCCATTCGGGCGCCTGGGTGGCTCAGTGGGTTAAGCCTCTGCCTTCGGCTCAGGTCATGATCCCAGGGTCCTGGGATCGAGGCCCATATCGGGCTCTCTGCTCGGCAGGGAGACTGCTTTCTCCTCTCTCCTCTCTCTGCCTGCCTCTCTGCCTACTTGTGATCTCTCTCTCTGTGTCAAATAAATAAATAAAATCTTTAAAAAAAAAATAAACCTTGCCATTTTCTCAACCTTGCCACACCACTGTATTTGTATGTGTCACATCTTCATTAAATCTCACTTGAATCATCTGAGTGAACTCCTGTGAGATCCTAAGTGATCTAGATAGGGTCCATTCTTATTCTTTGCTAGGTGCCCAGTTTCTATAACATAACAGAACATAACAGATTCTTTAAAATATTTGGTGACATAAATCCAGTCAATTCAGTTGAAACTCAGTTCAGCCCAGATGTGCACCCCCATACTCTCATCCCTTGAGCACCCTGGTGCTAATGAAACGCTGAGCTGGTTTGGGTTTACCCTTTTGGCAGCTGGTCTAATATGCAAAGAAGAGTGGGTCACTCAAACTGATGTGCGGCAAGAGGTCACTGCCCCAGCCAGAAAAGTGGGGCCTGGGCAGAAGAATGTGATGTCATGTCTTCACTGAGAAGGAGTAGGATTTGCAGGGTCTCCTTCTCAATGAGTCAGATTGCTTCTGCCCAACCAGATGCGTACAGACCCAAAGAAGAGTGAAGGGAGAGTCTGCCCTGGGATGTAGATGAGTTCAGAGGATCATTTACTAAATAAAATGGCAACTAATGCACTGCTTTCTGCCAAGAAAAGTAATGAAAAGTGTTTCCAAATAAGTATGTCTCGAGTGGTTACAGAATACTTTTTAGAAACGAAGATGTTACTACCTTTCTTGTTGTTAATGAAAAAGCTCTTGTCTAAAAAAAGCACATTAACAACCACATTTTAAAATTAAACAACTTAAAAGTTTGAGAAAGAAAAGAAAGAAAAAACAAAATTTCACATGCATGGTCATTATACAACTTTGGTATCATTTCATCAAACTTACAAGGACTTTGCTGCACTGCTGTACTTCAATTAAAAAGTTCAAATAATTAGCACTGGCTCTTTTCAAAAAGTATATACTTGAAGGCTGGCCCATATTTCTAATCAGAAATTCTAAAGAAAAAATGGTGCAGAAATTATATTTTTGGACTAAAGGAAACTCCCCCCCTCCATATTTCTTTGTCTTCACTAAATTGATTCTTCTGCAATAAGACTTGGTTGTCTCCAGCATAGTCTTTGGGGACTATTACTTGACTATTTTTTAATGACATCTGTTTCACTTTAAATGCCAGTCAACAGTTTAATTCACACAGGAGTAAAATAATTAATCTCATGTACACACTTAGAAACTCCAACAAACCTACCACTACCTAGACTATGGTCTGCAGAAAGCTGTTCTCTTGACACTGAACTCAACTTATTTCATTGTCAAAAGTACTATAATAACCTAACTCAAAAGAAAGCTTGGTTGTGCTTTTCAGATAATTAACTGAAACATCTCAATACATTTTCAGCATTAAAGAGCTGTTAGAGTGTAACAACCTCACCACCCCTGCCAAGAAGCTACCAAAAATTCCCACTTCTCTAATATTAAAACAGAGTTGTTAACTAATCAGCAGGTTCACAAATCAAGCCTAATTTCAAGTTTGAGACCTTGAGCAAACTGCTTTTGGGGAATTTAACTTTCCTAGACCTGGCATCCCTTCCTGTAAAGTGAAGGAACGCAAGAAGTTGTTCTCCAACATTATTACGTGGAAACAGGTATTCCAGTTTGGATAGAGAGAAGAGCCTGAGGGACAGAAAAGGTCGGAGAGGTTTCATTTTCTGTGGGATTGATCCTGCTGAGGGAATAGGGAGAAAGGATGGTCTGTGGGGAAAAGGCAGGGGAGGGGAGGACCCAGAGAGGCAAGGATATCACAGGATGATTGATGGGTTCTTTGAGGTAACAGGAGAGAACATCTCACGGACCTAGAAGAACCCTGGGACAGTAGGAAACGTAAGCGTGCGGAAGGGGTAGAGCACCTGAGCACCCAAGGGGCAAAAATGGGAAAGGGACCCGGTGGAAAGATTGAGAGGGATGTTGGAGGCAGAAGGCCAGATTTGAAATCATGAAAGGAGCACTCTGCGGGAAGACAGGAGTGATAGATGAGATCCTTAGGGCCGAGAATGGGACGTTGGGGAAAAGACCTCTGTGGGAAAACCAAAAGGAAATAACGGAAGAGGAGGCTGGGGATCCACAGAATCAGGAATGGGACCCTGGTGGGAGGGGCTCTGTGGGAAGACCTGGGGGGAAGGGGTATCGAGAAAATGTGGACGGGGACCCCTAAGGCCAGCGACCTGACTTACTTTCTCCGCTGGACTTGCACTGCTTTGAACACATCTTCCCGTTTCAGCACCACGAAGTCGCCGTCGCGGATGCGGTGATCCCCGGGATGCGGTGGCTGTGGGTCCGGCAGTTCTCCTGAGCCCTCCATGGAGCTTAGCCGCTCTCCGGGTTCTGCACCGTCTCCCCTACCCCCCGCGCCCCGTCCCTCGTGCCCTGCTGTCGCCGCGGCCAGCCTCAGTACCACAAGCCGAGGGGACGCAGAACCTTCCGACCAGCACCGCCCCCACGTGCTGCGCGCCGCTTCCGCTTTCCGGTCGGCCCCTCAGGACAGCTTCCGGCAGCCTCACGGCTTCCGCCTGGCCGAACTCCTTGATTGGCTGCGCTCTGTTCCGCCCCTCTCGTCTCGCCCCTCTTGGGACGGAAGTTGCGTCACAGACGCGCCAAAAAAGAATTTGGAAGCCAGCGAGTTCAGATTAAGTAGCTAAGTATCTTCCCGCGAGCCTGTGAGGTGTAGGGGGAAACAGGTCCCCGAGCTGCTCCAACAGATGAGACTCGGCCCCCGAGCGTCAGGAGGACTGCGACCGAAGCGACTTCGGCTGGCGTCACCTGAGGACCTCAGACCTCAGTCTCTTCTCGGCCCCGCCTGTCTTCCCCCGACCCCTCTCCGGAACGAGGGGAGAGCCAGGAGGGGCGCACCAGCTGCCACCCAGGACGTTACTCAGCTGAGAACCGAGAAAGCTTTGCGATCTCTATTCTTTGCAAGTAAGAACAGCTTGAGGAGACAAACGACGTAGGGTATATAGCGAAGCACAGCAGACCCCCGGGTGGCTCCTTTACTCAGTTCTGCAGTCCTGTTTCGTGCGTTTGTGTTGGCATTTTGACTAGTTAATCTCACTCTGTTATCTTATTTGGGAAAGAAACGGCATGCAGCGTTCTCGAAGGAGCGCTGCATCTTGAGAGTGTGAAGACGGAGTTTGGAGCTCAGTACTGCCAGCAAACAACTTGAATCTTGATCAATTTCTCGGGGCTTCCGTTTCCTAATTTGCGATGTGATCTGGACGATTATCAGTTTTGTCTTGTCCTGACACCTTGTTTGGGTATTAACTTAATTATTAATTAAATCCCTCAAGACAGATTTGGATACGGTCTTTTGTGAAGAATTGCACTGCTGTGTTCGGATGTATTCTTTATATTTTTTAATTCTTGGGATATGAACCATTTTTAAAAATAGGCTTTATTTTTTAGAACGATTTTAGGTTTCAGAAAAATGGCGCAGAAGTTGCAGAGAGTTCCTTATGTTTTCTCTTCCCTCCCCTCAGCCCAGTTCCCTTTGTTAACACCCTGCAATAATGTCCTACATTTGCTGCAATTAATGGACCAATATTGGTGTATTATCACTAGCTAAAGTCCAGAGTTTCTGTTAGGTTTCACTTTTCTGTAGTACAATTCCATGGGCTTTGACAAATGCGTAATACTATATATCCACCAGTATCAGTAAAGTATCATACAGAATCATTTCACTGCCCTAAAAATGCCCTGTGCTCCACCCATATGAGTTATTTTAAAATCCATTTTATAGGACATTTATATTTTGAATCTTGGATACTTAATCAGAAGTATCTTTGAGTTAAAAAAAATTAGTATCTTGCTATGTACAAAACAAATAACGTGAGGAGATAATTAGCAAAAAAAGGATTATATTAACAAATATAGATGTAATATGGAAAAAAACCCATTGCATTTCAGTGAATTTGTTTAAAAACTAAATTTATCTAGTCAGTATTGACCTAGAAATGATCTTTTTTCTATCGTCTTTTTAAGAAATTAAGGTCCAGAAAATTAACTTCTTTCCCATTTCACCCCTACAGAGAAGAAAGATTGAAATGTGTAAGTACCCACTTCTGTGCTTCTCCAGAAAGGTCTGCATTAGTTGCCTATGTAAAAATATCCTTGTATCTCTAATAAAAGTGGATATGACATGCAGGATTGACTGTATGTAAGGGGGTGTGATGATAATGTATTCCTAGTGTCACAGGTCAGGATTATGTTTAGCCAGTACTGCTCTTTTATAAATTTAAAACACTACAAACAAGTCATTTCAGAGTTACTGTGTTATTTTCATTTCTATAGTAGGAGTTCCTTCCAAACAGGTACAGTAGTTTGTTTTTATACCATGAACATTCAGTATACTTGGTGAAACACTATGGGTATACCTTAAAAAGAGATGGGACCATTTGCAATGACATGAATGGAGTTAGTATAATGCTAAGCAAAATAAATCCGAGAAAGACAAATACCATTTCACTCATATGTGTAATTTAAGAAACAAATAAGCAAAGGGGGGAAAAAGAGACAAACCAGGAAACAGACTCATATTAACTAGAAAGAACAAACTGATGGTTACCTGAAGGATGTGTGTGGGGGGATGAGTGAAATAAGTGACGATAAGGATTAAGGAGTGCATTTGTGATGAGCACCGGGGTTGTATGGAAGTGTTGAAGCATATGTGGTACATCGGAAACATATTACACTGCATGTTAACTAACTGGAATTAAATAAAAGCTTAAGAAAAAGAGATGGGAATTAGAAGAATAACTGCAGAGTGTTTGAGGTTACATCTCATATTACCATAGTATACACTGTTGCAGGCCTGTTTGCTAATCTCAGACTAGAATACATTAATTTTCTCTTATTTACTATGTTAATACATTCTTAGCACTATTTTCACTGTTATTTTGATGAAGATTTTTTTTTTAGTCTTTTAGAAAATATGAATGGAGACTTTAGAGGCAGAGGATTTGGACGAGGAAGATTTCAAAGCTGGAAAAGAGGAAGAGGTGGTGGGAGTTTCCCAGGAAAATGGAGAGAGAGAGAACGCAAACCTGACCTGAATAAAACCACAAGAAAACATACTTCTGGTAGGGGAGGTCAAATATTGTTCAGCTTTTTTTTTTTCCTTCATGAGGGGAACTATGCCTGTCCTACAAAGTAGTTTAACTTATATTTCAGTCTTATTTGATGTTACTCATTAAAGTAGTATTTAAACGTTAAGATAAAAAATTTTTACTGAACCGTGTAACTTGATCTGTAACTACTAATATCTTGTCAGCTTTTCATTGCTGGAAGGAGAAGCAAATTGGAAAAAGATGTTCTATATTTCTACTGACCTAGTGCTTGCTTTGACAGTACATACACTATTTCTGCTAACCTAGTATTCTGGGTTTTTTGGTTTTTCTTTTTTTTTTTTCCCCCAGAACAAACCCCACAGTCTTTGCTACTACAATCAACATTGGATCACTTAATACCGTATAAAGGCTGGAAGCTTTATTTCTCTGAAGGTAGAGTCAAAGTGCAAAAAGTACCATAAATTCTATTTTCATAACTTGTCTTTGGATGTCTCACATTACTATAATTCATTTGGCTTACTAATAGGTACCACCTTCTTTAATTTTAGTTCACCCAAACAATTAAATCGTGTTTGTTTCAAGAATATTTTTAGGTTTTATATCAGGAAAGCAGAAACCACACTAGGTATTTCAAAAAGGGGATGTAATACATTGAATTGAATATACAGATGGAAGTCTAAAAGAGCAAAAGGGGAATGTTGAGGTAAGCCCCCAGATAATAGTAACTTTTGAAAACAGTAACCATCCTTATGGCTGAGGATACAAAAGGTAAGAAGGTCTGAGGTTGCCAGGACCTAGGAATTCAAAGGAAGGGCTGTTGCTTCAGCCTCTGAGGGGCACCCTACAACGCTGTGCTTCGACCTCTGAAGGTTACCCTTCACACCTGTGCTCAGACCCCTGCAGTGAATGAAGCTGCTTGTTGCTGGTAACTCTGGTGGGAGGATTACACGGCTGATGTGCAGAGCTGGAGGCTGGAACTATAGCTATTTTCTGCAGCTGGAGAGATGCTGAAAAGAATTAGAAACAAAAATAGAATCCTTCTTTCTTGCCACCTTCCCAGTCTTTAAAGTGCCTTCAATTGGCAGAACCTAGAGGGAGTCTGGGAAATGCACTGCGCAGATCTTGATCATAGCATCACAGAGCAGAAAATAGAACAGTGAGCTTGGAACGGAGAGATCACCAACACTGGTTTGTGTAGAAACACACTTAAGGAATCTCCTCTTTTATAATCAAGAACATCAGCTAACGTCATACACCTGTTTTTATAGGTTTGGAGACTAGCCTTTTCTGCATTCTTACAGTTTCTAGGTTATATCTTCTATTAGTTATGGGTTACACGTGCATATATATCTGTGGATTATTTTCCCACTAGATTGTGTACTTCTTTAAGGGCAAGGATCTTGGCCCATACCAAGCATTCAGTATTCATTTGGTGAATGAATAAAGTGCTTTACAAATGTTTTCTGTATTGAGAGTCTGCGTTTTGGTTTTTTTTTTCTATTATATACACACATGTGTTTCATAAGTAATGTGTCTTTTGTTGCTTTAGGATGCATTAGCTACCAGCACCTGCAATATGTCCCTAGCAGTTAGCCCAGAACACTAGAAGTGATCTTTAGGCTGGTCCTAAAGATGAGTTCAGGAGATGCTTTAGGTTTAATCATCTGTACTTAAAACTACTTCACAGTATTATTTCTCTGTGGGAAACCAATTTGAAAGTGTTCTAGAACTTTATAATGTAAAGATTTTAGGACCAGAGTGAAGTAGTGATCTCTCTCCCTGGATTTCAGGATGTGGCAGTTTGGACTAGTAGAATTTACTTTGCAAAGACTGTCTTTAGCTCTGTTTCTGAATAAGAATTTAGTTCATGTGTCTAGCTTTGGCTTTATTATAATTTTCATTTTAAGCTTTATTATGTAAGCTATTTGAACTACTAGGTCCTATTAAGTATCAAAGGTTAGTACAAAGATTCCCAGATGTTGGTGCTTTTAGAGAGAATCACTTCCTATCTGCATTTAAGATTATGTAGACCTAAACTTGTCTTCGAATCTTAACTGTTCACTCAGTACTTAATCTATATTACATAAATGTAATCAGAATGCAAAGTAATTGGAAAAAGTCATCTACCATGTATACACGTGTTTCTTCCATCTCATGAAAAATATGTCTATACACATGTGATTATTAGTGCTAATGCCATTTTGTTGAATTAGTTTACAGCAGTAGCTCTCCTTTCATTCAGAAGATTGAAGCATTTGAAAATTTTTTCACAAGGCATATTGATTTATATGATAAGGTAAGTTTCCTGTACAACAAAGCTACTAGTCCACATTTATGGGCTTTTTTTGAACAATGTATTTGAGGTGCTGGTGATCAGTAGGTGCTGCAGCCAGACACCCTTGATCCAGATCCCAGTTCTGCCACTTAATTGCAGTGTGGACTTTAGTGTATTACTTATGTTCTTTGTACCTTGATTTTCTCATGTATCAATTGGGCATAATAGCATTAATACCACCAAGGGTTGTTAAGAGGCATAAGTAAGTTAAAATATTTTAAATACTCTAAGTGGTACAAAGCTTACTGTACTTACTCATTGTTATCACCATATAAACGTATGCTTTTTCAAAGTGTGTAATTGAATGTTTAATTATGATAGTTGATTTAAAAATCATCATTGTTTTCATGCCTTAATATTTTATAGGATGAAATAGAAAGAAAGGGAAGTATTTTGGTGGATTTTAAAGAACTGACAGAAGACGATGAAATGACTGACTTGGTACCAAATATAGCAAATGAGTTGAGGGATGCACCTGAGAAAACCTTGGCTTGCATGGGTCTGGCAATACATCAGGTAAAGACTTATCTTGTGCAGATTGTCACAATTTTAAAGGAAGATTTTACAATAACTGTACCTTTTCTAAAAGATACTTAGTTTTTAACCAACAGACATTGGCTAGAACTGAAAGGTTGCAATCCTGTCCTAAAAGATACCATTCATTCTGTATACAACAGCTTATCTAAATACATTTAATTTATTTGATTTAGTTTAGTCTGTTGAAGATAATACAGAAATTAAAGAGCTCCTTGAAAACAATCTCATAGGGAAGATAAGACAAGGATCATGTTATCAGTTATGAACTTGGAAAGCAACCTCAGAGTGAGGTTCTGTGACATGAGGCAAGTCACTTACTCTCCCTGAGTGTCTCCATATATAAACTGAAAATGATAATATGTGCTGTGTCTGCCTGACTTTTTCTCAGGGTCAGTTAACAAAACATATGTGAAAGTATTTATGCTGGCAAAGAGAAAAATGCTTACCGGGCACGGATAAAGTACTGGCTGCATTCAGAGATAAAGATAAGACCCTCAGTGAGTGGGGAGGAATGGGGAAAGCTCAGAGGAAGACTTTGTAGAGATGGTAGAGTTATGATGGGTCTTAAAGGTATACTGAGAAGTGCACATAGAGCAGAGGAGGTAATGGTATCTAGGTGCAAGGAATAGGTCATTACAAAGATGTGTATGCTGCTGGTACTGGAGATCAGAAACCTTGGTGTTGTCTTCATATTCCTCTCATTAGTTCTCTGTATCCAAGTCACCACATTCTTTCATTTCTGTTTCTGAAACATCTTTAAATCCACCTCTTTTCATCAGTCTTAAACCTTCATTGCATCAGTCTTAAACCTTCATTATGTTTCCTAAACTGTTGCTAGACGTGGTAGAACATGATCTGTCTTTGGAAACTGTGGTGACTTTTCTGCAAAGTGAAATCTAAATGCGCTCTCTGGCGTTGAAGGCCTTCCATGATCTGGTTCAACTTCCTCCCCCACTTTCACTCACTACCATTCAGCTAAGCTGAGCTCTCCCCAGGATTCTTTCAACAGTCTGATCTCTTGCACCTGCTGTCTCTTAACCATGGAATGCCCCTTGCATTGCATATCCAAATTTGGGGGGCCTGACGCTATTGTCTCTCCATGAAACCTTTCTCATGACCTTTTTTCAAAATTTGTGTAGTATTTTGTCTCTAAATCTTGATAGTCTTTGTAACAATTATAGCTATATATGTGCATCTCATTTTCACTCTTAGATTGTCAGCATACTGCTTTATATACAAGAGGTTATTAAATATTTATTTAATGTTGATGCCAAGGGAGCAGGTATTGGGTATTTCAAAAATCATCTTTTTTATCTTTATAAATCACTGAACGTGGAGAAGTAGAAAATATGTTTTCACCAGAGCCTGTCCAGGAGGTAATAGCTTTAGGTATTACTGTAAGGACTTTTACTATTAAGCTTAGTTTGGACAGAAAGTAGTAGATATGGATGCTGGAGTTTTCCAGTCCAGGGACCACAAAATCCCAGATAAAACAATCCACTATAAAATAAGTAGTCACAATTAAATATCAGAGTTTTAAAGGGCTATTAGAGTTCTGTTAATATTCTACTCTGAACTGTTTGTATTCATAAACTTCATATTTTCTGTAAAAGAGTTCTGCTTCAAGAGGATGTTTTGTTTTCCAACTTTTAAGTAAATACCTGTCCTATTTAGGTGTTAACTAGGGACCTTGAAAGGCATGCAGCTGAATTACAAGCCCAAGAAGGATTGTCTAAGAATGGGGAAACAATGGTAAATGTGCCACACATTCATGCAAGGTGAGGATTTGCTAGTATTAAAGTATTATTTACAATCTCGAATTTAAGACTTTAAGAATGAGAACCTCGGGTGCCTGGGTGGCTCAGTCGGTTAAGCCACTGCCTTTGGCTCGGGTCATGATCCCAGGTTCCTGGGATCGAGTCCCACATTGGGCTCACTGCTCGGCAGAAAGCCTGCTTCTCCCTCTCCCACTGCCTGCTGCTTTGCCTACTTGTGCTTTCTATCCCTCTGTCAAATAAATAAATACAATCTTAAAAAAAAAGAGTGAGAACCTCATTTTATAAAGCCAAAGAAATTGGTAAAAAGGATATGAGTTCTATCCTTGCTGTCTCATTATCACACCCAAGTGAACCCCCTGAGCATTCTTAAAAGAGATCATGACAAAAATAAACTTTTCTTTTCTAAATAAGGTGTTTTGCCAAGCTTCACATTTTTGTAAACATCGATTTTGGGTGTATACTTATCAAGTCCCTGCTATTTAAATTAATACTTGACGTAATACACTAAGTGGTGTGATTATATTTTGTTGCAATTATTAGGTTTCTGTTAGACACAGAGCAAATTGAATTTTTTCTTTAATTCATGTTTATTTTAAGATTTTAAATCCTCATTATAAGAAATGAGTAAGATAATTATCGGGGTTTGTTTTTTTTTTTTCCAGAATTTATAGAAGCTATCATGTAACAGTTTTTGAAAAAGAATTTAGAAACTGAAAAGTCACTTTTTTTGTTGCCCAAATTTTCCTCTTGGTATTCTTTTTTTCTTTTAGGGAACAGCCAATGAAATAAGAAGAAAAGGGAAGGTTTAGCATTTTTTTTTTCAAAGATTTTATTTATTTGACAGAGAGCGACACAGCGAGAGAGGGAACACAAGCAGGGAAAGGGAGAAGCAGGCTTTCCACCGAGCGAGGGTGGGGTGGTTATGTGGGACTTGATTCCAGGACCCTGGAATCATGACCTGAGCTGAAGGTAGACACTTAACCAACTGAGCCACCCAGGCACCCCAGGTGTAGCCCTTTTTAATATTTAAGAATAATTTAATTCTTGTGATATAAAGGGATGATATGGTTGGAGAACTCCAGTTGCTTCTCAAAGGAAATTGTGAAGATAGAGATAATGTCCGCTGTTGGTTCATTTGTAAATTCACAGATAAATACATTCTTGTTTTTGTTTCTAGGGTCTATAACTATGAGCCGTTGACACAGCTCAAGAATGTCAGGGCAAATTACTATGGAAAATACATTGCTCTGAGAGGGACAGTGGTTCGAGTCAGTAACATAAAGCCTCTTTGCACCAAGATGGCTTTTCTTTGTGCTGCATGTGGAGAAGTTCAAGGTTTTTCTCTTCCAGATGGAAAATATAATCTTCCCACAAAGGTGATATATTCTTTAACTAAATTATTTATTTTGGCAAAGAAGGCAAATCAGTTTACAGAAAACATTTCCCAGGGCTTCTGAACACAGAGCTTTTTTTTTTTTTAACTTTCAGTTTTTAAATTATAAAATATTTCAGGGTATAGAAAAATAAAACATTAATCACCACCTGGAATTTACATTTTGCCAGTTCCAAATATATTTTTAAAGATACAGAGCATTACTGATGGTGATTAGTGTCTCTTTTGTAGCCCCTTGCTTGTACCATTCCCAGAGATAATCATTATCCTGAAATTAATACGAAGTAATTTCTATTCATATTTTTATATTTTGACTTAATAGGTGTACACATCAAGTTTTCTTTCCTTTACTCTGCTGTGTGAAAGTGAAGTGTTCCTTTTTCATTAACATTTTTTAGACTGTAGATCTTTTTTTTTAATTAATTGATTGATTGATTTTTTATTCTTTGCCCCAGGGGTACAGGTCTGTGAATCATCAGGCTTACATCCTTCACAGCATTCACCAAAGCACAAACCCTCCCCAATGTCCATAACCCATCCACCCTACCCCTACCCTCCCACCCCCCAGTAACCCTCAGTTTGTTTTATGAGATTAGGAGTCTCTTAAGGTTTGTCTCCTTCCCCATCCCATCTTGTTTCATTATTTTTCCCTCCCTACCATCCACGACCCCCCACCCTGACTCTCAAGTTCCTCATATCAGAGAAATCATATGATAATTATCTTTCTCTGATTGACTTATTTCGCTCAGCATAATACCCTCCAGTTCCATTCACGTCGTTGCAAACGGCAAGATTTCGTTTCTTTTGATAGCTGCATAGTATTCCATTGTATATATATATACCACTTCTTCTTTATCCATTCATCTGTTGATGGACATCTAGGTTCTTTCCATAGTTTGGCTATTGTGGACATTGCTGCTATAAACATTCGGGTGCACGTGCCCCTGAGGATCACTACCTTTGTGTCTTTAGGATAAATACCCAGTAGTGCGATTGCTGGGTCGTAGGGTAGCTCCATTTTCAACTTTTTGAGGAATCTCCATACTGTTTTCCAGAGTGGCTGCACCAGTTTGCATTCCCACCAACAGTGTAGGAGGGTTCCCCTTTCTCCGCAACCTCGCCAACATCTGTCATTTCCTGACTTGTTGAATCGTAGGGGAGCTCCATTTGTGAGGTGGTATCTCACTGTGGTTTTGATTTGTATTTCTCTGATGCCGAGTGATGTTGAGCACTTTCTCATGTGTCTGTTGGCCATTTGGATGTCTTCTTTGGAGAAATGTCTGTTCATGTCTTCTGCCCATTTCTTGACTGGGTTATTTGTTTTATGGGTGTTGAGTTTGAGAAGCTCTTTATAGATTTTGGATACTAGCCCTTTATCTGATATGTCATTTGCAAATATCTTCTCCCATTCTGTCAGTTGTCTTTTGGTTTTGTTGACTGTTTCCTTTGCTGTGCAAAAGCTTTTAATCTTGATGAAGTCCCAATAGTTCATTTTTGCCCTTGCTTCCCTTGCCTTTGGTGAGGTTCCTAGGAAGAAGTTGCTGCGGTTGAGGTCGAAGAGGTTGCTGCCTGTGTTCTCCTCGAGGATTTTGATGGATTCCTTTCTCACATTGAGGTCTTTTATCCATTTTGAGTCTATTTTTGTGTGTGGTGTCAGGAAATGATCCAGTTTCATTTTTCTGCATGTGGCTGACCAGTTTTCCCAACACCATTTGTTGAAGAGACTGTCTTTTTCCCACTGGACATTCTTTCCTGCTTTGTCGAAGATTAGTTGACCATAGAGTTGAGGGTCCATTTTTGGGTTCTCTATTCTGTTCCACTGGTCTATGTGTCTGTTTTTGTGCCAGTACCATACTGTCTTGATGATGACGGCTTTGTAATAGAGCTTGAAATCTGGAATTGTGATGCTGCCAACTTTGTTTTTTTTTTTCAACATTCCCTTGGCTATTTGGGGTCTTTTCTGGTTCCATATAAATTTTAGGATTATTTTTTCCATGTCTTTGAAATAAATTTCTGGTATTTTGATGGGGATTGCATTAAATGTGTAGATTGCTCTAG